>CALYLW010000090.1:320669-920669 GCA_944989445.1 Ampullaceana balthica
TTTAAACAAATGATATGAGTTTGTTGAGACTGTAGTCAGGTTAGTTTAAACAAATGATATAGTTTGTTGAGACTGTAGTCAGGTTAGTTTAAACAAATGATATCAGTTTGTTGAGACTGTAGTCAGGTTAGTTTAAACAAATGATATCAGTTTGTTGAGACTGTAGTCAGGTTAGTTTAAACAAATGATATCAGTTTGTTGAGACTGTAGTCAGGTTAGTTTAAACAAATGATATGAGTTTGTTGAGACTGTAGTCAGGTTAGTTTAAACAAATGATATAAGTTTGTTGAGACTGTAGTCAGGTTAGTTTAAACAAATGATATCAGTTTGTTGAGACTGTAGTCAGGTTAGTTTAAACAAATGATATGAGTTTGTTGAGACTGTAGTCAGGTTAGTTTAAACAAATGATATCAGTTTGTTGAGACTGCAGTCAGGTTAGTTTTAAACAAATGATATAAGTTTGTTGAGACTGTAGTCAGGTTAGTTTAAACAAATGATATAGTTTGTTGAGACTGTAGTCAGGTTAGTTTAAACAAATGATATGAGTTTGTTGAGACTGTAGTCAGGTTAGTTTAAACAAATGATATGAGTTTGTTGAGACTGTAGTCAGGTTAGTTTAAACAAATGATATAGTTTGTTGAGACTGTTAGTTAGTTTTAACAAATGATATAGTTTGTTGAGACTGCAGTCAGGTTAGTTTAAACAAATGATATGAGTTTGTTGAGACTGCAGTCAGGTTAGTTTAAACAAATGATATGAGTTTGTTGAGACTGTAGTCAGGTTAGTTTAAACAAATGATATGAGTTTGTTGAGACTGTAGTCAGGTTAGTTTAAACAAATGATATGAGTTTGTTGAGACTGCAGTCAGGTTAGTTTAAACAAATGATATCAGTTTGTTGAGACTGCAGTCAGGTTAGTTTAAACAAATGATATGAGTTTGTTGAGACTGTAGTCAGGTTAGTTTAAACAAATGATATGAGTTTGTTGAGACTGTAGTCAGGTTAGTTTAAACAAATGATATGAGTTTGTTGAGACTGCTGTCAGGTTAGTTTAAACAAATGATATAGTTTGTTGAGACTGCAGTCAGGTTAGTTTAAACAAATGATATATGTTTGTTGAGACTGTAGTCAGGTTAGTTTAAACAAATGATATGAGTTTGTTGAGACTGTAGTCAGGTTAGTTTAAACAAATGATATAGTTTGTTGAGACTGTAGTCAGGTTAGTTTAAACAAATGATATGAGTTTGTTGAGACTGTAGTCAGGTTAGTTTAAACAAATGATATGAGTTTGTTGAGACTGTAGTCAGGTTAGTTTAAACAAATGATATGAGTTTGTTGAGACTGTAGTCAGGTTAGTTTAAACAAATGATATGAGTTTGTTGAGACTGTAGTCAGGTTAGTTTAAACAAATGATATGAGTTTGTTGAGACTGTAGTCAGGTTAGTTTAAACAAATGATATAGTTTGTTGAGACTGTAGTCAGGTTAGTTTAAACAAATGATATGAGTTTGTTGAGACTGTAGTCAGGTTAGTTTAAACAAATGATATAAGTTTGTTGAGACTGTAGTCAGGTTAGTTTAAACAAATGATATCAGTTTGTTGAGACTGAAGTCAGGTTAGTTTAAACAAATGATATCAGTTTGTTGAGACTGCTAGTCAGGTTAGTTTAAACAAATGATATGAGTTTGTTGAGACTGTAGTCAGGTTAGTTTAAACAAATGATATAAGTTTGTTGAGACTGTAGTCAGGTTAGTTTAAACAAATGATATCAGTTTGTTGAGACTGTAGTCAGGTTAGTTTAAACAAATGATATCAGTTTGTTGAGACTGTAGTCAGGTTAGTTTAAACAAATGATATAAGTTTGTTGAGACTGTAGTCAGGTTAGTTTAAACAAATGATATCAGTTTGTTGAGACTGTAGTCAGGTTAGTTTAAACAAATGATATAAGTTTGTTGAGACTGTAGTCAGGTTAGTTTAAACAAATGATATCAGTTTGTTGAGACTGTAGTCAGGTTAGTTTAAACAAATGATATGAGTTTGTTGAGACTGTAGTCAGGTTAGTTTAAACAAATGATATAAGTTTGTTGAGACTGTAGTCAGGTTAGTTTAAACAAATGATATAAGTTTGTTGAGACTGTAGTCAGGTTAGTTTAAACAAATGATATGAGTTTGTTGAGACTGTAGTCAGGTTAGTTTAAACAAATGATATAAGTTTGTTGAGACTGTAGTCAGGTTAGTTTAAACAAATGATATGAGTTTGTTGAGACTGTAGTCAGGTTAGTTTAAACAAATGATATGAGTTTGTTGAGACTGTAGTCAGGTTAGTTTAAACAAATGATATGAGTTTGTTGAGACTGTAGTCAGGTTAGTTTAAACAAATGATATCAGTTTGTTGAGACTGTAGTCAGGTTAGTTTAAACAAATGATATGAGTTTGTTGAGACTGTAGTCAGGTTAGTTTAAACAAATGATATGAGTTTGTTGAGACTGTAGTCAGGTTAGTTTAAACAAATGATATGAGTTTGTTGAGACTGTAGTCAGGTTAGTTTAAACAAATGATATGAGTTTGTTGAGACTGTAGTCAGGTTAGTTTAAACAAATGATATGAGTTTGTTGAGACTGTAGTCAGGTTAGTTTAAACAAATGATATAGTTTGTTGAGACTGTAGTCAGGTTAGTTTAAACAAATGATATAAGTTTGTTGAGACTGTAGTCAGGTTAGTTTAAACAAATGATATGAGTTTGTTGAGACTGCTAGTCAGGTTAGTTTAAACAAATGATATAAGTTTGTTGAGACTGTAGTCAGGTTAGTTTAAACAAATGATATGAGTTTGTTGAGACTGTAGTCAGGTTAGTTTAAACAAATGATATGAGTTTGTTGAGACTGTAGTCAGGTTAGTTTAAACAAATGATATAAGTTTGTTGAGACTGTAGTCAGGTTAGTTTAAACAAATGATATGAGTTTGTTGAGACTGTAGTCAGGTTAGTTTAAACAAATGATATAAGTTTGTTGAGACTGTAGTCAGGTTAGTTTAAACAAATGATATGAGTTTGTTGAGACTGTAGTCAGGTTAGTTTAAACAAATGATATGAGTTTGTTGAGACTGTAGTCAGGTTAGTTTAAACAAATGATATGAGTTTGTTGAGACTGTAGTCAGGTTAGTTTAAACAAATGATATAGTTTGTTGAGACTGTAGTCAGGTTAGTTTAAACAAATGATATAAGTTTGTTGAGACTGTAGTCAGGTTAGTTTAAACAAATGATATGAGTTTGTTGAGACTGTAGTCAGGTTAGTTTAAACAAATGATATAGTTTGTTGAGACTGTAGTCAGGTTAGTTTAAACAAATGATATAAGTTTGTTGAGACTGTAGTCAGGTTAGTTTAAACAAATGATATGAGTTTGTTGAGACTGTAGTCAGGTTAGTTTAAACAAATGATATGAGTTTGTTGAGACTGTAGTCAGGTTAGTTTAAACAAATGATATGAGTTTGTTGAGACTGTAGTCAGGTTAGTTTAAACAAATGATATGAGTTTGTTGAGACTGTAGTCAGGTTAGTTTAAACAAATGATATAAGTTTGTTGAGACTGTAGTCAGGTTAGTTTAAACAAATGATATGAGTTTGTTGAGACTGTAGTCAGGTTAGTTTAAACAAATGATATAAGTTTGTTGAGACTGTAGTCAGGTTAGTTTAAACAAATGATATGAGTTTGTTGAGACTGTAGTCAGGTTAGTTTAAACAAATGATATAAGTTTGTTGAGACTGTAGTCAGGTTAGTTTAAACAAATGATATAAGTTTGTTGAGACTGTAGTCAGGTTAGTTTAAACAAATGATATAAGTTTGTTGAGACTGTAGTCAGGTTAGTTTAAACAAATGATATAAGTTTGTTGAGACTGTAGTCAGGTTAGTTTAAACAAATGATATGAGTTTGTTGAGACTGTAGTCAGGTTAGTTTAAACAAATGATATAAGTTTGTTGAGACTGTAGTCAGGTTAGTTTAAACAAATGATATAAGTTTGTTGAGACTGTAGTCAGGTTAGTTTAAACAAATGATATGAGTTTGTTGAGACTGTAGTCAGGTTAGTTTAAACAAATGATATAAGTTTGTTGAGACTGTAGTCAGGTTAGTTTAAACAAATGATATGAGTTTGTTGAGACTGTAGTCAGGTTAGTTTAAACAAATGATATAGTTTGTTGAGACTGTAGTCAGGTTAGTTTAAACAAATGATATGAGTTTGTTGAGACTGTAGTCAGGTTAGTTTAAACAAATGATATAAGTTTGTTGAGACTGTAGTCAGGTTAGTTTAAACAAATGATATAAGTTTGTTGAGACTGTAGTCAGGTTAGTTTAAACAAATGATATGAGTTTGTTGAGACTGTAGTCAGGTTAGTTTAAACAAATGATATAAGTTTGTTGAGACTGTAGTCAGGTTAGTTTAAACAAATGATATGAGTTTGTTGAGACTGTAGTCAGGTTAGTTTAAACAAATGATATGAGTTTGTTGAGACTGTAGTCAGGTTAGTTTAAACAAATGATATAAGTTTGTTGAGACTGTAGTCAGGTTAGTTTAAACAAATGATATAAGTTTGTTGAGACTGTAGTCAGGTTAGTTTAAACAAATGATATAAGTTTGTTGAGACTGTAGTCAGGTTAGTTTAAACAAATGATATAAGTTTGTTGAGACTGTAGTCAGGTTAGTTTAAACAAATGATATAAGTTTGTTGAGACTGTAGTCAGGTTAGTTTAAACAAATGATATGAGTTTGTTGAGACTGTAGTCAGGTTAGTTTAAACAAATGATATGAGTTTGTTGAGACTGTAGTCAGGTTAGTTTAAACAAATGATATAAGTTTGTTGAGACTGTAGTCAGGTTAGTTTAAACAAATGATATAAGTTTGTTGAGACTGTAGTCAGGTTAGTTTAAACAAATGATATAAGTTTGTTGAGACTGTAGTCAGGTTAGTTTAAACAAATGATATAAGTTTGTTGAGACTGTAGTCAGGTTAGTTTAAACAAATGATATGAGTTTGTTGAGACTGTAGTCAGGTTAGTTTAAACAAATGATATAAGTTTGTTGAGACTGTAGTCAGGTTAGTTTAAACAAATGATATGAGTTTGTTGAGACTGTAGTCAGGTTAGTTTAAACAAATGATATAAGTTTGTTGAGACTGTAGTCAGGTTAGTTTAAACAAATGATATAAGTTTGTTGAGACTGTAGTCAGGTTAGTTTAAACAAATGATATAAGTTTGTTGAGACTGTAGTCAGGTTAGTTTAAACAAATGATATAAGTTTGTTGAGACTGTAGTCAGGTTAGTTTAAACAAATGATATAAGTTTGTTGAGACTGTAGTCAGGTTAGTTTAAACAAATGATATGAGTTTGTTGAGACTGTAGTCAGGTTAGTTTAAACAAATGATATAAGTTTGTTGAGACTGTAGTCAGGTTAGTTTAAACAAATGATATAAGTTTGTTGAGACTGTAGTCAGGTTAGTTTAAACAAATGATATAAGTTTGTTGAGACTGTAGTCAGGTTAGTTTAAACAAATGATATGAGTTTGTTGAGACTGTAGTCAGGTTAGTTTAAACAAATGATATAAGTTTGTTGAGACTGTAGTCAGGTTAGTTTAAACAAATGATATAAGTTTGTTGAGACTGTAGTCAGGTTAGTTTAAACAAATGATATAAGTTTGTTGAGACTGTAGTCAGGTTAGTTTAAACAAATGATATAAGTTTGTTGAGACTGTAGTCAGGTTAGTTTAAACAAATGATATGAGTTTGTTGAGACTGTAGTCAGGTTAGTTTAAACAAATGATATGAGTTTGTTGAGACTGTAGTCAGGTTAGTTTAAACAAATGATATAAGTTTGTTGAGACTGTAGTCAGGTTAGTTTAAACAAATGATATAAGTTTGTTGAGACTGTAGTCAGGTTAGTTTAAACAAATGATATAAGTTTGTTGAGACTGTAGTCAGGTTAGTTTAAACAAATGATATAAGTTTGTTGAGACTGTAGTCAGGTTAGTTTAAACAAATGATATAAGTTTGTTGAGACTGTAGTCAGGTTAGTTTAAACAAATGATATGAGTTTGTTGAGACTGTAGTCAGGTTAGTTTAAACAAATGATATGAGTTTGTTGAGACTGTAGTCAGGTTAGTTTAAACAAATGATATAAGTTTGTTGAGACTGTAGTCAGGTTAGTTTAAACAAATGATATAAGTTTGTTGAGACTGTAGTCAGGTTAGTTTAAACAAATGATATAAGTTTGTTGAGACTGTAGTCAGGTTAGTTTAAACAAATGATATAAGTTTGTTGAGACTGTAGTCAGGTTAGTTTAAACAAATGATATAAGTTTGTTGAGACTGTAGTCAGGTTAGTTTAAACAAATGATATAAGTTTGTTGAGACTGTAGTCAGGTTAGTTTAAACAAATGATATAAGTTTGTTGAGACTGTAGTCAGGTTAGTTTAAACAAATGATATAAGTTTGTTGAGACTGTAGTCAGGTTAGTTTAAACAAATGATATAAGTTTGTTGAGACTGTAGTCAGGTTAGTTTAAACAAATGATATAAGTTTGTTGAGACTGTAGTCAGGTTAGTTTAAACAAATGATATAAGTTTGTTGAGACTGTAGTCAGGTTAGTTTAAACAAATGATATAAGTTTGTTGAGACTGCAGTCAGGTTAGTTTAAACAAATGATATAAGTTTGTTGAGACTGTAGTCAGGTTAGTTTAAACAAATGATATCAGTTTGTTGAGACTGTAGTCAGGTTAGTTTAAACAAATGATATAAGTTTGTTGAGACTGCAGTCAGGTTAGTTTAAACAAATGATATCAGTTTGTTGAGACTGCAGTCAGGTTAGTTTAAACAAATGATATAGTTTGTTGAGACTGTAGTCAGGTTAGTTTAAACAAATGATATAAGTTTGTTGAGACTGTAGTCAGGTTAGTTTAAACAAATGATATGAGTTTGTTGAGACTGCAGTCAGGTTAGTTTAAACAAATGATATGAGTTTGTTGAGACTGCTAGTCAGGTTAGTTTAAACAAATGATATAGTTTGTTGAGACTGCAGTCAGGTTAGTTTAAACAAATGATATCAGTTTGTTGAGACTGTAGTCAGGTTAGTTTAAACAAATGATATAAGTTTGTTGAGACTGTAGTCAGGTTAGTTTAAACAAATGATATAAGTTTGTTGAGACTGCTAGTCAGGTTAGTTTAAACAAATGATATCAGTTTGTTGAGACTGCAGTCAGGTTAGTTTAAACAAATGATATGAGTTTGTTGAGACTGTAGTCAGGTTAGTTTAAACAAATGATATGAGTTTGTTGAGACTGTAGTCAGGTTAGTTTAAACAAATGATATAAGTTTGTTGAGACTGTAGTCAGGTTAGTTTAAACAAATGATATGAGTTTGTTGAGACTGTAGTCAGGTTAGTTTAAACAAATGATATAAGTTTGTTGAGACTGTAGTCAGGTTAGTTTAAACAAATGATATGAGTTTGTTGAGACTGTAGTCAGGTTAGTTTAAACAAATGATATGAGTTTGTTGAGACTGTAGTCAGGTTAGTTTAAACAAATGATATGAGTTTGTTGAGACTGTAGTCAGGTTAGTTTAAACAAATGATATCAGTTTGTTGAGACTGTAGTCAGGTTAGTTTAAACAAATGATATAAGTTTGTTGAGACTGTAGTCAGGTTAGTTTAAACAAATGATATGAGTTTGTTGAGACTGCTGTCAGGTTAGTTTAAACAAATGATATCAGTTTGTTGAGACTGCAGTCAGGTTAGTTTAAACAAATGATATAAGTTTGTTGAGACTGCTGTCAGGTTAGTTTAAACAAATGATATGAGTTTGTTGAGACTGTAGTCAGGTTAGTTTAAACAAATGATATCAGTTTGTTGAGACTGTAGTCAGGTTAGTTTAAACAAATGATATGAGTTTGTTGAGACTGCAGTCATGTTAGTTTAAACAAATGATATAAGTTTGTTGAGACTGTAGTCAGGTTAGTTTAAACAAATGATATGAGTTTGTTGAGACTGCAGTCAGGTTAGTTTAAACAAATGATATAAGTTTGTTGAGACTGCTGTCAGGTTAGTTTAAACAAATGATATGAGTTTGTTGAGACTGCAGTCAGGTTAGTTTAAACAAATGATATGAGTTTGTTGAGACTGTAGTCAGGTTAGTTTAAACAAATGATATAAGTTTGTTGAGACTGCAGTCAGGTTAGTTTAAACAAATGATATAAGTTTGTTGAGACTGCTGTCAGGTTAGTTTAAACAAATGATATAAGTTTGTTGAGACTGCTGTCAGGTTAGTTTAAACAAATGATATGAGTTTGTTGAGACTGTAGTCAGGTTAGTTTAAACAAATGATATAAGTTTGTTGAGACTGCAGTCAGGTTAGTTTAAACAAATGATATAAGTTTGTTGAGACTGTAGTCAGGTTAGTTTAAACAAATGATATGAGTTTGTTGAGACTGCTGTCAGGTTAGTTTAAACAAATGATATCAGTTTGTTGAGACTGCAGTCAGGTTAGTTTAAACAAATGATATGAGTTTGTTGAGACTGCTGTCAGGTTAGTTTAAACAAATGATATGAGTTTGTTGAGACTGCTGTCAGGTTAGTTTAAACAAATGATATCAGTTTGTTGAGACTGCAGTCAGGTTAGTTTAAACAAATGATATCAGTTTGTTGAGACTGTAGTCAGGTTAGTTTAAACAAATGATATCAGTTTGTTGAGACTGTAGTCAGGTTAGTTTAAACAAATGATATAAGTTTGTTGAGACTGCAGTCAGGTTAGTTTAAACAAATGATATAAGTTTGTTGAGACTGTAGTCAGGTTAGTTTAAACAAATGATATAAGTTTGTTGAGA
Organism: Ampullaceana balthica; assembly: GCA_944989445.1. Taxonomy (NCBI): domain Eukaryota; kingdom Metazoa; phylum Mollusca; class Gastropoda; family Lymnaeidae; genus Ampullaceana; species Ampullaceana balthica. The sequence continues at coordinate 329,531 of CALYLW010000090.1, forward strand.
CTGTAGTCAGGTTAGTTTAAACAAATGATATGAGTTTGTTGAGACTGTAGTCAGGTTAGTTTAAACAAATGATATGAGTTTGTTGAGACTGTAGTCAGGTTAGTTTAAACAAATGATATAAGTTTGTTGAGACTGTAGTCAGGTTAGTTTAAACAAATGATATGAGTTTGTTGAGACTGTAGTCAGGTTAGTTTAAACAAATGATATAAGTTTGTTGAGACTGCAGTCAGGTTAGTTTAAACAAATGATATAAGTTTGTTGAGACTGCAGTCAGGTTAGTTTAAACAAATGATATGAGTTTGTTGAGACTGCTGTCAGGTTAGTTTAAAACAAAATGATATGAGTTTGTTGAGACTGCAGTCAGGTTAGTTTAAACAAATGATATCAGTTTGTTGAGACTGTAGTCAGGTTAGTTTAAACAAATGATATGAGTTTGTTGAGACTGTAGTCAGGTTAGTTTAAACAAATGATATGAGTTTGTTGAGACTGTAGTCAGGTTAGTTTAAACAAATGATATGAGTTTGTTGAGACTGTAGTCAGGTTAGTTTAAACAAATGATATCAGTTTGTTGAGACTGTAGTCAGGTTAGTTTAAACAAATGATATGAGTTTGTTGAGACTGTAGTCAGGTTAGTTTAAACAAATGATATGAGTTTGTTGAGACTGCAGTCAGGTTAGTTTAAACAAATGATATGAGTTTGTTGAGACTGTAGTCAGGTTAGTTTAAACAAATGATATGAGTTTGTTGAGACTGTAGTCAGGTTAGTTTAAACAAATGATATGAGTTTGTTGAGACTGTAGTCAGGTTAGTTTAAACAAATGATATGAGTTTGTTGAGACTGTAGTCAGGTTAGTTTAAACAAATGATATGAGTTTGTTGAGACTGCAGTCAGGTTAGTTTAAACAAATGATTATGGAATAGGGTATGAGTGGGTCTGAAAATGACGCAACGAAACATTAAACCAGGGTTGTCCAAAGTCCGGCCCAACGGGCCAAACACGGCCCGCGCTTAAATTTTAACTGGCCCTCGGCCTCATCTGAAAAAATGTAATTGACTGACAAATTATCTCTTTAAAGAACTATTTATAACAAAAGGGGAACTGGTGTGCTGTTTTCAGAATGTCAACGAAAATCAATTTCAATTACGTTTTATTGTTTATCAATTACTTTACCTTCAGAATCTTAGAAACGAAACAAAGGGAACAGTCTTATTTTATTTGCTTTCATTTGTTTAGCTGTTAATTACATTAAATTAACATTTGTAAAAAAAATATGTAATTATTACAGGACACACTGCCATACCGGTTGAGCACAGTTCAATAGCAACAGTTGTCTGTAACAACGACAACGAAGAGGGACGACAAGATTGAGTCAGAGGTTTTTAAAGTCACGGGGAAGAAAGGGGTGGGGTCAACTATCAACATGTCAGCGAGAATAAGACAATCATCCCATGTGGTGTAAAGTGCAAAGGACCTATAGGGCTGAACAAGTTTATTCTCAACATTGACTCCATCTGGCATATTTAGTGCAGGAGAGAAAAGCGGCGATAGACAGGTCATTTACGCTCATATTGTCATGTTTATTCAAGTCTTTTTTCACATTCATTCGTATTTTTCGACACCTTTTCCAGGCTCAATCATTACCCTATTTGATAAACATTAATAAATAAAAAAGAAATCAATGTAATTTTAAATACTTGTAGAAGACTAGTATCCTAAGGAACAATATTTGTTTAGATTATGTACTTGCTCCAAATTTTTTAAAACAATTATTAATATTTTTTATTATTTAAATATAAATTCTCAAGTTTACTTACTTGAAATATGTGAAAGAATTTTGTCCCAGCTTATGCAAACTAAAATGATGACGAACACAAGAGTGATTACATTCCCAGCAACTGAAATACAATATGATGTATACAAGTCTTTATTGTCAATCTTCGGTGCAAATATATATTGGTCTAATCCAAGCCTTATAATTTCATGGCGAAAATCTAATAAAACTATTGCTCGACTTACGACCACGATTCGTTCGGACAGCCCGGTCGTGACACGATTCGGTCGTTAATTGAGTACACTATGCGTACAGTAATGTGACGTGGAATATTTAATTAGAATTATTTCATAATTTTATTGTATTATCGTTATATATGTAAATCTTAATTTTAGATGTAAAACTATCAACAGAAGTATGATTGCACATTTATAAAACTGAGACAGAGATAAATCTGAAATCTAATACGGCTAGTGATTGTGGTCATAAAGTCAAATGGCCGTAAAAGACATAGGTTTGAAGTCGTAAAAAAAATTTCCTAGGTATAAATTTCAACCAATATCATTCATATATTAATCAAATATGGAGAATGATACGTTGATATACGGATTAGACCGAGATAAATCAGCTTTAAAATGTTGTAAAATTAAAACTATTGTTAACGTATTGTTACTTTTCTATTTATGATGAAAATCATTGTATTACGAAAGTTTTTGTAACCAACGATTTGTAGATGTGTGACGTCACTGTTCTGTTAAAAATTTTATTTAAAAAAACATATTTGTAGTAAACCGTACGATCATGCCCGTGGTAACGTTAAAAACAACCAAACCTAAAACCTGGAGTATAGTCCCTTGACCATCCGTGTCAGTCTGCTGCCTTGCGCCTAAGGGCTGTGGTGAAATGGTGTCTGAGGGTATGGAAATAAAGTGATCAACAACGAACGTAATAGTAATGACATAACACGGATAAAAAAACTAGTTTCTTTGGGATTAAATTAATTTTTTTTTAAATAACACGTATAGATTAACACCAGCAGTTTCCCCATACAAAAGTGGGTATCTAGGAAGTTGTCAAGGATATAATTGTTGTTGCCATATAAAGCGAATGGGAAAGGTAGCGTTCATTTACCAAGTATATTTAAAAATAATTTCAATTTATACTAAAAATAATAACTAACTAATCATAAAGTAATAACATCATAATGTTTGTATCATATTTTACTTTTGTGAGTGTGAAATCGCTTACTGGGGGTGTTAATGAAGATATTTCCTGTTAACGACTTGTTGTTCGTCCAAAGTTTGAAGGTGGGGAGGAGGAGGGGGGGGGCTATTTAATGAAAACTTTTCCTTCATAACCCAGCCACACAGATCAGTCAGACCTTGACTTCTGTATTTTACCTTGACTTCTGTATTTTACGTTCGGGCTAATTCTTTGTGTAAAACCCAAACAGTTTTTTTTCTCCTTTTGAAACATTTCTTGCATGGTATCATTATTCGATACTCGACGCGAAGAGTATCGATCTAACGATACTTAACAGTTTAAATATTGTGTTTTATAATTACTGCTAACCATTTGTTTTTCGCACACAATCTATCTTTAAAACTTCTTAATCCCATTGCATACTGTCCCTGGAATGAATGTAACTAGATGTTTATTTCGTGAGGTCGTATCTGTCCATTACATCAACCATCCATTACATCAACCATCCGTTACATCAACCATCCATTACATCAACCATCCTTACCTGTAAGTGTGCTGGTATTTTCTTTCACCTCCTGAGAATTGTTTCCTCTGTGATCAGTTGGTGAATGGGTACTCGCTTCGTGCCCTTTATCTGGATACAAATGTGATACAAATTTATTGACAAATCCATAAACTGACTTGCAGATTTACGCGGACAACAAATTTGAAAAAAAAATTAAACAGCCAATAAGAAGAGACGATGTGTGAGCTGGGTCGTAGCTGGAGCCATCCAGGCCTGAGAAAGCTTTTTCTTGGCGCCCACATTCCTCATGTAGTCAACACATTCTACGAGTTAGGATCAAATCCTGCGACTTTTTGTAAGGAGGAAAAGTGACACTTGTGACAGCAACAAAATTTTTTGCAATAAGTACATTATTATGAAGGGTGCAGAACGCCCCCATAGGAATGTTTTTTCCAATATGAAAGGGCGCATTTTTAGTAATTTTTTTAAATGTGGGATTAAAAAACTTGACACCTCCAGGATGACACTCCAACGAGCTACATAACTCATGGGTGACTAGTTTAGTAAATAAGCAATGGAATTTCAATAGTTTAGGCCCTCTTTCATTTTCGACACTCTCTCAATATCGTTCTAATGATTCATATAAATGTCAATCATGTAATCATTGCTATTAAAATATACAATTTGATTTGAGTTTGTCGAATCTCGCCAAAAACATAAATAATAAAATAAAATAATAGTCCAAGTCACTCACTGGATGTGGAACGCTACGACGTAATTGTTTGATCTTATATTTAGTACAAGGTGTGCATCAAAAGGTGTGCAAATTAATTATAAATTAAAGACGCGCAGTAAATAAAAATATATTATATGACGTCATTGTTTTAGCTTATGTCATAATTTTGGAAAAGGGAACGATGTAAAAATATAATTTGATGATTTATAATTATAAAATACTTTGTGTACATTTCAGGAAAGTTAATATTTCGTATTTATCAAACAAGGATAAGTTACTTGGGGCTATAAAGCTGAATATGGTGGTGTGGGAGATGCCGAGGGGTTAGGTTTACTTTGACACAACAATAAACCTGCAGTTAAGGAGGTTTAATTAACCTTTAAAGTTCCTGGTCATTGAGTTGAATTGAATACACTGTGGAAAAAAACAGGGGGTATTATAAGAAGCTTTGGTGACCTTAAGTTAACCCAGATAAAACTATTAGAAGTTCACCAACGGGTCAACCTGACGTCAACTAACCCTCAATCACCGCCAGACGTACATCAAGTGGTATAAACAGGTCAACCTGACGTCAACTCACCCCGAATCACAGTCAGACGTACATCAAGTGGTATAAACAGGTCAACCTGACGTCAACTCACCCCCAATCACAGCCAGACGTACATCAAGTGGTATAAACAGGTCAACCTGACGTCAACTCACCCTCAATCACAGCCAGACGTACATCAAGTGGTATAAACAGGTCAACCTGACGTCAACTCACCCCCAATCACAGCCAGACGTACATCAAGTGGTATAAACAGGTCAACCTGACGTCAACTCACCCTCAATCACAGCCAGACGTACATCAAGTGGTATAAACAGGTCAACCTGACGTCAACTCACCCCCAATCACAGCCAGACGTACATAAAGTGGTATAAACAGGTCAACCTGACTTCAACTCACCCTCAATCACAGCCAGACGTACATCAAGTGGTATAAACAGGTCAACCTGACGTCAACTCACCCCCAATCACAGCCAGACGTACATCAAGTGGTATAAACAGGTCAACCTGACGTCAACTCACCCCCAATCACAGCCAGACGTACATCAAGTGGTATAAACAGGTCAACCTGACGTCAACTCACCCTCAATCACAGCCAGACGTACATCAAGTGGTATAAACAGGTCAACCTGACGTCAACTCACCCTCAATCACAGCCAGACGTACATCAAGTGGTATAAACAGGTCAACCTGACGTCAACTCACCCTCAATCACAGCCAGACGTACATCAAGTGGTATAAACAGGTCAACCTGACGTCAACTCACCCTCAATCACAGCCAGACGTACATCAAGTGGTATAAACAGGTCAACCTGACGTCAACTCACCCTCAATCACAGCCAGACGTACATCAAGTGTATAAACAGGTCAACCTGACGTCAACTCACCCTCAATAACCACCAGTTGTAGACTCGTGAACACGTCTTGACACGCCAGGCGACACGCAGGGCTTCTCATGGTTGACACGTTGTACTGACCAGTGGCCCTGCACCAGGCCAGGAGTCCAGACCCGGGTATCTGACGGGGGAAGCACGACTCGCACAGACCTGAGTGACAGAATTCTGACCCCCGACAGCACGCGCCGTACGGCAAACACTTGAACTGCCTGTCTAATGGACACATGATTCTCTCAATGTCCGTCATTGATGGCGCCATCCTCTGGTCATCTAAATAAAACATACGTCATCAATCTAGTCAGTGAAATACTGGGAGTCAGGGGGGGGGTGGTTAGCTGATTGGAATAATTATAAAGTCTTACGTAAGTACGCCTTTAAAAGATTAGAAATCCTTCAAAGCAGTGGTTATTTATTATCCAGGTATATTTATTAAGTATGTATCTATGGTTGAAGCATCAAATGGAGCAGTGCGATTGTTTAAAGTAACGGTTATTTTTTGGCACTTTAAATAACTTGTCATCATCGTCTTTGAATTTTTAAAAAACAGTTTTAATGCTCTCGTAAGATTTGGTTGTCTAAAATAAACTCATTTTGTGTCATGAGAAATATCTGGTATATCGAGATAACGAAATTCTGTTGTGGAAAGGGTAAACAGAAATTTGAGTTGTTTTTCTTGTCAAATCACTTTATTGTCATTTTAGTATGTATTTAGAGTAAGGTTGCACTATACATTTAATATCGTAACACGCGTGAATCCATTGTAAAACATCATAATAAATAAATATTAAGAAATGGAATATTTAAGTGAAACTTTGATTTAAAGTAGCGTGTTTTGACATGACGTCACAATTCTAAGCACTCAATCCCCCTCGTCACAAATGTTATACCCTCCCCTCCCCCTAGGGGCGTGACGTCATTTATGGACGATCCCCCTTAACCTAGAGTGTTTATAACTTTTTAAATCAGGCTTGGTGAATCACATTAAAGTGAATGTTATTAGAAGGAAGTCCTGCTTAAGACAATTTTTTGAACGTGGTTTTGATAGATATTCAAAATAATGGCGTCGCTTCAATTTTACGATGCTTTTGTTTTCAAAGAATAAATTTAATATCATACTTAAATGTGTTTTAGCTTAATAGGTGGAGATCTCCCGGACTACTCTCAGGGGCACTTATCTTAACTACTCATAGGAGTAATAGCACTTGGTCCCAAACATTAATATAGTACTTATCAACGATTCAGTTTCTCTACTCTTTTTGAAGGAAAAAAAAACTAAACATTTGGCTTATAAACGTAAAGTTGAAACTATCTGGAAATAAATTTAGTTTACTAATAATTATACATTTAGCCGCTTCAAAAAATCTAAGAAATTGTTTAAATAGAAAGTTGAATAATATCTAACCTTCGAGTTGTTTAAAATTTGAACTTTGCTAAACAAATACGTATTAACAATGATAATAATGAGCTCAAATCATTTTAAAATGGTTCGGTATTTATTATCCATTATCTTATCTGTTGCAGACGCTCTTTCTATACAGAAGATTAATTTGCCCTTCGATTATCTATGGTTTGTGTCTAGTCCTGCATTCTTATTAGAGTTCTAGATATTCTCAGGGTCATTGGGCGTATAGTTGGACGTTGTAGATGGGTTGTAAAAGCAGCGGGTACATGATATAAGGGGAGATCACTGAGATGTTTACAGGTGATATCGAGAGAGAAAGTGACGTAGTTTCTAAATGTTGCTAACTTGATCCAATCGACGGCCGTTTGGTTTTAAGTGATTGGTGTGTCTTAAAGCAGTGCTTCTCAAAGTGGTGGTCCACGCACCGGTGCCGGTCCGTGAGCCATTCACCGCCGGTCCGCAGACGTTATCAAAAATGGACAGAAAAAAAAATGTCAGTGCAGGGAAAATAGTGCACCGGTTCCTGGTGAAATGAAAAGATTTCCTGCTGGACCGCCAAACTAAAAAGTTTGAGAAGCACTGCCTTAAAGAACAAATTAATTACATCATCCGGTCAATCTGAATAAATGGTGCCACTACATCATCTTACCTAAATACTTTTTACGTCATCTTTGAAGTAAATCCATGGATTAAAATGTTTACTTTCGGATTATGTCTTGTCGACAAGTGAGAAGAATACTACATCAACATACATAATTTGCAATGTCTGTCTGTCCGTGACGCTACTAATTTTAGAAAGCAGCGCACCAAATTACTGAACCAAAAATAACTCTTTTCGAACGTTTCACATAAAATTGTGCAATTTTGAAAATAAATGAATAAAATAAAAATAAATAAAAGTTCTATATTACATTACTTTTTATTCTGATGACATTTCAGCTGAAATCTATTTATTTTGAAAACTTCCGTCATTTTTGACGGGTAATACACTAGTTCATGTATATATGAATATATTAAAAAAATTATCTTTTGAAAAAAAATGCTTTTATTTGATGAGGCTTTTAAAGCTCTAAGGGGTGGAGTAAATAATCTGCTAATTGGAAGTTAATGAAAAAAACAAGCCGTAGTTTGTGGTGGCAGAGATAATTGTTCCGTGTATAATACATCTATTAAATAAATATAACATATATTTTTAAACGTTACTTACCAATTGGAAGCAGAGCAGCACGCAGTAACAACAATGCCGAAATAAATAAGTGCAAGAGCATGTTATTTGTTTGGGTCATTTTCATGGAGGTTTTTTTTTATGTCTGGTTGAATTGTTGAGACGAAAGTCCGTGACACTAAAGTTTGGTCTCCAACTCTAATGGTAGCGTCAGTAACGTGTGCCCCATAATTATATTGAACATTGAGGCTGTTGTGTGAATCAACATTTGTTTTAAAAAGTTAATATTAGAATATTGTTTAATGCGTACATAGCATTTAGTTAACGAGTTATCCAACATTCGCCGACACTTACAGTTACAGTTTATAATAGTAATTACAGCTACGGCTACGGCTTACTAAATATCTATTTCTGAACGTCACGATATAATATATCGTAAGAATTAGTGTGTTGTATTTTTAAACCACTGATCGAACCACTTATTCTATTATAAAATAAAATATAAAACAAATTAAGATGATCCTCTCTAAATATATAATTTATAACATTTGCACAATGAATCGAGCCTTCCATTTCTTACCGGGTAATCCAAATATGACGAAATAAACGTTCTTCAAACATTAGGATTCCCCCTGCCGTAGAACAAACGTGAAAATCCATTTGTTCTGAAATGCTAAATCTGGAAGGATTGGGAAAACCAGGAAACGATTGCCATAAAGTCGTAAAGCCGGTAGTTGTATTTGAAACTATTTCTATAAATTAATGATCAACTAAATTCTAAAGCGTTTTCTCTGATACGAATAGAGTAAATGTAATCTTGTATGTTGATTTCAATGTCAGTTTTTATGCTGAAAAATTTACATCTTGAGTTGATATAAGATGGTGTGTTTTTTGTGATCTAAAGATTTATTAAATAATTATGGAAATATTAAGTAATACTATGTTACATTTAGCTGACGTTGACTCTGTCTACCTTTTAGTATGTGGATAGTGGCATCTGTTTATTAAATTGTACATGTTCATGACCGACTCAGTGTCTTGCTTTGGTTATGTCTGGATTTTTATGTGTATGTTTATTAGGTTCATGACAAAGTCTTCCTTTGGTTATATAATATGGGGTTTTTATGTGTATGTTTATTATGTTCATGACAAAGTCTTCCTTTTGTTATATAATATGGGTTTGTATGTGTATGTTTATTATGTTCATGAAAAAGTCTTCCTTTGGTTATATAATATGGGTTTGTATGTGTATGTTTATTATGTTCATGACAAAGTCTTCCTTTTGTTATATAATATGGGTTTGTATGTGTATGTTTATTATGTTCATGAAAAAGTCTTCCTTTGGTTATATAATATGGATTTGTATGTGCATGCTTTGGTTATGTCTGTGTTTGTGCAGAGGCATCACTAGGGTTGGTGTCACCCAGTGCGGTAGCTCATGGTGTCACCCAGTGCGGTAGCTCATGGTGTCACCCAGTGCGGTAGCTCATGGTGTCACCCAGTGCGGTAGCTCATGGTGTCACCCAGTGCGGTAGCTCATGGTGTCACCGATTGCGGTAGCTCATGGTGTCACCCCTTCACGACTTACCCCATAGACCAAGTCTTGTTTTGGTTATGTATGTGTTAGTATGTGTATCCTTCAGTTATTATGTAGCTGTGGGTGACGTCAGTGTCTGCGTATGTTCATTGCTATGTGTCAGTTTTTTTCCTGTGCTCTCGAGGAGTGTCTTTCTGTATTTGTGTCTGTTGTTATGTTTTGTTTCTTTGTGTTTAAGATGACAATTATTTTTGTATTTAGGGTTCAACTACTTCATCAATAAAAAGAAAAAGACTCGTATCTTTTAGAAAAAAAAATTTAAGTTTTTATTTTTAATTGCTTAATATTTTAAAGTTTTTTTTTCAAAATTATATTGATATATAATACATAATAAATAGCAGATTTTAAAATAACAGGATGACATATCATAAATACATGTATAACTATGTCTAGGAAAGATCTCACATAATAGTTGCAATTCTGGTTGTTCAACATAGTGCATAACTTCATATAAATCAATAATTATTTACTGAAATTCATCTAAGTGTATCAATATCATTAATGAAACAAACATTTTAACATAGTTGAAAACAAACACTGATCACATCATTGGCGGTTAATGTGAGGAATAAATTGTTAGTTTGGAAAAAGATCTTTCAATATTTTATAGTGATTCCTGTTTGTTTGAAGACGAAATATTTCGTTTCAAAGACTAATAGTGTTTATCTTTTACATTGGTAGTTATGATGTGATGATAATTAAATGTTATCTAAATTTCATGGTTAGAGCATAACTTTACATATAAATAAATATGACAGTTTATGTTGAAGTAAAAAATGCAAACTGAATGATGTGTCTGAATTTTTCTAGATATTTCTTACAATCCACGGGCAAATTTAAAAATGCAGCGTTACGGAAATGTTAATTATTTCTACAAATGTGTCAGCCTTTTTGGCAAACTTTGATTTTTTTCTCAATGACGATTAATTCAAATTCGTATGAAATGAAATCTTGCTTTATTTGCATAGATCTCAATACCATTTATTATTTTACTTTTTCATATGTATTCAATGATTGTTTCACATTGTTCTAGAAGGTTCGATCATAATCTATAACTATTTAAGTATTATACAAATGTCGTTATCTTTTTTTTAAAATATTTTTTAATTTTTTAATAGTTTTCTTGTATATTATTAAAAAGTACTTAACTGTATTTCCAAAGTATCTAGAAAATTCCGATTCATGCATGTTTATGTATTAAGCTAGGGATTATGGCCCTGCACTTGAGACAAATTTGCATGACACGTCATCGACATCAGATAAAATAATCCATTACAGAATGGCTATATCACATTTTGGTCTTCTTGGCACGAAGCATTCGTTGTATTTTTTCATATCAAGTGATTTGATCCCAACATAAATAATATAACTCAGTGAATTATAATATTATAATAATATATTATGATAACACTGGAGCACGGCAAGTCATTAACAAATCTGTTAGTATAAGGAAATAAATTTATACCGAGAAACGAAATGCTTACAAAATAAGTAGCACATGTTTGTAAGAGTTTAATTTAGTTATGTAAGTTTTAGCTTTAAACTCCCTAATTAAAACTTTGGTCTGCTCCGGGCGTTTTATTTTTTTATTTTTTTTTATTTTTTTATTTTTTTTATGTAATGGCAACCTGGCATACGCCGGATACATATGCTAGTTTAAAAATTATTCTCAAGGCTTTTTACAGTTTTAATCTATTTGAAATCAACAAATAAACTAAAGCTTCATATATTTAATGTTAAAAAGATTAAGAAGGCGCACTATTAAAAAGCTTTTTATACGTATTACTTATATCAACATTTTTAATAAATGAAAGACATACGGGATTTAAAAAAAACAACAACAATTTTTGGTGCGTTCAAAATATCAATATTGTCAACACGGTTGTCCCCACTATTTATCACAGGGTTCTTTGATTTATAAGATGACTTGCTTGTAAATATCTAGAGGAAGACAGAATAAAAAATATCTTAGAGATTTCTACAACTCAAGAATCTAGGATTTTCATGACTCATCTAGTTGGGGGCGGGCGGCGGTGGGGTTTTGTGAGCTTGTTACTTCAATAATAATTTTTTTTTGTTGAACGTTTATCTTAGATAAATTAAGGTCACTACAATTTGTGTGTGAGAGTGTGTGCGTGACAGAGAGAAAAAGAGAGTGTGTTAGTGTGTGTGAGCGAGAGAGTTTGTGTGTTTGTATGTGTGTGTGTTTATGTGTGTGCTCGTGAGTGCGTGTATGTCTGTGTGTGTTTGTGTGTGTGTTTGTGTGTGTGCTTGTGAGTGCGTGTATATGTGTGTGTTTGTGTGTGTGCTAGTGAGTGCGTGTATGTGTGAGTGAGTTTGTGTGTGTGCTCGTGAGAGCGTGTGTGTGAGTGTGTTTATGTGTGCTCGTGAGTACGTGTATGTGTGTGTGTGTTTGTGTGTGTGCTAGAGAGTGCGTGTATGTGTGTGTGTTTGTGTGTGTGCTCCTGAGTGCATGTATGTGTGTGTGTATTTGTGTGTGTGCTAGTGAGTGCGTGTATGTTGTGTGTGTTTGTGTGTGTGCTCCTGAGTTCATGTATGTGTGTGTGTGTATTTTTTGTGTGCTAGTGAATGCGTGTATGTGTGAGTGAGTTTGTGTGTGTGCTCGTGAGAGCTAGTATGTGTGTGTGTGTTTGTGTGTGTGTGCTCGTGAGTGCTTGTATGTGTATGTGTGTTTGTGTGTGTGCTCGTGAGTGCGTGTATGTGTGTGTGAGTTTGAGACACAGTGTCTGTGGACAAACAAAAGTTTTGATCTGTTCATAAATTTTGGGCTTATAAAACAAACACACACACACATAAATTTATCAAAACTCACTAAGAGATTTACGGGGGGTGACTATCGTCATAGAGAGAGACACACAGGCAAACGCAAGAGGAAAAATAAATTGATCTAATATCCGAAAACAACATTTAAATTTTTTAAAAAGGGATAAAGTGATATCACCATTGACACCACTACTGACATAACTATTGTAACAGGTCGATCCAATTGGGTTCAACACACAAAGCTCACTTACCATATTTAAAACATTATAAGTATGTGTCCTCACTTCTTCCCTGCTCATGAGATTCGTCCCCTCGAGGAGACCTGACGTCATTTTCCCTTAATGAATGTATCCATAAACCGCTCGAATCATGGGCTGAATGTCTATTCGTTTTCAGTGGCAGCTTTGGTTTTTGTCTTTCTTGGGATTGTAGACTGTGCTGGGACTGATGAAAATCCACATCTGAAATGTTAACATTGGCGATTGCTTGGGGTTTGTCTTCTTTGTTGTGTATATCAACATCATCTAGAGACATCTTTGAGTTTTCTCGCTCCATCGCACTGTTTGCTCTTTGTGCTTCGTCAATAGCAAAAATCGATCGTGCGCCTGTTAAGTACAATTGTGAAGATGAACTGTCTCGCCTGGATACTCTTTTATTAGTCAAGTCCTTGTCATCAGTTTCGATGTCAACCACCAGTTTTTCATTTTGTTTATCATCACCACCTTCGTGTTTGATCAGTGGCGTGCTTGCATCGTCCGATTCTGGGGATTTTTGGTCGGGATTGCCGCCAAGATTATTATTTAGACCACTCTCGTCAGATTCGATGCTACTCTGCGAGTGAGCTATTTGAAATGAACAAAAATTAAAATGTATTGAAAAGTAAAGGAATGTAAGAGTTTTTTAAAAACTTTAAAACAGGGCACCTAATATTTACTATAACTAACACCAGTCCTTATCTACTGTATCCATATGTGATGTAAACGAATACACACAGAAATAATACAAGTTTTCTTAACATTTTTAGTTACCTGGAGTTTTTGTCTCCTTCAATCTGTATCTGTTCCTGGCAAGATAGATGTTAATTGACACACTCAAAACCAGACACACGCCGACTAAAAATAGGCTGATAGACAACAGTATGATCACCTCTAAAAAGTAGACATAAATATATATTTCTTTAATAATTTAATTTCTTTCATTTTCGTTTCATGTCATTGTTTTTTCTTTTATTAAAAAAGTGGTGTTGGTGCAGTTCAAATCAGTTTTTACATAGAAGATCAAGACTCTTTCAAGTCAATAAAATTTCAATTATCAAATATTTTCAAGTTTTTAACTGTATTGCTAATTTGTATCCATGCAATAAAAGTTTAAAATGAAACAAATTGACAGTACAAACCAGTCGGAACATTCTTCATTCCAGTTTATTAGAATGATACATCACTCGATACGACCCGCGGCATAGCATACGCCGCAGACTTAATCATAGATTTGCAAATAATGGGGGGGGGGCTGGGGAAGAACGTACATAAACAGTAGCACGAAGAAATGAAAACAACGCGAGTGAACGTCGGGGGGGGGTGGAGAAACCGCCGAAGTATTGTTGGTCTTGAGACCTACGCACTGCGGTTGTTGTTACCATGTTACCATTCCTCCACCCTGCACCACCCTCACTTGCCAACCATAAACTGTGATTGGTCAAACCTAGCGAGGGTCATTCGTCATGCTTATTTGCTGACGTCTTGTGCTTGTCCTAATGTCTGATGAATTATATGTATAGATGTTCTGATGTATAGATTGTGACGATTATTTTTTTTTGGGTATTATTCTACATTAGATATAATATTTGGAATATGCGTCAGAAACCCAGCTGTCTTTAGGCTAATTTGGAAAGTATTGATGCCATATATCACGCAAGCCTCGGCGGAAGACGAAAAAGACTAATGTGACATTGATAATAAATAATTTCACCAAGAGACTGCCTTGTGAGTTAAAACGTACCAGTTAAAATGCTCGTTTAACGAAAATATACTTTTCAAGTTGAAAGTGATTTAGGTATTATATTTGACTTGTGCTATGTATAAAAAGAAAATTTCTTGCAAAGGAAATTGCTAAATGAACAAAAGCAATTCTATAAAGAATAGATATAGCCGCGTAAATCATGATATAGGGGAGATTTAACATGTTTTTACAAATAGATTATATTTTTTTGGAATGGGTTTATGGCTGTATGATCTGCTCAATTTCTATGAAATAAATTGAAACTAGCAAATAGATCTCATCGAAAACATTTTCTATTCAAAGCCTAATTAAGCTGCAGAACAACAAGATTTTTCTTCCTACATTTGGAAATAATAAGAAATTACTGGCATAATTTTGATCTTCTTATTAATCTTATCGTGCATTGATACACTCCCTTGATCAGTCCATGTATTAAACTATAATAGTATTTAAATAAGTTATTTTAAAACTTTAATTTAGATCGTAATTTATGTCTGCTTTTGGAGTTTGTTTTCGCTTTTTAAAAAATTAATAACGCTTCGATACCGTTCCACAGGGCAGGAGGCACTCAACTGGACTTGCTTTTAGGGGCCGTCCATTAATGACGTCACGCACCTAGGGGGTTTCACACATTTGTGACGACATGTGAGGAAGGGGGGAGGAGGTGTAAAAATTCGACTAACATCGCGTGACGTCATTTATGGACGGCCCCTTATTTCACACTTCGACTAAGAAATACTTTGTTAAAACCTGAGATAAACTTGAAATAATGTCACACAAATTGCGATGACTAAATAAGTTTCTTTTACTCTACTCACTTTCGATACGTGTTCCATCGTCTTCAATGACGTCATGTAGGTTTGAGCCGGTCGGTGGGGAGGAATTTTCCAAGATGGTGACTGACCCAGACTCTGGAGAAGTTGCAAGAAGTCAAGATTTGACATCATGTCAACATTAATTTTTTGTCTATAAATACTTTCACAACATTCTTTCTAGCGACATTTTGTGTAATGATTTCTTAAAAGTAAGCCCCATTTGAAGACAGGACAAATAGCAGATATTTATTACTTATTTTTCTTATAGGAAAAAAAGCAGCAATTGATCTAAAAATCTCAGGTACCCTGCCTTGAGACGATACGTATGATAATGATATCAAAACAAATTTAAAAAAGAAAAAAAAAGAAAATGACCATTGCAATGAGAACGCTCGTAGTCAACATACCATTGTGTGCTAACTGTGACGTACCGGTGTGTGCTTACTGTGACATAAAATTGTGTGCTAACTGTAACGTACCATTATTTGCTAACTGTAACGTACCATTATTTGCTAACTGTGACGTACCATTGTGTGCTAACTCTGACATACCATTATGTGCTTACTTTGACGTACTATTGTGTGCTAACAGTGACGTACTATTGTGTGCTAACAGTGACGTACTATTGTGTGCTAACTATGAGCTACCATTGTGTGCTAACTGTGACGTACCATTGTGTGTGTGCTAACTGTGACGTACCATTGTGTGTGTGCTAACTGTTACGAACCATTGTGTTCTAGCTGTGACGTACCATTATTTGCTAACTGTGACGTATCATTGTGTGTTAACTGTTACGTACCATTGTGTGCTAACTGTGACGTACCATATTGTGCTAACTGTGACGTACCATTGTGTGCTAACTGTGACGAGTTGAAGATGTCCTGGCACGCCAGGCGACAGCCCCTGTGTCTCATCAACGTGACGTCATACTGTCCCTTTTCCCTACACCACTCCAACAGCGCTGACTCCTCGATGCCCAGTGGAAAGCAGCTCTCACACAGACCCGAGTGACAGAACTGAGAACCGCTACAGCACGCTCCGTAGGGCAGGCACATAAATGGTTTAGTTGATGGGCAAATGATGGTCTGTAGATCATTCAGTGTCGGTCCTAGGGATAATGATAAAGAAAATGAAATATAAATAAGGATTAAATATGAAACCATCAATGACCAGTTTTGTTGTTATTAAAAATGTACATGACATGCTGCAGAATTACAACCACAATAAATTATATGGGTAAATATACATTGTGTATGTATTAAATCTACATGTTTCTGACATAATGTAAATTTTGAGCTATGTTAAGTTGTTTTGTATATTCTTTTAAATTCAGTTTGCAGATATAACGTTGATGTGGCTGACATTTTGTCATAAACGTTAATGGGTCATACATACATATGTCGATGAAATAAACTGAATATTTGTGTTATGGGTTAGTACAAGGTGGTTTGTTACCTGAAGGTGCAGACATCGTCAGGGTTAACACAGCGAACAAGGCAAGTAGTGAAGCACATATTGGGTTCATTCTCAGGACTAGCTTTCGTTTCTTTTTTTTTCCAAAAACTTCTCACACTCTGTCTGGTTGGTGAGTTGTTGTTTTTTTTTATTGAAGCCAAATCTAATCCAAAACATTGACATGAAAAAATTAATTATATTTTTTTCAATTAAATCACCCTCTTTGAAGGTGTAAGAAATATTTAGAACAAGACTAGAGTAACGTAATCTGACAGCATTCAATGGAACAACCTGATACACAGACCGGTCAGATTAGACATTACTTTTAGGCTTGACCAATTGATCCCACGACTACATATTGATTAAATGTCGGTACATGATATATCACATGTTATTTAAACGTGTTTCAAAATAAATCATTTTGTGAATCATTTTTCTATGCACTAAGATATATTTGTCTGATTAAGGCACAGCGCGTTACAATAAAATCACTGATAGTTAATAATAGCTTATATATTTTATCACTATCACTATTATACTATTATACATAATTTATTTTAACTAAATAACACATTTTATATTACAAATGACAGCCACGGCGCATTTTATAATCCAAATTTTACATCAATTGTGTATTCAAAATAAGCAGTTATAATGTAAATCCACTTTTAATGATATTACTTTATTCAATTTTAATTATTTAGCCAAATGAGAAAAGCCAATGATGTTATCTTAAGTCCAAAATAAATCACGAATCACATGACATAAGCTAAAGTCAAATTCTACTACACTGTTACACTGTCTACACACACCTCGGTAAAACAAGTTTATGCGTCTTGAAATAAATTTGTCTGAGAATATTACTATGATCCCCGATGTTACATATGTTCTAATATGTTTTACTGACTAAGATATCTAAATATATCATTTAAAAGTCCCTTTTTAGTGACGTGATTACATATTGAAACAAAACTTTGTAAGTAAGTCTCCACGACAGAATGACTTTTGTGGCCCGGGGAATATCGGGAAATTTTGTTGCTATATTTAAATAGGTAAATCCCCGAAATCATGTGATACGAAAACCACGTAATTTTGACTAAAATAAAAGGGTGTTACATCATTCATCTGAAATTCTTCTAGAACCAACTGGTGCTATCATAATGTGTATTAATATTTTCACCTTAGTAACTTAGGGAATTTATCAAATGAATAATTTTTTAAAAAAAACATTTAAACATAGCCATACTTTTCAAGTGCTATCTACCAGAGGCGTAACAACGACTTTGACTTTGACTTGGGCGACTTGGCATCGGGACAGTTGCAAAGGGCGCCCGTGGGGAAATCTTTCAATAATCAATTTATTCTGTATAACTTAGTATTTTCCCTATTTCTCAAGGGCGCCAAAAATGAATTAACCAATGGCGCGGAAAACCTAGTTACGCTTCTGCTATCTATCTAAAGTGAAAATTCAGTTTTCGGGGATATAAGAACATGTGTGTAAGTGACGTGCAAGTCTTAAGTCTTATATAGGGAAACCCCGATGCTGTAGAGAAAAGAAGATCCGGTCTTTCAGCGAGTGACGTCTTTGGAATACAGTACCATCCATTCATAATACATAAAAATCTGAGTTGTTATGACGTAGGCAAATGTTTTGAATGTTCGACAACGACACTGGCGCCAACCTTGACATTACAAAGACAAACGCAGAATTTGTTGAAACACTAACCCCACCCCCCCCACGTGCTAAATATTAAATTTGGAACATTGACGGTTGAGATTAGAAGATCCTTAGCGTGACATGTCTGTGGGATCATGAGGGGCCGTCCATTCAGTACGTCACACTCCAGGGGGGGGGGTAGGGACTTAAGAAAGTGTGACAGTTTGCTATAGGGGGAGGGGGTTTAGGCTATGTGTGACGTCACGTGTGCTTTACATTGAATTTTAATTATTCTGTTAATTAAAAAGAAATAAAAATTGACATTTTGTGACAAGGGGGAAATGGGGGGGGGAATTATAATGGTAAAATAAATAACGTGACGTATTTAATGGACAGGTAAGGTGGGACAAGTATGGATGAAATCATTGAAAGAAATTATATGTTAACATAATATATGATGGATTGTTTCATAAATTATGACTGATGATGGCACACGAATAGGTGGAGTAGGAAAGGGGGGTGGGGGGTAGCCACATCAACTTTCATTGTACGTATTTTAATGGCATAGTTGTACAAGGCTAAGGATTAAATCATTTAAATCCATTACTTAACTGAACTTTATTTAACTAAACCAGCTTTAACGCACAGTAAACAACAATAAGATAACATCATTGTATTAAGTCCATTTGACTATTTAGAGCTCAGTCACCAATAACATCCGTAAACACCCATGAGAGTGTTCAAATTTCTTTGTGTGTCACTTCTTCTCTGTAAAAAAATAAAATAAAAAATAACGTACAAACCCTAAACATCCATCTCTAACAAATGATCCAATTTTCTATAATCTAGAGTCTAGAGTCTATAGATATCTCATTGGTTTGGGGTTTCTTAAGAACCATTTTAAAGTATGAATTTTAAAACGATGGTTTAGATTTTGAAATTCCGATGTTGCAGCTTAGTTGCCTAGACATGAGTTATTGTCATCCATCGGTGACTGCAATTCAGTATGGCTAATATTCTTTACCAGGGGTTGTAGGGCGCCTACGACGCCTACTTTTTTCAAAAGCCCAAGTAACTTATCCTTGTTTGATAAATACGAAATATTAAACTTCCTGAAATGTACACAAAGTACTTTATAATTGTTTGGGTAATTGGCGTCATATAATATTTTAAGGCGAGAAACACCACATGCTCTGATAATCTCGAAAACAAAATGATACCTTTCTTTTAAACTGCTATGGACTGTTGTACTATGTCCCTCAGCGAAGCGGATTATTATCATTCAACATACATAATTCCCGTAATGGATGTAATGCTTCTTTGATGTAATGCTGTTAGGTTCAATAGTGCGCATCAAAAATTACTGCACCAAATATAACTCTTTTCGAACGTTCCGCATAAAATTGTTCAATATGATATAAATGAATCAAATAAAAATAAATAAAATAAATGAAAGTGCTGTATTATGTTATTTTTTAATCTGATGTGTATTTATTTTGAAAACTTCCGTCATTTTTGACGGGTGATACGCTAGTAATATAGTAATTAATAATAATTTAAATAATCTATATATATATATATAATTGACCAAAGCGAGTATGTGCAAACAAGCATGACGAATGATCTTCGCTGGGGTCGCCCAATGTCTCGAGACCAACAATGGTTCTTGCGTTCACTTGCGTTGTTCATTCACAGAATAACATGAGATTTGAAGTGTAGTGGTTATCACGTCCGCCTTACACGCGGAAGGTCCTGGGTTCAAGCGCCAGCGAAAACATTATTTTTTTTAAAAATTTAAATGTGTGTTTGTACCCGTTCTTTTCCCCCTTTTTGGCGAGTATGGCTGACCCTCCCTAGGGTCTGCCATTCACAGATTATTGAAGGGTGGTGGGCAGGTAGATAACCTTAGTGCGAATGTCGCAAGACCAAAATTGCGGAGGTGGTTTAGTTTGTGTCCGTTCTTTCCTCCCTTTCTTTTGCACTAGCATGAGCAAGTCTGTGGCGTATGCTGGAGCGGCCTTTGGGGGTGGCAGCTGGGGGAATCGCCCCAGGCCCCGTGCTTAGGGGGAGGGGGGCCGGCGTTTCAGACTTGAGACTATATTTTGTAACAAAAGAGCCTGCAGATATTGCACTACTGAGTTTGCGCAAGAATTGATCTAATCTAGGGGGGCCCAGCGGGGTCATTTTTGCCCAGGTACCCAGGCTTAATGAGCGCATGTCTATGAGAGCAAATGTCTGTGTGAGCGCATGTCAGTGTGAGCACATATCTGAGTGAGCGCATAACTGTGTGAGTGCATGTCTGTGTTAGCGCATGTCTGTGTGAGTACATGTATGTGTGAGTGCATGTATGTGTGAGTGCATGTCTGTGTCAGTGAATGTCTGTGTGGGTGCATGTCTGTGTGAGTTCATGTCTGTTTGAGTGCATGTCTGTGTGAGTGCATGTCTTTGTGAGTGCATGTCTGCGTGAGTGCATGTCTGTGTGAGTGCATGTCTTTGTGAGTGCATGTCTGCGTGAGTGCATGTCTGTGTGAGCGCATGTCTGTGTGAGTGCATGTCTGTGTGAGCACATGTCTGTGTGAGTGCATGTCTGTGTGAGCGCATGTCTGTGTGAGTGCATTTCTGTGTGAGCCCATGTATTCCGACAAATGTACAATTCCATCAGGAAGATATCAAGGACATAGAACATTACACCAAATATAAACGAACTTGTAGCCATGAAAATATATTAAATATCCAGCCTTTGGCGATGATTCTGATTTTTAAATCCTTTATATTAACTCGTGGTGTCTGCTTGCTTGCTTGAGTGCCGAAAAAACGTTGGATCGATTTTTAACCCACTTGCTCCCAAGCTAGCGAGGTGAAATTTTGCAGGCAGTTTCGTACCGATGATAAAAACGATGTATAAAAATTTCAGATCGATCGCATGTACAGCAATTAAATTTTAGAATTTTTAGATTATTTTATTTATCTCTATGTATCATGTTTTGTTTTTGAAATGTTGCGGTGCGTATTATATATAATAAGCCGTTTTCAAATTAACCAGAAGAAGGGCAACAAACGAAATCAAATGAAAAAAATTGAAACGAAACTGATTTTCACAATACGCTTCGTCGATTGCACTAAATTGGAGCGGAAGCAATTTGCATGTATTTGAGCAAGGGAGATTGACCTGGTAGGCTTTTAATTTGTAGAATTCCTTTGCGTTTAGAGCTACCACTATCAGAAAGGCGTTCACTGTGGTACTTAAATGTGAATGTGGAAATCGCCAATGTTATAGCGGTATTGAGAGTGGATTCAGTACTACTCGGCATCCTTCCGTCTCGCGAGACGATGGTGCGTCACCGTTGAGTTGGGTTGCACTTCCTCGAGTGGCTGTGCAGTCCTATCCTTGAGTGACAGTCTTTACCACAGCTTTTACACACGAGTGGATTCAGCATTCTTAATGAAATCGTCTGTAGCCAATGGTATCGATTTTCGGAGACAAGATACTGTTAACAGATCCATTGAATATTAGAATCGATCTTTAATTTAAGGCGAAAGCAACGACGCAGTTCAGTTCCATACCTTTTTGGTGACCGGGATCATCAGAGAGTAGCCTCCCGTTGTGGTTATTTATAGCTCATAGCAGACGCGCGGATCTCATCCGGTGCCGGTTAGTTTGGTTGACGAGCTGTTGCGTTGATTTATTCAGCTCATTACTCCAGTGAACACCGCACACACGAGTCGATGATATTCTAGCGCCAGTGAATTCTCCATTTTATCTCGGTGCTAGGCTATTGCGGACAAAAGTACGGCATGGTATCTGGATGTGCTGGTGGATGCCAGTCTTGAGGTGGATGAGCTTGTGTAGGAATCACGTGTTTCATATCCACTGAACAGTAGACGAGTGAGTTCTAATGGCTTTTTTCTAAAAAATAATTTTTAAATTTATATCAACCCTCAACCCTACATAAATGAATATACGTATGACGTATATATATTACTAGTCTATTACCCGTCAAAAATGACGGAAGATTTCTAAATAAATACCTTTCAGCTGAAATATATTTATTTTGAAAAAATACACATCAGAATAAAAAGTAATGTAATACAGAAATTTTATTTATTTTATTTATTTTCATTATATTCATTTATTTTCATATTGCACAATTTTATGTGGAACGTTCGAAAAGAGTTATTTTTGGAGCAGTAATGTTTTGCGCTGCTTTCTACAATTAGTAGCGTCACGGACAAACAGAAATTGCTAATAATGTATGTTGATACTTTTGTTTGACGTGCGATCCAAGTAAACATTAATCATAGTAAAAAAGTAAAGTAACTTTAGAAAGGTCTAATTTCGTTTTATTATCAACATACATAATTCCGTAATGGATGTAATGCTTCTTGGATGTAATGCTGTTAGGTTTTATAGTGCGCACCAAAAATTACTGGACCAAATATAACTATTTTCAAACGTTCCTCATAAAATTGTTCAATATGATAATAAATGAATCAAATAAAAATAAATGAAAGTGCTGTAATGCGTTATTTTTTAATCTGATGTGTATTTATTTTGAAAACTTCCGTCATTTTTGACGGGTGATTCGCTAGTTAACAATATTGTAGCATAATTAAATATACATATTCGTCGAATTAATAGAGCAAATGACGCTAATAAATTTGGCAAAATTACAACAACAATTTTTGTTTAACAACGTAAAAATAAAAAACCCCAATAAAAACAAGTTTTTGACTATAAATCCTTTATATACGATACATAACTAAAAGAATGTTCGACACTCCTGTCAACGGCTGTCCCAAAATCAAATATGCCCAGAATCATATTATTTATAATTTGTTTAGCTTTTCTTGGCTATTATCTATTCTTTGTTACGAAGACATTTTGTAATTTGAAAATAAATACGTAATCAACACTGCAGGATAGCCGAATGTTCATTATAATACGCAGCGCAAGACAATCCAAAAATACAAAATTTTAGTTATGTCTCGTAAAACATATTTAATATAATGCCCACCAATCAGGAATATGTTTGTAAAAAGTATTGAAATAAAATAAGCACCTTATTGCGCTACAGGGAAGGTTGTTCAATATAATACGCACCACGACACTAGAGCAAAATAAGTTCACGTGTTACATAGAGATAAATAACGATAATCTAAAAATTCATTAATTTAATTACAGTACATTCGATCAATCTGAAATTTTGATACTTCATTTTTATCAGCGGAACCAGTCTGCCTGCTAAATTTCAGCTTGCTAGCTTACGAGGAAGTGGGTTAAAAGTTTTTGCGACATTCAAACAATCGAGCAGACACCACGAGTTAGTATAGAGAATTTAAAAATGTATTCGTTAATAGACTTTTAAGTATCAATTCTTTCTTACATTTTTTATTACTTTTTAAAAATTCTTCTCAATTAATTTTGTTTACAATATTGATCTTTGTATTAGACATTTAAAACCAATGTTTAGGTTGTCTGTTTAATGCTGTAAGAAACGAATTCCCCCAAAAAACCTCCAATTAAGCAAATCGAAAAAATGAGCGGTGACTAACAACAATCATGTCCCCGGGGTTTGAGTCAGTTCTGGACCCTGTCTGTTTAGCTAACAGCACATTCACGTTGAGTCAGTTCTGGACCCTGTCTGTTTAGCTAACAGCACATTCACGTAATGAGGCTATTATAAAAAGTAAATTTATTAATTTTTTAAGATTTCGCTATTTATTCACGGAAATTTCATCTAAAACAGGGGTCCGCAATTACTTTAGTTCGGGGCTATTTTTTGGTAGCGGATTTTAGCGGCCGGCCGCATCATTTTTAAATTATTGTATTCTTTAGTTAACATTTTCACATTTAGCATTGTTCTTGGCTATCCTTGAAACTGGTCGCGTTAGCACTATCCTCAATTGTTCGGGTTCGTTGTAAATAATGTTTGTCGTTTCTTCAACTTTGTGACACAATCTGCAGCTATCTTCTTGTATTCGTCCTCAGAAAGTTTACCACCAAAATCGTTATGTTTTGTTTTGTGGTGTCGTTTCAGATTGTACTCCTTAAATACGGATATCGTTTTATGACACAGTAAACATGTATACTGTTTTCTTGCCTGTATTATTAACAAAGAACTATTTGTGTTTCCAGTCTTCAGTAAACGCACTGGATTCACCATTATTTTTACGCCTTGAAGGGCTCATGTTGCCATTTAATTGAGAGATTTTTAAATTTTACTTTTGTAAAGAGGAAATTGAAATAAAACCAACGAACTTAAAAAATAGTATTTAAAATTCCTGCGCACGTGCATTGACATAGCAACTTTAATGAACGAAATTTCAGTCGTAGACATAAAGCCCATTTCAGTTTTCTGAATGTCTTGGCGGCCCACAAAAACCAATGTAACGAGACGCATGTGGGCCGCACTTTGCCCACACTTGAGTTCTGAAAAAAAAACAATTTGTAAAAATATAATAAAATCTCTCTTAGATTTAGTTTTATTTGGAAATAAGCTTCCATTCAACATATTCCTGTTTACCGATATCCGTGCAAGTTTAAATAAATATATCATATAGAAAGGGACAGCGATAAAGCTTTTAAATAAAATACAAAATACACAAACAAATTGTGTAATGAAAACAATAAATTTGAGCTTTATTTTTAAACTAACACGACAGTAAAAGTTTCGGCTAATGTATTTACCTGTGCAATGAACATAAAATACATACTTACATAAGTAATAAAATTATATTTAAATTCTAACAACATACTATATCATAAAATAGTTGTGTAAAATAAAAAGAAAGGAAAACCAACAAACAATGACACAGGATATAGATAAAAAAGACAAGTTTAAATGAGCTCTTTTGTTATATATTAGAATTTCTGTGAATTTCACAATCTCTTGTCAATAATGACATCGAACTTAGATTTCGGATTTTTTAAAGTTCATCATTGTAGTCCCTATCATAAATAGTCGAATGAGCTTCACAGTTCAAAATAACGTCATTTTCTTACGTCATTTCAAATGTGTTTATATTTTTTATATGTGGTGATGTTTGTTGTCATAATATGACAATGTGTTAGCTGTGAATTTATTAAACTGTATTTTAATCTGTTTAATTTAGTTTCGCTCACTGCCACTCTTATATTTAAATAAATAAGATATTCGTGATTGAAAGAAAACAATTCTCCCTGCAGATGAACCTTGAACCTGATCCTAGTACAGCTCCACCATGACGTCAACCCCACTGTCTTCCTTCCTCACCGCCTCCAGCTGCTCCACCACAACCCTAGCGTCTTCTATTTTCGGAGACAGTGGACAGAAGAAAAACTTTCTGGACCGGACGCTAAACTTCCGAACAAGCGTCGGGCGATATTTCCTCCTCGTCCTGATACTCACCGCCGGATTCATTCCCGCCGTCATACTCCTCACGCAGAACATTGTTATCGTTTACAAGGCTGTGAGAAACTTGGACAAGAACAACCTGGTCCAAACAAACATCGAGGCCGCCTTACTAATCAAAGACCTGCTCCACGATGTCCAGCTAGAGCGCGGCCACTCTGCCCTGTACCTGAGCTCCGACGGCGAGGTTCGTGCACGTGACGACATGCTGAGGTCAAGGTTGAACGTGGATGACGTTTTCATGGCCTTGAAGTCGTGGCCCAGGACGATTCCGTCCTACCCGGGGGCGGTTCCGAATAAGACTTCCGTTCGTGTGGACATGATCACCTTCCGCCACAGCATCGATACCAGGGTTGTGGACGAATACGGTGTTGTTCAGTTCTATAGGTATGATGGTGGTCAAATGTTGGTAGTTTATAATTACATCCTCTGAATAAGAGAAGTGTTGACGTTGAGATGGTCGGATGTTATTTAAAAGATTTTTCTTGTTATTGTAGTTGTTTTAAATAACGTGATCACAACAACAGTGACTTGTTTGTAGCGTAGAATTAAGTCATCAAATCACTCTTTTTCTAATTGAATTCGTTGAACTCTGAAATTTGGTAATTATATTAATTTTGCCTTGATGACCTTGACATGAATTTTTTTTTGCTTCTGGTTCTAGACTTATAGAAAAAAAACATGGGCCAATTTCTCATGTTTTAACGCCAAAGCTTGTACCTAAATACCTAAACCATATTTCAACCTAGATACCTGAACAATCCCTCCAAATTTACCTAGATACCTGCAAAATCAATCCATATTTCTACCTCGATAGCTGAGCTATCCCTCCATATCTCTACCTAGATCTTGAACAATCACTCCATATCTCTACCTAGATACCTGAACAATCCCTCCATATTTCTACATCGATAGCTGAGCCATCCCTCTATATCTCTACCTAGATACCTGAACAATCACTCCATATTTCTACCTAGATACCTGAACAATCCCTCCATATTTCTACCTAGATACAAGAACAATTCCTCTATGTATCCTCAAACCGCATATATTGCCCCACCTTAACCAACACATAGTTACTGACCTACTCCAACTCATAGTTACTGACCTACTCCAACACATAGTTACTGACCTACTCCAACACATAGTTACTGACCTACTCCAACACATAGTTACTGACCTACTCCAACACATAGTTACTGACCTACTCCAACACATAGTTACTGACCTACTCCAACACATAGTTACTGACCTACTCCAACACATAGTTACTGACCTACTCCAACACATAGTTACTGACCTACTCCAACACATAGTTACTGACCTACTCCAACACATAGTTACTGACCTACTCCAACACATAGTTACTGACCTACTCCAACACATAGTTACTGACCTACTCCAACACATAGTTACTGACCTACTCCAACAATAGTTACTGACATACTCCATGGTGACCTAAAATATATTGACTGATATACACCTGCACTGACTCATCACATGTTCACCTACACACCTGCACCTACCCATCCCATGTTTACCTACACACCTGCACTGACTCATCCCATGTTTACCTACACACCTGCACCTACCCATCACATGTTCAAATACACACCTGCACCTACCCATCCCATGTTTACCTACACACCTGCACTGACTCTTCCCATGTTTACCTACACACCTGCACCTACCCATCCCATGTTCACCTACACACCTGCACCTACCCATCCCATGTTTACCTACACACCTGCACTGACTCTTCCCATGTTTACCTACACACCTGCACCTACCCATCCCATGTTCACCTACACACCTGCACCTACCCATCCCATGTTTACCTACACACCTGCACTGACCCATGTCATGTTTACCTACACACCTGCACTGACCCTTCCCAAGTCACCTACACACCTGCACTGACCCATCCCATGTTTACCTACACACCAGCAAATGACCCATCACATGTTCACCTACACACCTGCACTGACCCATGTCATGTTTACCTACACACATGCGCTGACCCATGGCATGTTTACCTACACACATGCACTGGCCCATCTCATGTTTACCTACACACATGCACTGGCCCATCTCATGTTTACCTACACACCTACAATGACCAATCTCATGTTCACCTACACACATTCACTGACCCGTCCCATGGTTACCTACACACCTGCACTGACCCCCCCCCCTTAACTCCCTCCCCCCTCACTCCATCCCAAGCAGTCCACTTCTCGTCACCTCCACCGTGTCTCTCCAGTCAGATTATCGACCTGTTGATCCAGTGGATGCAAGAGCTTCTAAACGCCACATCACTAGGGAACTTTTGGCCGGAAATCGTGGCCTTCGAGGCGCTGACGTTCGCCACAGAGAATGCTGGGCTCGAAAGGGCAAACGGTGCCATTTTTTTCACCAAAGGTAAAAACCTGTTCCCTGATGATGTTGGGTGGGGGGGGGAGGGATTAGCGTGGGATCCTTCGGGACGCTATTGATAAAATAAATAACACGAGAAAAACTTTGAACTAAAATGTTACATGAATAAGTTAGTGCATCACGAGCTATCACTAATGACATCTCCTAGCTTGGCGAGTTCAGAGAATTAACCCGCGCCCCCACCCAAATCCCAATCCTCTAATTCACATAGTTCCGCCCTAAACACTTTAAAAATTAATTATTATTATTTTCAAAAGGGCTTTCATTTTTCTATGCTGTTAACATAGCTCTAACCATTTGATCGAGTCTGTCTCATCTGTTTCATGTGGCGAGACTCGTGACTACTACGGATAAGCTAAATCCTAGTTAAGGGAACACAAAAAGGTCTTTGTACTTGACTAGTTCAAAGGGACCGTGTAGCAAGTATATCCTAAATGAGTTATCACAAAGAGTCTAAATTCTTTTTTTAACCCTTCACCCGTGATCATTTGTGAAGAATACTTGCCTAATCGACATGAAATAGACATTTCTTATTTAAACCCTAAAAATATTTTTTGTTTTCGTTGTTAACACTTAAAATCGAGATGTCTTAAAAATGTGTTGTAAAATTTAAAGCCTGCGGGCCACATACGGCCCGGTGTACAATTATATGAGATTATTGAACCTTAATAGAAGCAAAAAAAATTATTCGGGCGTAAGAGAATTTTAATGATAAAATATATTTGAATCCACCTGTGATTTCTGGTGCTAATCAAATTTCCTAATAAGTAGCTTCGCCGTATAAAAGGCTACCCGCGATAGCTCCCACTTATTAGAGGATAATCACGGAGAGATGAATTCCAGCTGTTTTGTCATTTTCCGCTTGTTGAATGTTATACTTTCAGTTTCAAAACCCCTACGTTGGATTTAAGATTTAGCCCGCTCATCGTTTCAGACCGCGACAGACAGAGATCACGACAAGACCGTGAAGTTAATATAAAGGATTTAAATTTAACAACCCGTAAAAACAAAGTTTTTGACTATAGATCCCTTATATATGAGACATAACTAAAATTATTGATTATTTGCAATATAATATACACGCACGACAAACATATACAGATTGAAAATGACTGAACAACCTTGCAGCAAAAAAACACGGGAATGGGGTCATCGATGGCTGCAGTGAACTCCAGTGACACGTGGATGCCAACAATAGCAGACGGATACATAGAGTTACATAGAGATAAACTAAATATGCATTAATTTATTTACGGTACATTCGATCGATCTGACATTTTGATACAATGCATTGCTAGGTGACACGTGTCTATGTGCAAAATTTCAGCTCGATAGCATCACGGGATGTGGGTCATTTTTTACTTTTGTTTTTCTGCCCGAAAGCGAACCCACGACCGACAGAGAGAAAGAGACAAGACGGTGAAGTTAATATAAGGGATTTTAAAAAAAAACTAGAATCTAGTGTTATATGATTGTTTAACGGCCAGCGTATATATATAATATTTTTAAAGTTAAGTTAATTTTTTCTCCTATGATTTTTTAATAGTAACGTTTAAGTATTTTTCAATTAGGAAAGTTTATTATTATGTTTAAAATAATGCTAAAACAACGCTTTGCTAATAAAAAATATTTTTGTGTCTTTACTTAATTGAAGGCTTTATCACAGTCAAAAACTTGTAACGTTCATTGTTTAGGTGGGTGGCTAGTCAGTCTGAAGAGAACATGTGTTAGTCCCTCTTAACTTAATCACTACACAGTCATTCTCTTCTAGAGAGATGTGTTAGTACCTCTTAACTTAATGACTATACCGGCATTCTCTTCTAAAGAGATGTGTTAGTCCCTCTTAACTTAATTATTACACCGTCATTCCATTCCAGAGAACCTTCAGAAGTAAATATATGAACTGGGATAAAATTGCAACAACAGCCAAATATAACTTTTCCTCTTTGTGTATATTGAAACTGGGATAAAATTGCAACAACAGCCAAAGATAACTTTTCTTTTTCGTGTATCGGATTTCAGGATTTGTATCTTGGGACAAACTGGCAGACTACATGGTGTACCTGGTCAGAGGGCGCCAGAACCTGGTGCAGGCGGGGGAGTTTTCAAATCTCGTCTCCCGTCGGGTCCAACGAGGGGACTTCGTTGATGTGGTTGCTAGGTTACAGGGATTCCGGTCACTGATATACAGCAACGGAACCCTGAATGGGACGGTGGTCAAGTGGGATCCCGTGATGAAGGCCAGGGCTTGGATGGGGAACATGACCGAATTTATCGATACCCTACATTACATCCAGGTGGGAAAAATATAAGGGTCACATTGAAACATGACGAAATAATATAGACAAAAAATGTGTTTCATATAATTATCATTCAAATCCAGCGGCCAGTTGTGTGCATTAACTTTTACGGTCTCTATATCTTTCATTTTAATTTAATATTCAGTTTAAAAATTAATAAACAAAAATACAGAGAAATTCCTAAAATCGTAAAATTGTTGAATTGTTTGAAAATCTTATTTCAAATATATGTCGTCCTGATAGGCAAAGTACAAATGGCTTAAGGATTCAAATATAGCAAAAAGGAACAGTATCCCCCCCCCCACACACACACACACCAAACGCTCACACAAAATTATTTTAAAAATTAAATTCTTTTGTCTTCTCGAAAAATGCTACTAACTGAAGTTCATTACGAGCTCAACTGTCTATGATTTAAATATTAAAACTGTTGACACTGACTTTGTAAAGTCGGCTTGTTTCTGAACCATATCACATGTTATATAATTTATATATATCTTTCAGGACGAGCTTGGTGAAGAGATATCATCCAATATTCTCAGCCTATCGCATGCGCAGCGTAAGTCTACGACCTTCAGTTCCTGTTTGATGGTGGTTGAGTTCTTTGTTTACCCTGTCTTCGTTCTTTTGACGTTGAGACTCACCAACAGGTCAGAAAAAAAATATGCAAGAATTTAAGAGCATAAAAATATTTTAATTAAACACGTCTATGATTGATTTTGAAATTTACTCATGATCAACTTTAATTAGTAGCTACTCTATTCTTACAATTCAGCTGTTGCCAAGTTTATTATTGGTAAATCTTTCAACAACTTTTCAATCACTATAAGACTTTTCTAACTTACAAAGAATACCACGTGCTGTCTTGTTATTCACATAGTTAGCCCCCCCACCCCTTGTGTTTTGTTCAGAGTTAAAGAATATTCCAAGAAGTTGGCTGAGAGGTTAAAGATACTGGCCCGCGAACAACGCAGGAACGCAACACTGGTGAAGGAGATGTACCCTGCCTCCGTCGCCGCCAGGTTGGTTTGGTTTGGTTTTAGACTTGATGGGGCCCTAAGCTATTTGAGATCTGGGGGGCCGTTTTGAAGTCCAGATATTCTATGTCAGTGCCAAGTATGTTTAAAAAATTCCGAAAGAAGGCGGGGAACCCTAATGTATAGCTCGATTAGCAAATAGTAAAATCCAGCACTGGCTGTAGCCACCGTCATTCTTCTTGTGCTATCTTAAACTAAACTCCTAAAAAAATACACATTGTCATCATTTCTCCACAACACTTAAACTTTTAATAGGAGTCATAATCCTGAAACTTATTTGTGAAATATACAGATCAATTTTTGTTAACTTCTTCTTTCCCCGTTTCGTTCTCGGGGAGCAGAAATTGGCCTTCGTCAATGTCTATGGTCTTTTCAAGGACACAGGTCCCATACAAGAGTCACCCACGCATCCTTATATACTGGGCGAGTCCTTTGCAGCATCTCCCAGGTACTGCTACGTTTCTAGATGCCTGCATCCAAAACTCGGAACCAAGTGTTTTTCGGTCGGCTTCTTTTCCGTTTTCCATGATAGTTCCAGTTCAGGTCTTGTCTAGTTGTACTGGAAGCAGGTTTCGAAGAGTCTGTCCTTTCCACCGCAATCGTCTATGAGAGATCTCTTTGTCTATTAACTGCATGACTTTCTTTATTCTTTAAATTCACTATCATTTAAACATTCCCATTGTTGTGTTTTAACACAGTACGTTTTGATATGAATCCTTATGAATTATTAACCCGTGTTTGCATTGTCATAACACTAGTCATGAGCCTATGGCACTGTTAGGTATTGGACTTCACATAAAGATTCATGCAATCTTTAGTAAATAATTTTGTATTTTCTATTAATTGTTTTGGATTTGCCAAAACTAACACTAACCAGCTGGCTAACAGTATTAAAAAAATGTTATATCTTTAAAGTTACAAAAGTTTTACGCTTTAAAATCATTTGGCTAAAATCATTCCTAACAAATATGAGCTGACTGAAAGTTACTTCAATATTCAGTCGGTAAACTTCTGTCAACATCAGATTTGTTTGGTATGTTGTTTTAATAGTAGAAATATGTTTATTTAAAAATCCATTTTTCAACATTTTCTTATATTCTTTTTCACATTGTTAGAAACAGTAAGATTTTTCTCAGACATTAGTTTAGTCATTCAGAGCTTGCAGGGCCCCCTGTCCCAATTTGTTTTTACGATTTTGATTTTTATAATGTATGTGTTGTTGTTTTTTTAATAAACTCTTTAACGTCAATTAAATTTATTTAAATTTCGTTATTTCTTCATTTAAAAAGGACGCCTTAATTTCCGAAAATATTCCTCAATAGTTAGGACGATGCAATTACAAGTGCGAAACGGATCTCGTCTAGCGCTATTGGTCTACCGTGCTGGGTCTATTAACTAAAGTACATTCTATAATTACCGCCCTGCGACAAGCGGTCTTTCTGTTTGCTTCCTGCACATTAATCCAACAAATGACGTCATTTCGTTTGAGTTTTTTTTACTTTACTTCAAAATATAAACCTCTTAAAATACGATTATTTCGATCTTTATCACCTGCCCTAGGCAATCAATTAGTTAGAGTTCAAACTTCTGAACATACTTAAAATAATTAGAAAATTGAGAAAGAAATTGCAACCAATTTACAAAAATACCAAGACACTACAGATATATTATCTTCTTAAAGCATCCTGTTGTTTGTTGTTGTTTTTTTTCTAAAGAAATACAGAAGTGGTCTTCCAATTGTGTGGATTAACAAAAATAAGACATGTTTATTCCTCTTTCAATCGATGCTTTAAAAAACCTTTATTGTTGTCCCACACCCTTATATAATTAAATATAGAAAATTCTATAGTAAAACAATCTAATTTTCCGCAGCATTACTAAGATTGATCTCATAGCAATTAGTAATTATAGACATTCTTTGATATCATGTCCTGGAGAGCATAACACCTTAAAAACTAATTAAGCCCTGATCGTGATTAGTTTTTTTTTAAATATTCAATAATAAAACATTTGCTAAAAACATTGATATTAAGAATTCTGTTGGCACTCTTCCCCCATCACAACAATCGTATTTGTATAAATTTAAGACAGAGAACCTGTTTCTGCCTGGGATTTAGTTTCCCCTGTAAAGCCACAGCTTAATCACCGAATCTCCCTATCTGGTTCTCTAATGACACATGATTAATGCCGCACACTGTGGTCGGCCCCGGCGTGACGGAGTAAATCATTAGACCTGCACCGGATGACCTCATGGTCCATGTAGGTTTTTGTATAAGTGATCGTGTCTTACGTCACTTCCATTTCATCCACGTCAATAGTATGGGTGTTTGGGGTGTGATGTAAATCGGGGTAATGAAGAAGACTTTGGTTTCTATATATAAACCTCCATCTGTTACCTCATTATGGTGAATCGATCCAATTGTATGGCAAATCTTTTTACGTTACCTGAACATGCAAGTAATTCTCTGATTGCCTCTAAACTGCCAGCACGCCCCACTATCGCTACAAATAATGTCAATAATTGACCTTAATTTCATGACTGGGATTTACCCAGCCGTGGAAAGAGATTTTGACGATTTGAGCCCATTTCAGTGATCATTTTTTTTAAAAATCGTTTGATATAATTGATAAATAAATTTCATTGAAAATGCAAATTCATCTGATAGTTCACGCCTGCATGTCAAATTCAGACACGGAATCAAAGACATTACACCAAACCTGATAACGTGATTTTCTGTAAATTATGTGCGTAAAATGTAGGACAAAGTTGGGATGTTGAACTGATCACCTTACTCTTGAAACTAGAAGCTACAGCAGCTGTCATCTTACACGGTGGCCTGTACGGACTATCACACAAGAGTTCAGGCAGATGTCATCTTGCACGGTGGCCTGTACGGACTATCACACAAGAGTTCAGGCAGATGGCATCTTGCACGGTGGCCTGTACGGACTATCACACAGAGTTCAGGCAGCTGTCATCTTGCACGGTGGCCTGTACGGACTATCACACAAGAGTTCAGGCAGCTGTCATATTGCACGGTGGCCTGTACGGACTATCACACAAGAGTTCAGGCAGCTGTCATCTTGCACGGTGGCCTGTACGGACTATCACACAAGAGTTCAGGCAGCTGTCATCTTGCACGGTGGCCAGTACGGACTATCACACAGAGTTCAGGCAGCTGTCATCTTGCACGGTGGCCTGTGCGGACTATCACACAGAGTTCAGGCAGCTGTCATCTTACACGGTGGCCTGTGCGGACTATCACACAGAGTTCAGGCAGCTGTCACCTTACACGGTGGCCTGTACGGACTATCACAAGAGTTCAGACAGCTGTCATCTTGCACGGTGGCCTGTACGGACTATCACACAGAGTTCAGGCAGATGTTCGTTTCCGTCATCACAGGCTTGAGAGATACTTTTCCCATACATTTCTTTGGTGAATGAACAATTCACGTCAATGGAAAAATATATGAAGCAAGTTTGAGCACTGTAACAGTATTGTTGAAACTTAACCGTCAATCCCGTGATATGTGCTACAACTGATTTTATTTTCTCTTTTAATATATAGTCATTGAGAGCAGTGGCGTCACTAGCGGGGTGCGGGTGGTGCGGACCGCACCGGGTGACACCATCACAAGGGGTGACACCAATGTGTAAAATCTATAATAATTTCCAGTTAATTAGTACTGGCAGATTCGGAGGAGGTCTATAGGTGGTGACACCATGAGCTACCGCAATTGGTGACACCAACCCTAGCGACGCCTCTGATTATGAGTCGACCAGACAAGACACACAGCCCCCTGCACGGAGCCTACAGTGCCTAAATATACTAGCCTCTATTGTCAATTTTTTAAACAATGTTATTTAAAAAATCAGGTTCTAAATGTTACAAACAGCACAACTTCTCCATCATTTTAACTTCTTTTTCTAGTGTGTGTCTCTCCCATAATCTTAACTTCACCTGCATCTCACACAACCCAAAGTATACTATTAACCTAATTCTATTGCCATTTTGTAGACTGCTCAAGGGAAACTCCGTAGAGCCGGAAATTTTCGAGTCGGCCACCGTGTGTTTCTCCGGCTTGTCAGACTTCCAGGAACTGAGTCGCATCAGTCATGGCGTGGACATCATCTTCTTCATCAACAGACTGTTTGACCTGATGGATGATGAGATTAGCAAATACGACGTCTTTAAGGTGGAGACTGTTGGTGAGTGGATTCAGATTGCTTGGATGTGTGTAGGACTGTTGCACGCCAAGTGCGCAAAGTTACAAATGTAAATGTATAAGAATAACTCACAAAATTATATCACTGAAATAATAACAATAATTTGAGAACGTATGTAGCAGCTGGACTCACTGCATTGTACATAAAATAGTAACACATACTTATAAATGCATTCCTTTAAAGCATTTATTATATCCTAGTTTAACAAAACATATAATGACATGACGGTAGCGATAAGCTACGTTTATCAGTCAGAGAAATGTTTGATTGTTACTTTGAAAGTAACATTTAAAAAGATGTGTTTTAGTGCCGTCTTGAAGTCCTTAGTAGTAGAAATACTACAAATGTTTAATGTTAGAGAATTCCGTTGTTTAGGGGCACAATAAGAGAAAGACCTTACACCACAAAGGTTCGTCAGATTATTTTAAAAAAGAATGTTCACCAAAACACAAATCCGTTAACATGCTTGGCTCTTCCTCGCAGTCATTTCTGAATATGTTCAATGTTGATGGGGACAGAAAAAAGTCTGAATGGCACTCATTTGATTCAAAGGTTCCAAAAATCTGGAATAATCTACCTCGCTCTTTGAGAGAATAAAAAGATAATATTGTGAAATTTTAGTGGCAGCTAATTTAAAAAATTGCTGTAAACCGAGTTAAAATCACGGATATGTTGGATTAACAGTGAGAACAGTGGTAGAAGGAAACGATAGCAATCAAAAATGCCTCAGTCAATCCGTACATTGACCAAAAATGTCCAACCCAGAATTTAAAAACAAAAAGTTCCACCCGGGGTGTAGGGCCTCTTTAAGAGACATTGCCGTTATGTCAAAATGTCACATCTATGTCACCTACCACAGGTGAACAGTACCTCGTTGTGTCCGGTGTACCACATGTCAAAATGTCACATCTATGTCACCTACCACAGGTGAACAGTACCTCGTTGTGTCCGGTGCACCACATGTCAAAATGTCACATCTATGCCACCTATCACAGGTGACCAGTACCTCGTCGTGTCCGGTGTACCACTCAAGAACGGCGACTCCCACGTCAAAGAAATTGCCAACATGGCGCTGGGCCTTCTGGAGCAGACGAAGAACTTAACTGTTGACCACTTGCCGACGTACCCGATACAACTCAAGTTTGGCGTTTGCACAGGTGAGTCACGTGATGTCGCATGGGGCGGGTGGACACTGCAGTAAGTGATGTGGTTCCAGAGAGTGAATGACTTTGAGAGGTCAAAGTAACAACAATTTTTAAGAAAGGTCCAGACGATATATTAGGGCTTAAGGAAGGAGGGGTTTACTAGCATCAACTTTAGAACCATCCAACAGGAGCCAACCATGTTGTAATTGTATGGAAGTTGTTAAGAAATAACAGCGCCATTTAAGCTACATGTCATTAAAAGTAGATCTTAAATAATTTTTGTTGTTAATGACACAAATCTTTATTAATTATAATAAAAAAATAATGAAGTTTGATGTTTTGCTTATTGTGTGTGGCTTTATTCCACGCACATTACACATGCATTATTGTCTACACTTGGCACATATCCATCATGTTCAAAATTGAAATTTAGAGATGTATTACAATTTACATCCTGTACATTAGGTATCTAGGGCATACGATGTCATTTTTCTTATATATGCTATATAAAGGCATACTGGTAGATGGATGGATGTAGACCCAACTTGCACAATATTTTTGTAGGACAAATCTTAAATACTGTATAGAACTGAATTCTAAATAAATTCCTCTCGAAGCCTCTATTTCACTTCTCTTATATAAGCTTTGGAAACATGACATTAGCATTAAACAACAATATTGGGTTAAATTGAAGTGAACTTAAGTCAAAGTTGGTTGCCACGTCATTTGTGGTGCATACTGTTATCTAAAAGTGATTATTTTTTTAATTATTCACTTAATTCTTTTAAAATTAAGAAAACTCTAAAATTTAGTTTCGCAAGATCTCCGGTTTTTTTTTAGAACTGATTTTATGGGATGAGTTTTAACGTTTTTCTCCTCATTATTCGTCTTACTCTGAATTTAACATTTGTATTAATAATAAATAATAATAAATTGATTATTTATATAGCGCTGTATCCCAGTAAGGAACTGGGCTCACAGCGCTTTACATGAAAGAAATAACCAGTGGCGTCACTAGGGGGGGCGAGGGGGCGGACCGCCCCGGGTGACACCCATCAGGGGGTGACACCCGAGCCTAAAATTTTACTGTGTCAGAAAAAAAGAAGACACATTTTTTCATCTATAAAGAAATTAAGAAATAAAATGCAATACGTTAAACGCGAAAACTTTTATTAAACAAATATCAGTTCACTTGCAATAATGAAACAGTCCCAACACACAAACAACATTAAAACAAACTAGGGAAAAAAGAAAAGAAACAGTCGCAGCTGAGAGATCTTTAAAAAAGGCTGGACATGAAAGGGGCAGTGTCCTGTGTTTTAAAAGAAATAAAGCCATTTGGGCTTGGACACACCGACAGCATGGACGAATCCCACCTCACGACTCCCTCCACCACAGTGGTGTGGGGGGGGGAATACGATTTTACTCAAAAAATATAAAAATCAAAGGATGGGTTTTCTTTGTTGATCTTTTCTAGAGTAAAATTATTAATTCAATGTCTTTGTGTTAATATTTCGTTAAATATATATTTATTAAAAGTGTGAAAGCATAGATATGCATGTTTATATACAGGTAGTCCTCCGGTTACGACGGTCCCATCCCGACTTACGCTGTCTTGTGCTTACGAATGAGCCCGCTTAAATATATGTTACGCGTTATTCCGTATTTTAAAATATTTTTTCTTTAAACTTTTTTTTTCATGGGGTAACGAATAGTTTTCTCTATTTCTAATCAAAAATTTATTGAAAAAGATGTATTAGTATTAATTCAACCTACAACTTTCGTTCGCGCATTTTTCTCATTGCGAAGTTTTCAATCAAGTCAGTAAAGCTAAGTAAGCTTACAAGTTCCTTTTCAATGCTCATTAGAGAGAGCATATTCAGTCTTTGTTGTCCCATGCACATTTTTACTCATTTTATATTCTTTTCAACTTTGAAAAGGATCGCTCTCAGCTGCAGTTTGATGTCATCATTGAAAGATATATGGTAAGTGCGATGTGTACATCTGTAAAGGACTGTGTGAAATTTAGCTCATTCGAAAGCAGCAAAATGTTTAGCTCTGTGCACGTGTTTTGAGTTTCGCATTGGGTTACTTCCTTTTCCTTACCCTGAGCCTGGGGCTGGACAATATTTTTTTAAGAGTTCTGAAAATTGGACTAATTCTGAAGGTAAGCAGTCTTCGAAATCGCTTGAATATTCTTCTATTAACTTGGCTCCTGCCCATCGGATGGCGAAATTGCCGAGCTCAGTTAGGTTTGTAAGAAAGCCAAATTTCTCATGGATGTCTTTATATGCGCCTAACCGATGTTGTAGCGCTTAAGAAAGTTTGTCAATAATTACCAGGAATACCTCAATCTTGAATTTTTGTCTCGGGGAGAATGCTGTTTATGTGATGTCCCTTTATTAAACTGACGCTTTCTTTTTTTCTCTTTTTTTTCCTTTATTTAAAAAAATTATCATTGAATATTGTTTATACTCTTTTTTTTACCACCACGGACTTGTCCTTTACTTTGTCTTCATAGGAATCAAATTAAGAATGCTGTCTTTTAAAAAACGCAATGAGAGAAGTACTTTTCTAAAATTGTTTCCCAAATTTCAAGTAAAATAGCGACTTCCATTTGTTCAAGTTCCTTTAGAAATCCTTCTGCTTCAAGTCGACAGTCACGTGGTTGATTTTAAATTGTTGCTAATTCTTCCAGTGCTGCGATACTCTCATGGTACGAGTTATTAACAGACCTTACATCATCATGTCAGGCTTACCATCTTGTGTCACACAAGGCTTTGTTAACATGTATCAATTTCATGTGTTTTTTAAGTAATTGTCAACGATGAGTAGTTGCAACAAGCCGGGTATAAAGATTTTGCAGAAGACAAAAAAATCTGACTGCAGCAGGACAACCTGCTGCACTTTTCCCAACCAAATTAATGGAATGAGCTGTGCACGGCATATAATGAGCAACATTGCACTTCTCATAAAGGATAGCCTGGTTTCCGTTACACTTCCTACTCATACGTGCAGCATTGCCGTATGACTGTTCAAGGCATGTGCAGGGATTCATACAAACATTTGCCTGCATATTTATTATACACTGCAAATTTATTATAAGTTTGGGGGGACCTTAAATTATTGGGGGGGGCCTAGCTTTAGCCCATTCAACACCCCCCATTTAATCCACCATAGGGGGGGGGACACGCATCTGTGACGATGTGTGACGAGGAGGAGGGTGTGTTTAAATAAATGTGATGTCGCATAAAAAACGCACAACTTAAAATAAAAGTTGATTATTTACCATTTATTTACTTGCGTTTTCTATGGCTTCACGCGTGTTACGATATTAAAGTGCAGACTTACCCTAAATACATATTTAAATGACAAAAATAATTTGCAACATGCTATTTTTATTGAGAAAATACGGCTTGGGGGGGGGGTGGCAAAGCTTTGTGACGTCATATCGTAAAAGAAGGGGTGGGGGTCTAAGTTTTTGTGACAAAGTACGACCCTGGGGGAGGGTGGGGTAAAAATCGGCAACATCACGTGACGTCATTTATGGACGACCCCTTCAGTCGTGAAGGGGTGACACCATGAGCTACCGCCCCGGGTGACACCAACCCTAGTGACGCCTCTGGAAATAACATATCTATAAGTATTAAATTAACTTTCATATCATAACAAACACAAAAATTACAGTACGTTATACATAAGCAACGTTAATCATTTTAAAAGAAATGTTGTTTCATTAATTTTGAAAATAAATTTTGAAAAGATGTGTCTTAAGTGCAGTCTTGAAGGACTTGGTTGTTTGAATACTACGTATGTGTAATGGTAGAGAATTCCATTGTTTGGCTGCACAAAAAGAGAACGACCTTTCACCAAATGTTTTGGTGCGTATTACTATTCGCTTCATTCAGGAATCATCTAAATTGTTATAGAAAATTCTAGAGTTTACATTTTTGCAAAGGTCTCTGTTATTTTGAATTATTTTAATGTGAAAACGTTTTCAAGTGTTATCCCTTTGTTTCTAAAACTCATTGTCAATAGCATGAGCCTAACGCCAAGAATGGTTTCCCACCGGGGACACTCTTTGAACTTATCGTAATAATGGCTGTAGCCATTGCATTTCTCTGGAGACTGAATTTGTATTTAAAAATTAGTTAAGCCGAAGTTGTTTTTTTTTGGCTACAAGCTTCGTTAATGTGATTTTTTAAAAAATTACAACTGGACCTCTAGAAAAAGGTTAATCGTCTAAGCTATTAATCTTATTGTAAATGATGGCCTAGATTAACATTAAACGTGACCTTGTGTATTGATTGAACTTAACTGACTTTGGTAGATACCTTCATAAACGTATCTTGAACTCCATCTGATAGGAAAAATTCGAGAAACCAAAAACGGGATCTCACAGGGAACGGACCCCATATATAATGGGATACCATTAAGTTAAATGCTACAGGGATTAGTATCCAATCTATGAACTAGAATTCACTAGGATTGTATGAGAACGGAGCTTCCCCAAGAACGGTATCCCCTTACGCCATAGGATTATATGTTGTTTCAGAGTAATACTGATAAACGATTTTTTATTACACATCTATATATATAATAAATATATATATATATATATATATATATATATATATATATATATATATATATATATATATATATATATATATATATGGCATCTGTCCGTCTACGAAAGACGATAGATTTATCTTTATTATTTGCAGCTCTTGGTGTGGCTGATGAGACCAATCCTTGAGTGGCAGTCTCTTCTGCATGACACACACACGAAAGCAGTGGGGCAGTGTTGCCTGGCCTTTCTCCTCGCTCTTTTCCCGACTGCTTCTGCCCTAGTTTTCTCCTCTGCTCTTAGTGATCCTTCTTTCACTATAGCCCGCCACATGGACCTATCCTCTGCCAGGTTTTCCCAGTTTTGTATATCAATGTTGGCTACTTTCATCTCTCTTGCATATGTCCACGTATCTGAGACATGGTCGACCAACCGACCTTTTCCCTGTCGCCAGCTCGCTGTAAAGCACATCCTTGGGTATGCGACCACTTTGCATCCTCTTGACGTGTCCAAGCCAACGGAGGCGTCTTTGGCTTAATATTGCTGCAATACTACTCATGCTTGCTTGAGCCAGGACCTCTGTGTTGGGGACTTTCTCTTGCCATTTGATGTCTAGGATGCGGCGCAGGCATCTGAGGTGGAAGCTATTGAGCCTTCTTTCATGCCTGGTATAGGTGGTCCAAGACTCGAATCCATAGAGGAGTGTGCTGAGTACGCAGGCCTGGTATACCTGCAGCTTAGTCCTTGCTGTTAGTTTGGCATTGGACCAGACTCTTTTGTACAGTCTAGCCATAACAGTTGCTGCCTTCCCTATCCTACTACTTATCTCATCTTCCAGTGAGAGGGTGCTCGAGATGTTTGATCCCAGATAAGTAAAACTGTCAACAACATCCAGGTTGCAGTCGTCAATGGTGATAGTCGGGAGAGAGGCAGTATCCTGTGCCATAATGTTGGTTTTCTTTATACTTATGGTCAGGCCAAACTCTTTACAGGCAGTGGAGAAGCTGGATACAAGGTTCTGCAGGCCGTCTGCTGTGTGGGATATTAAGGCGGCATCGTCTGCAAATAAGAGTTCGCGCAGCAAAATCTTCCTTATTTTGGTCTTGGCTTTAAGTCGGGCAATATTGAATAATCTCCCGTCAGCTCTGGTGTGTATGTATATCCCCTCGCTGTTGTTCTTGAAGGCATACTGGAGTAAGATGGAAAAGATTATTGCGATTAGAGTAGGTGCCAACACGCAGCCTTGCTTTACTCCACTACTTACTGGGAAAACCTCAGAGGTGGCACCGTTATAGCACACTGTGCCCTGCATGTTTTCGTGGAATTGCTTGATGATGTTAAGCAGATGTGTAGGGCAGCATATTTTTACTAAGATCTGGAAAAGACCGCTTCTGCTGACAAGATCAAAAGCTTTAGTTAGGTCGACGAACGCGATGTATAGAGGCATATGTTGCTCCCTGCATTTCTCCTGCAGCTGGCGCAGAGAGAAGATCATGTCTATGGTTGATCTTCCGGCTCGAAAGCCGCACTGCGATTCTGGGAGTACACGCGATGCTAGGGTCTGCAGGCGTGTCAATGCAACTCGGGCGAAGGCCTTTCCAACTATACTGAGGAGAGAGATTCCACGATAGTTGTTGCAGTCACTCTTGTCTCCTTTATTTTTATACAGTGTAACGATGTTGGCATCCTTTGGTATCTGCCCCTGTTCCCAGCACAGAGTGAGGAGGTCATGCAAAGGCTGTAAAAGTATTTCTTTTCCACATTTGAGAACTTCTGGTGGAATTCCATCATTACCAGGGGCTTTCCCGCAGGCTAGGCAATCTATGGCTCTACTTAGATCGACCATTGTGGGTAGGCTATCGAGCTCTTCCATGACCGGCAGGTCTGGGATATCGTCCAGGGCAGCAGTTGAGACATGGTTTATAGTTGCGTACAATTCCAGGTAGTGCTCGATCCACCGTTTGAGTTGCTTGTCCCGATCAATGATAATTTCCCCTGCTTTTGACATTAAGGGTGCTGTCTTGGAGGTCAGAGGGTCTGTTGCTTGTTTTATATTCTCGTACATAGCCTTTGTATCGCCTCTATCAGCAGCTGACTGTATGCTGATATATATATATATATATATATATATATATATATATATATATATATATCTATATGTATAAAAATCAAAGTATGTATGTATGTATGTATGTATGCATGTCTGTTATAGCTGACTAAACCATTCATCCGATCGCCATGAAACTTTTGGAGACTTTTGAGTACGCTCCAGGGATGGAAATAGGCTACTTTTTTTTCAAAATTTAACACTCATGGGGCGCCGGGGGCCCATAAAGAGAATTTTTTCTTATATGAGCTATACAAAATTTAGTTTAGGGCTTAGCTGCTTGGAAAATGAATGGATCTTGGCCAAACTTGGTACATAACAACTT
This sequence comes from Ampullaceana balthica, assembly GCA_944989445.1. NCBI lineage: Eukaryota > Metazoa > Mollusca > Gastropoda > Lymnaeidae > Ampullaceana > Ampullaceana balthica. The sequence continues at coordinate 373,601 of CALYLW010000090.1, forward strand.
GATAGCCTATATTAAAGTATCATATGGCATTGAATTCCTAATGTCCGTTTATTCGGGGCCGGGGGCCCAAAATCTTTATTTTTGTAAGCGTTAAATACTTTATTCCCGTTAGCTGACTATACCATTGATTCGGTCGCCATGAAACTTTTGGAGACTTTTGAGTACGCTCCGGGGATGGAAATAGGCTACTTTTTTTCAAAATTTAACACTCATGGGGCGCCGGGGGCCCATAATGAGAATTTTTTCTTATATTAGCTATATAAAAATTAGTTTATGGGCTTAGCTGCTTGGAAAATGAATAGATCTTGGCCAAACTTGGTACATAACAACTTGATAGCCTATATTAAAGTATCATATGGCATTGAACTCCTAATGTCGGTTCCTTCGGGGACGGGGGCCCAAAATCTTTATTTTTGTAAGCGTTAAATACTTTATTCCCGTTAGCTGACTATACCATTCATTCGGTCGCCATGAAACTTTTGGAGACTTTTGAGTACGCTCCGGGGATGGAAATAGGCTACTTTTTTTCAAAATTTAACACTCATGGGGCGCCGGGGGCCCATAATGAGAATTTTTTTCTTATATGAGCTATATAAAAATTAGTTTAGGGCTAAGCTGCTTGGAAAATGAATGGATCTTGACCAAACTTGGTACATAACAACTTAATAGCCTATATTAAAGTATCATATGGCATTGAACTCCTAATGTCGGTTCCTTCGGGGCCGGGGGCCCAAAATCTTTATTTTTGTAAGCGTTAAATACTTTATTCCCGTTAGCTGACTATACCATTCATTCGGTCGCCATGAAACTTTTGGAGACTTTTGAGTACGCTCCAGGGATGGAAATAGGCTACTTTTTTTCAAAATTTAACACTCATGGGGCGCCGGGGGCCCATAATGAGAATTTTTTCTTATATGAGCTATATAAAAATTAGTTTAGGGCTTAGCTGCTTGGAAAATGAATGGATCTTGACCAAACTTGGTACATAACAACTTTATCGCCAACATTAAAGTACCATATGGCATTGAACACCTAATGTCCGTTCCTTCGGGGCTGGGGGCCCAAAATCTTTTTTTTTGGTAAGCGTTAAATACTTTATTCCCATTAGCTGACTATACCATTCATTCGGTCGCCATGAAACTTTTGGAGACTTTTGAGTACGCTCCGGGGATGGAAATAGGCTACTTTTTTCAAAATTTAACACTCATGGGGCGCCGGGGGCCCATAATGAGAATTTTTTCTTATATGAGCTATATAAAAATTAGTTTAGGGCTTAGCTGCTTGGAAAATGAATGGATCTTGACCAAACTTGGTACATAACAACTTGATAGCCAACATTAAAGTACCATATGGCATTGAACACCTAATGTCCGTTCCTTCGGGGCCGGGGGCCCAAAATCTTTTTTTTTGTTAGCGTTAAATACTTTATTCCCGGTATGATTTACATGATCTTGAAAAGCATTGACTAATATATCTATCATGATCCAGATTGAAATGAACAGGTATTTTAAAGTTAATTTCTTGCATCGATTGGGCCCGGGGGCCCTTAATGTTGTTTTTTTCTAATCTTATATCTATATATATAAAAATCAAAATGTATGTATGTATGTATGTATGTATGCATGTCTTTGTATAGCTGACTAAACCATTCATCCGATCGCCATGAATCTTTTTGGAGACTTTTGAGTACGCTCCTGGGAGTGTCACTGGCTACTTTTTTTCAAAATTTAACCATCATGGGGCGCCGGGGGCCCATAAAATGATTTATTTTCTTATATATGAGCTATATAAAAATTAGTTTAAGCGTTAGCTATTAGGTAAATTGATGGATCTTAACCAAACTTTGTATACAACAACTTGGTAGCCAATATAGAAATACTAAAGGGACTAATTTCCTAATGTCCATTTCTTCGGGACTGGGGGCCAAAAATGTCTTATTTCATAAACGTTTAATATTTTATTCCCCATTCAATTATTAAAGATCTTGAAAAATATAGATAAATATATCCACAATGAAATTGATTGAAATAAACAGGCGTTTTGAACTTGACATCTTGCACTAAATGGGCCCTGGGGCCCTTAATGTCGTTTTTTGCTTTTATGAGCTATATAAAAATGAGTTTATGCGTTAACTACTGAGTAAATGAATGGATCTTAACCAAACTTGGTATATAAAAACTTGGTAGCCCATATTAAAATAACAAAGGGCACTGCACTTCTAATTTTTAATTGTTCAGGGCCGGGGGCCCCAAATGTATTTTTTAGTATGTGTTTGAGATATTATTTCCCATTCTATTTTAACGATCTTAAGAAATATATCAATGATGAGACTGAATTAAAATGAACAGCATTTTGAAATTTACATCTTACATCGAATGGGCCGGGGGCCCCAAATGTCTTTTTTTGTGTATACTCTAAGATATTATTTCCCACTCAGTTTTTAACGATCTTGAGAAATATATCCATGATTAAAATGAATTTAAATGAACATGTTTTCAAAATGTACATCTTGAATTGAACGAGCCTGGGAGCCCCTTAATGTAGTTTTCCTTATATCTACATATATATAAAAATTAGTTTAGGTGTTAGATAATGAGAAAATAAATGGATTTTGACCAAACGCGGTATATAAAAACTTAAAAGCCTATATTAAATTTCGATAGGGTACTGATCTCATAATGTCCATTTCATCGGGGCTAGGGGCCCTAAATGTGTTTTTACTAAATTTTTAATATTGTATTCCCCATTCAATTTTACACGATATTGAGAAATATAGATACATATATTTATATTTTTGTTATGAAATTGATTGAAATGAACAGATTTTCGAACTTCATATTTTAAACTGATGGGCCTGGTGACCCTTAATGTAATTTATTTTTTATCTATATATATTCCTTTTTACTGAGATCGTTGCAACGCACGACGGGTCTGCTAGTATATATATATAAATCAAAGTATGTATGTATGTATGTCCTTTATAGCCGACTAAACCATTTATCCGATCGCCATGAAACTTTTGGAGACTTTTGAGTACGCTCCTGGGATGGTAACTGGCAACTTTGTTTGCAAAATTTAACACTCATGGGGCGCCGGGGGCCCATAATAGGATTTTTTTAATATGAGCTTTATAAAAATTAGTGTAAGTGTTAGCTATTAGGTAAATTGATGGATCTTAACCAAACTTTGTATATAAAAACTTAGTAGCCAATATTGAAATACTATAAGGCACTAATTTCCTAATGTCAGTTTCATCGTGGCTGGGGGCCCAACATGTATTTTTTCACAAACATTTGAGATTTTATTCTCCATTCAATTATTAAAGATCTTGAGAAATATAGAAACATATATTCACTATGAAATTGATTGAAATAAACAGGTGTTTTGAACTTGACATCTTGCACTAAATGGGCCCTGGGGCCCTTTGTGTCGTTTTTTGCTTATATGTGCTATATAAAAATTAGTTAATGCGTTAGCTACTGAGTAAATGAATAGATCTTAACCAAAATTTGTATATAAAAACTTGGTAGCGCATATTAAAATAACAAAGGGCACTGCACGTCTAATTTCCAATTGTTCAGGACTGGGGCCCCAAATGTCTTTTTTTCGTATATGTTTGAGATATTATTTGTCATTCTATTTTTAAAGTTCTTGAGAAATATATCCATGATGAAACTAAATTAAAACGAACTGCATTTTGAAATTTACATCTTACATTGAATGGGCCGGGGGCCCCAAATGTCTTTTTTTTGGTATACTCTAAGATATTATTTCCCACTCAGTTTTTGTGAAATATATCCATGATGAAACTGAATTTAAATGAACAGGTTGCAAAATGTACATCTTGAACCGAATGGGCCAGGGGGGCCCTTAATGTATTTCTTCCTTATATTAGCTATATAAAAATAGTTTAAGTGTTAGATAGTGAGAAAATAATTGGATTTTGACTAAACTCGGTATATAAAAACTAAAGAGCCTATATTAAACTAGCTTACCCGCGGCGTAGCATACGCCGCTTATGATTTAGTGACGAGTGAAGGCTTCCTGAAGACACGGTTGTCAAAATGGGGTGGGTTTGGGCAAACGACTGTGAGTGAATGAAAAGAAGGAACTCTGGAGAGACCCGCGGCGTATCACCCGTAAAAAATGACGGAAGTGTTCAGCTGGAATCTATTTATTTTGAAAAAATGCACTTTTTTAGGGCGCCTACGGCGCCCACCTTTTTCAAAATCCCAACTAACTTGTCCTTGTTTGATCAATACGAAATATTAAACTTTCTGAAATGTACACAAAGTATTTTATAACTTTTTACATTGTTCCCTTTTTACAAAATTAAAATATCAGCGAAAACAATGACGTCATATAATTTTTTTTTACAGCGCATATTTAATTTGCACACCTTTTGATGCATTGGTGCAGTAATTTGGTGCGCTGCTTTCTAAAATTAGTATATGTTGAACATACTTGCAGCTTGGTGTCTCGCAGGGTCCGACCACGAAGAGAATTATATATATAGATTACTATAGGGCACTGAACTCCTAATGTCCACTTCCTCGGGGCTGGGGGCCCTAAATGTGTTTTTACTAAACTTTTAGTATATTGTATTCCTCATTCAATTTTACACGATATTGAGCAATATAGATAAATATATTTATATATTTGTAATGAAAATGAACAGATTTTCGAACGTCATATGTTAAACTGATGGGCCCAGTGACCCTTAAAGTAATTTCTTTTTTATCTATATATGTATTCCTTTTTACTAAGATCGTTGCAACGCACGATAGGTCTGCTAGTAGGTATATAAAACTTTTCTTTCTTTTCTCTATAACGTTTCCCCTAGAGTTTAGACGTTGTTATAATGCAGTCCAGTTGCTTTTCCATAACATGATTTTAATCAATAATAATTTTGACCACAGACAGACTCAAGAGAAATTAATTTTATGTTTTTAGTTACGGTAACAAGAAATCGATGGTATTTTTTAAAACTTGTTAATTCTCTCTCTCTCTCTCTCTCTCTCTCTCTCTCTCTCTCTCTCTCTCTCTCTCTCTCTCCTCTCTCTCTCTCTCTCTCTCTCTCTCTCTCTCTCTCTCTCTCTCTCTCTCTCTCTCTCTCTCTCTCTCTCTCTCGTCCAACTATCCATTCATCTGCATATTCATACATACATTGAATTATGTGTCTGTCTGTCTATCTAGCTGACCATCTGTCCATCTATCTTTCTAGTGATCAATCTATCTACTTTGAATGTCACTTTGTCTAACTGCCAGATTTCTTTTCTGTCTGTTTTTTTTTAAAGTCCTTTTATCACGATTTCTAATATTTAATGGCGCTGGCCATATGAGAAGGCATTACACCAATAAATTTTTGCTACCATCAAAGTATTAGATTTATAGAACCATAGCACAGTTAAAAACAAATTCTGAACTTGACATAATAATTCAAGCCTTTAATTACACAATGAATATTCATAAATTAAATTGTATTCTTAGAATGTGATGCGCTCAAGGGAAGAAACGGCTATGTAACATTTTTGTAGTTTTGAGATATTCAAGTTTTAAAGTTCAAAATTATACATATTTGATAAAAATTAACTAAATAGATTTGAATTTTTAATAGTGTCAGTGACATACATTTTTCATAAAACCTCATTTGGTACATTCTATTTATTACCCTCTATCAAAATGTATCTAATGACTGTTGAGTCCATGTTACGTATAACAACATTTAAACAAACGAATTATTCGAATAAGTAAACAAACTTTTGATACAGACACCGGTAAACCAAGGAGAGGTGTTGTTTAAGTTTAAGTCCGTTTTCGCTTACTTCCTACTTTGTAGGTTCGGTGGTGGCTGGCATTGTAGGCCTCAAGATGCCCAGGTACTGTCTGTTTGGGGACACCATGAACATGGCCTCTAGGATGCAAACATCCAGTCAGGGTAGGTAGCGTTGTCTGCATCGCACACTCTTTCTCTCTCTCTCTCTCTCTCTCTCTCTCTCTCTCTCTCTCTCTCTCTCTTTGTGTGTGTGTGTGTGTGTGTTTCTCTCTCAGTGTCTTTCTTCTTTTATTTCTCTCTCCTTTACCTTCCTTATTTCTCCCACTCTCTGAATCTTTCTCCCTCCATCCCTATCTTTATCTCCATCCACGCCCCCCCTCTCCCTCTTTCTCTCTTTCTCGATTATTTTTTAATCTATACAGTGACTTACATTAAAGTTATGCTCTCCTGTCGTCGGTCAGTGTTATACTCCAAATTTGGCACATACAGGCCACATTCCGCCCCCCCCCTTTGTATACTTCAATTAGTGCTCTGTGTCTGTTCTTAAATGTGAGACAGGCCAATCAGAGAACGCCCCGGGCGTCACAATCTATAACCAACCCCGATGAAGTCAGTGCAACGATGTTTGAGTTAATACGACACGGTTTGAATAGGGTTCACACAGAAATGGAGGTTGGGGCGCCTCTCTGTTTAAAGAGAGGCGCGTTGTCTTGAAGACGTGATGCAAGACGCCGTCTCTGTGAAACAGCACCGACAATTTTATTGATAATAAGTCGACATCTTCTTATACCCGGCCGTGTGCTAAGTATGTCTCCGTGGAGGAACAGACGAGGTGCTCGAACATGGATTAAAACTGGCACACCTAAATGCAATTTGGAAATCATCCAAAATCTCTACCAAACTAAAATAAGACATTTAGCTCCAAAAATCTATTGCATTGGTGAGAAACACTGAGAACCACAAAACTACAACACTCAGAATATAGATTTTCCTAACCACTTCCGTCTGAAATAAGTTATAAATAAATTTGACATGACCGGAATCATCAAACTACACATTTTGCAGTAACACTGGCGAGTCCCTGCTCATCACGGGACTGACCTCCCCGTGCAGTAAAACACTGGTAGTTGGCCAGTCGCTCGTGACCCGTGCAGGTCACTAAGGCGGACTACTGAGGTTTAACTCTAGCAGACGTAAATCGAAAATATTTAATTAAATTAAATCTAGCCATGGAAAAAGTCCGCAAAAATTCACAAAAATACTATCAATGAAATTTAACGTGTGCAATTTTCAGAATGATTGGATAACGGGAATGGGTTCAAAATTGGGATATTAAAATAGCCCGATTACCGATTAAACTTACAAAGCAAGCTAAAATAAGACTAGTAAAAAAACAAACCGGTAAAAAAAAAGTTTTTGACTATAAATCCCTTATATATGAGACATAACTAACAGTATTGATTATTTTTAAACGCGACAAACATTTACAGACTGAATCTGTCTTAACTCAACTTTGCTGCATAACCCCTAAATGGGGGCGGGACCGAGCTCAGCATGAAACGTAAAATGTAAACGAAAGCACGCCGGTACTTCGATGGGTCGCGTCAAAGCGTCAACTCAAACTCTCACGTGGGAAAAAAACAATAACAAACCGTGAATTTGAATTACATACGTTATATAAGGATAAACTAAAAAATGCATTAATTTAATTACGGTACGTTCGATCGATCTGAAATTTTGATACGATGCATTGTTAGGTGAGACGGGTCCGTGTGCAAAATTTCAGCTCGATCGGATCACACGGAAAGTGGGTCATTTTCGACTTTTGTTTTCCGCCCGCCCAAGACAGAGACGCCGGTGAAGTTAATATAAGGGATTTAAAAACAAGTTTTTGACTATAAATCCTTTATATACGAGACATAACTAAAAGAATGTTCATTATAATACGCAGCGCAAGACAATAAAAAATACAAAATTTTAGTTATGTCTCGTAAAACATGTTTAATATAATGCGCACCGATCGGGAATATGTTTTTAAAAATTATTGTCAATATATTACACACCTTACTGCGTGACAGGAAAGGTTGTTCAATATAATACGCACCACGACACTATAGCAAAAAAAGTTAACATGTTACATAGAGATAAATAAAGATAATCTAAAAAATCAATAATTTAATTACAGTACATTCGATCGATCTGAAATTGTGATACATCATTTTTATCATCTGCACGAGTCTGCCTGCAAAATTTCAGCTCTCTAGCTTACTAGGAAGTAGTTTAAATATCGATCCAAAGTCTTGTCGGCAATCAACTAGACACCACAAGTTAATTTAAAGGATTTAACAAGAGATATTGCTATTTTTTAAAATAAAAAAACTACAAAGCTAGACAAGATAACAAAAGTAGATCTAGCTTGAAAAACCTAGCGCTATGAGCACTGCTTACAATTAATTTAACAATGTATCCCTGCTTATAGGGATCGAAGTCAAGAGGCATGCCACTTGGATAAAATAGAACGCTTCCATGAAAGATTACTGGAAATCTGATAATGGCTTGAATTTAAAAAAAAGATGTATATTTAATTTATGAAATAAATTTCATGGCTTTAATGATTTAAAAATAAATAAGATTATTAAAAATACTAATTTTTTTCAACTTTATATTACATTACGAATTTTCAATATACATTTAATGAAACATTTACAAAACACATAATATTTATGTTGTATCTCTTAGATTTAAAATTACATTTTAATGGATGTTTAAAATGTAATTTACTATTTTCACATTAATTTTCTAATTTCAGTTTTGTTAATACAAACTCATTACAAATACATCAGCACCGGTGCTTTGTAGTGCGTCATTTACATGAAACACAATATCAATGCACGTCCAAAATGATTAAATAAATTTGTAAACATAATGTGATCTCTCTTTAATATGCCTATTTCTCCATTTTTGTAGTTAAATGATATTTTATTGCATGTGTGTATTTGTATATAGTTATTTGAAAACGGTCAATTGTTAGTACGTTTGATGTTGAATATTTCATGGCTGTATTTTATACGAAATTTCACAAAAGTAACTATTAAAAGTAACACTAACAAGAGTTGACAGCTTACGTAGACTACATAAATTAAAAGACACACTAGGGATTTAACCGTGTACTTTTTTTTTGGTGTTGTTGATAGTGTAGTAAATACAAACAGTTTGATGTCATTGAAATGATTTTTTTCACACATAAATAATAATATAAATACCACATTCTTCCTCAATCTCAAATATTATTCCACAAGTAAGACTTTTAAGAAATTTCTTACAATTATTTAAGGCACTCTAAACAAAGTTCCCTGACATTTCTTTACATCAGCGGTTAAACTCACACTGACAGAAGGCATAACTACATATCGTACTATCTTATTTAAAAATAATGATTCACTTATGACGTTACATATAACACATAAGGCAATTAAAATTTTCATGAAAAAAATTATGATACCTCTCAGACTTTTAGTCTTCATTTACGACTTAGAATAAAAAGAAATTCAGAAACAAAGTAATATAATATATAAATTATAAATTTAATAAATTTTTTACTAGTTTGTCAGAGTGTAATTTTTCTTTTAAAATGTCATACATAATTTGAAAATACCATGCAGCTTTTATATGTGATTCGAATCTACTTCACATAAATAGACAGGGTATTTACAATATATTTTATATTTCTAATACAAGATAGATTAATCATCCAAAGTTTTTTTGGCAAGCAAACAATCAAGGGCTCAAACAGACACCACAAGCTAATATAAAGGATTTAATAGGCGTATTTTCCCTGTCAAGAATGTCTTTTCTTTCCATGTTAAAAATTGAGGGAAAGATTTAAGGATTTTATTTATTACGTACTTAGACTCTATAAGGTAATTTGTTGGAAAAAATGTTTGCCGCCCTATAATATGGGGGTGTAAATATTTGATGATGGGATAGTTTAAAATCGTCTATTTACTAGTTATAAATAAATGCAACTATACAAGTTACGTATAAGGTTTAATGTAAGAATCAAGCCTCAAATTATTAAACATTCTTTTAAACCAATGTGACATTGGCTTTCATTTAGTTGCGTTTTAAAATAGTTATTTACCCTACACAGGTATATCTTTAATTTTTTTTATTCCCCCCCCCACTACCTAAGCCTTGCATATACACTTATCAGCAACTTCCGGCTCATTGTTGTCTCGCGACCCAACATATAATGTGCAGTTTCGAGGGGACATTTTAATTAAGGTGAGTGATATACCCTAATATACTGGTAGTTAACAGAGAGAGAGAGAGAGAGAGAGCGAGAGAGAGAGACATAGAAAGAATGAAAGAAGCGGTGACGAGGGAGAGAAGTAAAAAAAAACCAACTTAGTACAGACAAATTGTCTTATCAATACAGACGCTCCTTCTATGCAGAAGATTAATGCGTCGACTCACATCATATGTGTGAGTCTGTATGGCTTACACATTTTTATATCTTGTGGTTGAAATTTATTTCAGGGCAAAGGCGTGGTACCTACATATTGGCTTAAAGGAAGAAAAACATGATGGTGAAATGCTGTAGTAGACCATAGAGGACCATCAACATGATGGTGAAACGCTGTAGTAGACCATAGAGGACCATCAACATGATGGTGAAATGCTGTAGTAGACCATAGAGGACCATCAACATGATGGTGAAATGCTGTAGTAGACCATAGAGGACCATCAACATGATGGTGAAATGCTGTAGTAGACCATAGAGGACCATCAACATGATGGTGAAATGCTGTAGTAGACCATAGAGGACCATCAACATGATGGTGAAATGCTGTAGTAGACCATAGAGGACCATCAACATGATGGTGAAATGCTGTAGTAGACCATAGAGGACCATCAACATGATGGTGAAATGCTGTAGTAGACCATAGAGGACCATCAACATGATGGTGAAATGCTGTAGTAGACCATAGAGGACCATCAACATGATGGTGAAATGCTGTAGTAGACCATAGAGGACCATCAACATGATGGTGAAATGCTGTAGTAGACCATAGAGGACCATCAACATGATGGTGAAATGCTGTAGTAGACCATAGAGGACCATCAACATGATGGTGAAATGCTGTAGTAGACCATAGAGGACCATCAACATGATGGTGAAATGCTGTAGTAGACCATAGAGGACCATCAACATGATGGTGAAATGCTGTAGTAGACCATAGAGGACCATCAACATGAAAGTCATAGAGCGACCAAAGAGGACGTGTACAACGTAGGCATTCGTATTAATATTCCCGAGGTGGGGGAATAACCGAAGGTTCCTTTTCCTAATATTTGAAAAGATGCGTGAAAGAAGTCGGAAAACGAAAGAGAGGATGAGAGATTGAAAGTGTGAGAGAATCAATGACAACTGTGAGAAAGATAAAGGCGAGGATTATGTAATAGTACAACTGTGAATCAACACAGCATTCAACTCAAGACACTAGAACATTGTCTGTGTAGCAACTACTTTAATTGCATTTACTCTACATTTATAGCCACTCCACGTTCACCTTACAACTCAAGACACTAGAACATTGTCTGTGTATCAACTACTTTAATTGCATTTACTCTACACTTATAGCCACTCCACGTTCACCTTACAACTCAAGACACTAGAACATTGTCTGTGTAGCAACTACTTTAATTGCATTTACTCTACACTTATAGCCACTCCACGTTCACCTTACAACTCAAGACACTAGAACATTGTCTGTGTATCAACTACTTTAATTGCATTTACTCTACACTTATAGCCACTCCACGTTCACCTTACAACTCAAGACACTAGAACATTGTCTGTGTATCAACTACTTTAATTGCACATACTCTACACTTATAGCCACTCCACGTTCACCTTACAACTCAAGACACTAGAACATTGTCTGTGTATCAACTACTTTAATTGCACATACTCTACACTTATAGCCACTCCACGTTCACCTTACAACTCAAGACACTAGAACATTGTCTGTGTAGCAACTACTTTAATTGCATTTACTCTACACTTATAGCCACTCCACGTTCACCTTACAACTCAAGACACTAGAACATTGTCTGAGTAGCAACTACTTTAATTGCATTTACTCTACACTTATAGTCACTCCACGTTCACCTTACAACTCAAGACACTAGAACCTTGTCTGTGTATCAACTACTTTAATTGCACATACTCTACACTTATAGCCACTCCACGTTCACCTTACAACTCAAGACACTAGAACATTGTCTGTGTAGCAACTACTTTAATTGCACATACTCTACACTTATAGCCACTCCACGTTCACCTTACAACTCAAGACACTAGAACATTGTCTGTGTAGCAACTACTTTAATTGCATTTACTCTACACTTATAGCCACTTCACGTTCACCTTACAACTCAAGACACTAGAACATTGTCTGTGTAGCAACTACTTTAATTGCACATACTCTACACTTATAGCCACTCCACGTTCACCTTGCAACTCAAGACACTAGAACATTGTCTGTGTAGCAACTACTTTAATTGCATTTACTCTACACTTATAGCCACTCCACGTTCACCTTACAACTCAAGACACTAGAACATTGTCTGTGTAGCAACTACTTTAATTGCATTTACTCTACACTTATAGCCACTCCACGTTCACCTTACAACTCAAGACACTAGAACATTGTCTGTGTAGCAACTACTTTAATTGCATTTACTCTACACTTATAGCCACTCCACGTTCACCTTACAACTCAAGACACTAAAACATTGTCTGTGTAGCAACTACTTTAATTGCATTTACTCTACACTTATAGCCACTCCACGTTCACCTTACAACTCAAGACACTAGAACATTGTCTGTGTAGCAACTACTTTAATTGCATTTACTCTACACTTATAGCCACTCCACGTTCACCTTACAACTCAAGACACTAGAACATTGTCTGTGTAGCAACTACTTTAATTGCATTTACTCTACACTTATAGTCACTCCACGTTCACCTTACAACTCAAGACACTAGAACATTGTCTGTGTAGCAACTACTTTAATTGCATTTACTCTACATTTATAGCCACTCCACGTTCACCTTACAACTCAAGACACTAGAACATTGTCTGTGTAGCAACTACTTTAATTGCATTTACTCTACACTTATAGCCACTCCACGTTCACCTTACAACTCAAGACACTAGAACATTGTCTGTGTAGCAACTACTTTAATTGCATTTACTCTACACTTATAGCCACTCCACGTTCACCTTACAACTCAAGACACTAGAACATTGTCTGTGTATCAACTACTTTAATTGCATTTACTCTACACTTATAGCCACTCCACGTTCACCTTACAACTCAAGACACTAGAACATTGTCTGTGTATCAACTACTTTAATTGCACATACTCTACACTTATAGCCACTCCACGTTCACCTTACAACTCAAGACACTAGAACATTGTCTGTGTATCAACTACTTTAATTGCACATACTCTACACTTATAGCCACTCCACGTTCACCTTACAACTCAAGACACTAGAACATTGTCTGTGTAGCAACTACTTTAATTGCATTTACTCTACACTTATAGCCACTCCACGTTCACCTTACAACTCAAGACACTAGAACATTGTCTGAGTAGCAACTACTTTAATTGCATTTACTCTACACTTATAGTCACTCCACGTTCACCTTACAACTCAAGACACTAGAACCTTGTCTGTGTATCAACTACTTTAATTGCACATACTCTACACTTATAGCCACTCCACGTTCACCTTACAACTCAAGACACTAGAACATTGTCTGTGTAGCAACTACTTTAATTGCACATACTCTACACTTATAGCCACTCCACGTTCACCTTACAACTCAAGACACTAGAACATTGTCTGTGTAGCAACTACTTTAATTGCATTTACTCTACACTTATAGCCACTCCACGTTCACCTTACAACTCAAGACACTAGAACATTGTCTGTGTAGCAACTACTTTAATTGCACATACTCTACACTTATAGCCACTCCACGTTCACCTTGCAACTCAAGACACTAGAACATTGTCTGTGTAGCAACTACTTTAATTGCATTTACTCTACACTTATAGCCACTCCACGTTCACCTTACAACTCAAGACACTAGAACATTGTCTGTGTAGCAACTACTTTAATTGCATTTACTCTACACTTATAGCCACTCCACGTTCACCTTACAACTCAAGACACTAGAACATTGTCTGTGTAGCAACTACTTTAATTGCATTTACTCTACACTTATAGCCACTCCACGTTCACCTTACAACTCAAGACACTAAAACATTGTCTGTGTAGCAACTACTTTAATTGCATTTACTCTACACTTATAGCCACTCCACGTTCACCTTACAACTCAAGACACTAGAACATTGTCTGTGTAGCAACTACTTTAATTGCATTTACTCTACACTTATAGCCACTCCACGTTCACCTTACAACTCAAGACACTAGAACATTGTCTGTGTAGCAACTACTTTAATTGCATTTACTCTACACTTATAGTCACTCCACGTTCACCTTACAACTCAAGACACTAGAACATTGTCTGTGTAGCAACTACTTTAATTGCATTTACTCTACACTTATAGCCACTCCACGTTCACCTTACAACTCAAGACACTAGAACATTGTCTGTGTAGCAACTACTTTAATTGCATTTACTCTACACTTATAGCCACTCCACGTTCACCTTGCAACTCAAGACACTAGAACATTGTCTGTGTAGGGACTACTTTAATTGCATTTACTCTACACTTATAGCCACTCCACGTTCACCTTACAACTCAAGACACTAGAACATTGTCTGTGTAGCAACTACTTTAATTGCATTTACTCTACACTTATAGCCACTCCACGTTCACCTTACAACTCAAGACACTAGAACCTTGTCTGTGTATCAACTACTTTAATTGCACATACTCTACACTTATAGCCACTCCACGTTCACCTTACAACTCAAGCAAGCAGTCTCCAAATCCAGTCACCCAAGTCACGTGCTCATACTTCATACAATGTAATCAGAACAAACATGTATGTTACATCTCCCTTCTAAACAAAAACAAATCAATGATACAGATTGCCCATGAGCAAACAATGCAAGTAAAACATCGAATATGTCCATATACTCTTATTCCAACACTGAATTTCACTTCAAATCACTGTATAACTTTATGTGTCTTTATCTGGGAACCACGCCGGTGGCTTCACCTGCCTGCTGTATCTTGTTATTGTTGATGGTGTTGACCACTTCGCTTGATGAGTTGCGACGCTTGGTAATGAAACATTTGTGCCGGTGTCACCCGGCGTTTGGAGCATGTACTTCTTGCCGGTGTCGTGTACTTCTTGCCGGTGTCGTGTACTTCTTGCCGGTGTCGTGTACTTCTTGCCGGTGTCGTGTACTTCTTGCCGGTGTCGTGTACTTCTTGCCGGTGTCATGTACTTCTTGCCGGTGTCATGTACTTCTTGCCGGTGTCATGTACTTCTTGCCGGTGTCGTGTACTTCTTGCCGGTGTCGTGTACTTCTTGCCGGTGTCATGTACTTCTTGCCGGTATCATGTACTTCTTGCCGGTGTCATGTACTTCTTGCCGGTGTCGTGTACTTCTTGCCGGTGTCGTGTACTTCTTGCCGGTGTCGTGTACTTCTTGCCGGTGTCGTGTACTTCTTGCCGGTGTCGTGTACTTCTTGCTCTCATATTTCATTATGCAACTACGATGCAAATTTCATTTATTTTTAATGTACGTAAAATGATTTTAAGTGTTTTGAATTCATTGAAATTTAGTTTCTGTTTGACATTTGTAAATTTAAACAATATTATAAATAGATAAATGTGATAATAATAAACGACATTTGAAAATATCGTGCTTATTGTTCGATTACTTTGTGTTACCCCTCTTATAGCAAATAGATTAGATAGTTTATTGATTGACAGAAAAATGTAAGCACAGTCATCAGGGCCGGATTTCCGCCTAGGCCCACAAGGCCCGGGCCTAGGGCCCCAGCCAGCCAAGGGGCCCCGGTGGTGGAAACTTTACATAAGCCCAAAAAGCCTGGCTTCATTATCAAAAAGCTTTATCGAAAATAATAGTATGATAAATAATTTTACTACATTTTGCATACGTTGTCCAGTAGTCAAGTGCACGGGGTTCATTTGTGTTGGTTTGTCATTGTAAGCCACGTTCTGAGCTGCTGTTGCGATATTGTGGAGAAGGCGTATGGTGGGTGTGACAGATAGCACCACCAGTAAAAAACGGCACGACCCCGACTTCCCCTCTCCCCATACCACACACAGGACAAGACACCGCCCGAGCCGGAATATGGGTTTCAGATTACAGATAATTGACAGGGACAGTATTTTCATATTTTAGAAGATCATGGGTGCAGTATTTTGTGCCCCTTGTAATATGTTTGGGAAACGTGGGTCACTAGCTAATGAAGGGTTCATCGACTGGAAAAATATGTTCAAAAAATGAAGAAACATGAGAATTCGGACGAACACAGGTCAGAACTTGCGACACTAATAGCTAGGAATAATGATGACGGTAGAGTTGACAAGAGTCTTGTTCTTCAAGCAGAAGAAGAAATAAAATACTGGGATAAGGTTTTGAGGCGCAATGTGGCTGTTGTGAGGTCACTTTCTGATTAGGATTTTTAAGAAAAAACCGTGAGAACTATGTTATGACCATAGAAGTTTTGGCTGAGTTTTATCCTTTTCTGGACTTACGCATAAAACGCCACGGTAACAAAGGAAGTGGCACAACATCATATCTTTCGTCAAAAATATGCGATGAAATGATTAATATCATGACAGAAAAGGTAATAATTACAATACAATCGTGACTGAGATTTTTTTTAAAAAAGCAAAATATTTCTCTATTTCTGTGGGCTCTATTCCGGACATTTCTCATGTAGATAACTTTTCTTTCATTGTGAGATATGTCTCTGAAGACGAATATTATTTTGATGTTTATTAAAGTCACTAAAGAAAAAAAAATATGTTCTGTACTAAAGCATTTAATTTGCTAAATTTCCAAAATTGCTTCGAGATGATACAGCCCAAAGTAAAAAGTGCCTAGGGGCCCTGGGTCTCTTAAATCCGGGCCTGACAGTCATACGTAGGGGTCACTTTGGGTCAAACCTCTTGGGACACTTGTCCCGGATCAAGCTAGTTACATAATTACACACCTGAAGACGGATTAGATCGTGTTTCACAACAATTGTTTTTATCCCTGGTTTATTTCACATTTTAATTTTAAAAACCGTAACAAAAAAAAACAAGTTTTCACTATAAATCCTTTATGTACTAGACGTAACTAAAAGAATGTTCATTATAATACGCAGCGCAAGACCATCCAAAAATACAAAATTGCAGTTGTGTCGTAAAACATGTTTAACATAATGCACACCGATCAGGAATACGTTTATAAAAAGTGTTGTCAATAAAATACGCACCTTATTGCGCGACAGAAAGGTTGTTCAATATAATACGCACCGCGACACTATCTCAAAAAATAACATGATACATAGGAATAAATAAAATAATATAAAAATTCAATAATTTAATTACAGTACATGCGATCGATCTGAAATTTTGATACATAGTTTTTATCATCGCCACGAAACTGCCTGCTAAATTTCAACTCGCTAGCTTACGAGAAAGTGTGTTAAAAATCGATCCAAAGTTTTGGCGAACGACAATCAAGCAAGCAATCACGGGTTCAAACAAACAGACACCACGAGTTAATATAAAGGATTTTAAAAAATAACACTTAGTTATAGTATGCCCCGGTATACGATTTAATGATAGAAATCGTTTTAGTTGCTTTCTTGTTTGTTTTTGTTATAAATGTTTTTATTATGTTTGTTTGTTTGGTACCCTTAATGACAGTGCAAGTAAAATATAATACACAAAACATAGATTTGACAACTATCCATTGCTTTGGATGTCACAGGTTTTAATGAAAAGTTCATCTAAATGAAATGGCGCAATAGTGACGCAGGTCTTGGTATTTGGAGAGAGTATTATTGGTTGCGACATGATGGTTCGAGAGTTTCATTGATCTCAAAGTTGTTTAGTAATGTCGTGACCGACCACCCATACATTTCAATCAATACTTGAGACTACAGAGACTAGGTTCAATTACCACGGTCTTTATTGTCTAGTTGGGTTAATTAGTGAGATAACTGAATAATCTATTGGACCGCCACACCTGGTCTAAGGTTATAAAAATAGACGCGACAGCACGTGATAGAAGCGTAATGAAAGTCGCTGAATGATTTTGCTTTTGCCACTGTCTTTATTATACCGAAGTAAAAATGTGTAATTAGGCTAGGCTTTAAATATACGCGTATCCAATTTATAAAATACATTAAGGCGTTGCACAAATTAGCCAAAAACTAGTTACTATTGTATTTTCATTCAGTATGTAAAATTGTCGGGGAGCTGCAATGCTTGACCTAGACATGACGTGAGAAAGGAAATAATATCCAAAAGTTCATCTTTTCTAGCATTTCAGTTTGTGCTATCACAGAGAAGAGATAAAGACGCAACAGCATCATTTTAATCTGATAACAGCATCATTTTAATCTGATAACAGCATCATTTTAATCTGATAACAGCATCATTTTAATCTGATAACAGCATCATTTTAATCTGATAACAGCATCATTTTAATCTGATAACAGCATCATTTTAATCTGATAACAGCATCATTTTAATCTGATAACAGCATCATTTTAATCTGATAACAGCATCATTTTAATCTGATAACAGCATCATTTTAATCTGATTCTTAATGAACTACAAATAGCACTGACGGTATTCCACTGCGTTTTCTGCTTAACATTAACATAGGAATCAAAGAGAGTTGGTAGCAGCTAGGTCAATATTCTATTAATTTTTTAATGCCAGCCTTAGATAACCGCGTCACCTATACAGCAAATGCTTAAATATATATCTATATATATAAATAATATATGAGCTGACAACGGCCACGTTGCTCGTTACATCAGTAGAGTAAAATCAATAATGAGATGAATGAATTGAGCATTGAATAGTTGATGCTGAAGATGCTCACAAAGCGCCCAATGATATGCATCGTTGAATGACCAAATCATTAACTAGAGGAATATTGGCCGGGCGCTCTCTCCCCTGCCCCGTCTACTTTATTATAGGCTAGTGATGTCCACAACACAGGCAATCGTTCAATAGTTGGGAATGTCACTGCCATTGTTCAATAGTTGGGAATGTCACTACCATCGTTCAATAGCTGGGAATGTCACTAACATCGTTCAATAGTTGGGAATGTCACTACCATCGTTCAATAGCTGGGAATGTCACTGCCATCGTTCAATAGCTGGGAATGTCACTAACATCGTTCAATAGTTGGGAATGTCACTACCATCGTTCAATAGCTGGGAATGTCACTGCCATCGTTCAATAGTTGGGAATGTCACTGCCATCGTTCAATAGCTTGGAATGTCACTACCATCGTTCAATAGCTGGGAATGTCACTACCATCGTTCAATAGCTGGGAATGTCACTGCCATCGTTCAATAGCTGGGAATGTCACTACCATCGTTCAATAGTTGGGAATGTTCTCTACCATCGTTCAATAGCTGGGAATGTCGCTACCATCGTTCAATAGCTGGGAATGTCACTAGTCACTACCATCGTTCAATAGCTGGGAATGTCACTAGTCACTACCATCGTTCAATAGCTGGGAATGTCACTAGTCACTACCATCGTTCAATAGCTGGGAATGTCACTACCATCGTTCAATAGTTGTGAATGTCACTACCATCGTTCAATAGTTGTGAATGTCACTACCATCGTTCAATAGCTGGGAATGCCACTACCGTCGTTCAATAGTTGTGAATGTCACTACCATCGTTCAATAGCTGGGAATGTCACTACCATCGTTCAATAGCTGGGAATGTCACTACCATCGTTCAATAGTTGTGAATGTCACTACCATCGTTCAATAGCTGGGAATGCCACTACCATCGTTCAATAGCTGGGAATGCCACTACCATCGTTCAATAGTTGTGAATGTCACTACCATCGTTCAATAGCTGGGAATGTCACTACCATCGTTCAATAATTGTGAATGCCACTACCATCGTTCAATAGCTGGGAATGCCACTACCATCGTTCAATAGTTGTGAATGTCACTACCATCATTCAATAGCTGGGAATGTCACTACCATCGTTCAATAGTTGTGAATGCCACTACCATCGTTCAATAGCTGGGAATGTCACTACCATCGTTCAATAGTTGTGAATGCCACTACCATCGTTCAATAGCTGGGAATGCCACTACCATCGTTCAATAGTTGTGAATGTCACTACCATCGTTCAATAGTTGTGAATGTCACTACCATCGTTCAATAGCTGGGAATGCCACTACCATCGTTCAATAGCTGGGAATGCCACTACCATCGTTCAATAGCTGGGAATGTCACTAGTCACTGCCATCGTTCAATAGCTGGGAATGTCACTACCATCGTTCAATAGTTGGGAATGTCACTACCATCGTTCAATAGCTGGGAATGCCACTACCATCGTTCAATAGCTGGGAATGTCACTACCATCTTTCAATAGTTGTGAATGCCACTACCATCGTTCAATAGCTGGGAATGTCACTACCATCGTTCAATAGTTGTGAATGTCACTACCATCGTTCTATAGTTGTGAATGTCACTACCATCGTTCAATAGTTGTGAATGTCACTACCATCGTTCAATAGCTGGGAATGCCACTACCATCGTTCAATAGTTGTGAATGTCACTGCCATCGTTCAATAGTTGTGAATGTCACTACCATCGTTCAATAGTTGTGAATGTCACTACCATCGTTCAATAGTTGTGAATGTCACTACCATCGTTCAGTAGTTGTGAATGTCACTACCATCGTTGAATGCCACTGTTATTGAACTCAGAACTCAGAAGTTTTATTGATATTTATTGTGATCGATAGTGGGATTTAATGTGAGATATAAAATATGATCAGCAAACACAAAAGTTAGGAGTCTTCCTGTGTGACTACTTAGTTTGTGAGATTCTACATTCCTCACTGCAGCTGGGCCTCATCTTTTTAAAAAAGCTTTTTTGTTCATTTTATTTTCTACTTTATTTACGCGTTAAAAAAAAATTTGTAAAACTTAATTTCATTCATGAAAATTTTAACTCTTTAAACAACCCTGTAAAAACAAAGTGTTTGACTATAAATCCCTTATATATGAGACATAACTAAAAAAGTATTGATCATGCTAAAACGCGACAAACATTTACAGACTGAGATTGCCTTAAATCCCCTTTGTTGTAAAACGGAGGGGGCAAGGAAAAGGTTTGGTCACGGATGGCTGAACTTAACTCAGCGTGACGCGTAAAATGTCAGCAAAAGCTGGCCGCTACATGTAGAGATAAACTAAAAATGCATTAATTTAATTACGGTACATTCGATCGATCTGAAAATTTAACAGCTTAATTCTCCCCACAAGCCAAACCTACAGTGAAAATTTGAGCGCTCTGGCAAGTCAGAAAACGTGTTTACGAGGGTTTTGCAAAAGTTGACGACAGAACCGGAATTGTTGACGCGTTGACGACATATACAGATCCGGAATCGTGCACGAGTTAATAGGATAGGGCCCTCAAAAAAATTATGATTTCAAAATTAATTTTAAAAATAAAAATTAAATTATACACAAGGAAAAAATCTAAATATTATTACACTCAAATAAACAAACAAACATTTTCAGAACTGCAGAGTAATTAATTAAACTTATTTAGCGAATATCAAGGTTCGTTGTTTCGTGTGCAAAGTTATACAGCATCCCTTTTTTCTGCGGAAAATTTAACATTCCACAAAAACATATACATCATCCTTATTTTTTGATCGTAGTCTTAAGATATAGAAAGTTTTCTTTATCAATACTCGTTTGTTTATGTGTAGTTTTTAAATCCCTTATATTAACTTCGCGGCCGTCTCTCTCTGTCTGTCTCTCTCTCATCATCTCATGGGCTCGGCGGGCGGAAAAACAGAAGTCAAAAATGACCCACTTCCAATGATCCGATCGAACTGAAATTTGGCACACGGACCCGTCTTACCTAACAATGCATCGTATCAAAATTTCAGATCGATCGAACGTACCGTAATTAAATTAATGCATTTTTAGTTTATCCTTATATGAGGTATGTAATTTAAAATCACGATTTGTTATTGTTTTTTTGCCACGTGAAAGTTTGAGCATTGAGGCGACCCAACGAAACGACGGTGCGCTTTTGTTTACATTTTACGTGTCACTCTGAGCTCGGTCAAGCGAATCGTCGACCAGACTTTTCCCCTCTCCCCCTCCCACACACCCCTCCCCCCACCCCTCCCCCCCACCCCTCCCCCCACCCCTCCCCCCCCCCTAGGGTTATGAAGCAAACTTGTGTTAAGACAGATTCAGTCTGTAAATGTTTGAAAATAATCAATACTGTTAGTTATGTCTCATATATAAGGGATTTATAGTCAAAAACTTTGTTTTTACGGGTTTGTTTTATTAATTCATTCCCTTTCCTAATAATTTGGTTGTGTTAATTACTGATTCATGAAAGGCTTTTTTGGGAATTAGTATATGCCAGTAGTTAATTTAATTAAATGAGCAAACCTTTAATTCATTCTGTATGCTTATATTACAAAACAAACCACAATAGCTCAACATTGATGATTTAGAAGGAGAATGAGACATTAAGTTCGTACAGTTTTCTTCAGGGGAGTCAGTTTCCAGTTGTTGCAGTTAATGGAGGAAAATACGTGGCTGGAGTAACGCAGGGTTATTTGGGGATCATTACGTGTGTATTGTAATCAGACGTTTCTACTGTAATCTTCCTTCGGGGACAAACACCACATAGTTACCTTTAGGTCCAGTTTTACTTTCAAAAATTGCTATGAATCCTAAGACTATCCATATCATAGAGCAACGAGGTGGTTCAGTTGTGATCAAATCCTGTTCCGTTTTTACTAGCCCTTAAACAGACCACATTGTTTTTCTCACTGAATAAAATGTCATCATATCCTACCTAGCTGTCGAAGTTGTCATTTTCAGTCAACAACGTATCTCACATGAATGACTTGAATCTTCGTAAAAACTCTAACCTTTTCTTTTGTTTTCTATAGAATCATCAAAGGACTTTGGAGAATGCTGCCATGTTTTGAAGAACTGGAAATAGAATATTTCTTTAAAATTTATCTTGATTTTCCTCCCAAAATTTTCGTGAATTGAGAATTTTGTAGAGATTTTCGGATCTTGAGAGTCAGTGACCTTTTTCTGTACCAGATTCTTTCAATAGCTGAATCTACAACTAATATCATTTGAAATGGCATCAGTATTAACAAGAAATTGATGAAAATGAAAGCATTCACATTTGAAAAAACAAAAACCCGTTCACAAAGCTCACTCGAGTTTTTATTCTGGTTGTGTGACTCGGAGTATGAAGTAACTCAAGTAACAGGGTTTTACATTACAGAAGATTCTTGCGTTCTTTTATCTTTTAAGAACCCACAGACCATGCAAATGATGCACCTTTCTCAGGCTAGTGTCAGGTACCAATTCGGACCTTGGTGGCCCCGGGAACAGATCCCTGCCTTCACGGAGATACGAACCCGTGACACCGGGCCAAGCACGCATGCCATTCGACCACCGCACCCAATTTTTGAATTACCGCTGTATTCTTTGATAACTGCTGGTGTAAATAAATATATCAGTTGTCTTTGTTTGCGTAGCACGCCACTCAACTCTGACTAATAGAAGCTAATCTCAGTTTTTAGTCTTCTTTTTTTCAAGAGCCTTGGCAAGTATTATACAAAATGTTAGTGGGGCCCAAACTCGACATTCCGTCTGTTGTCCAGCGCCGCCGTCAAAACAAGTTTGGTAACCCCCTGGTCTAGACTGTGTGGCGTAAGTTTGGTGACCCCCTGGTCTAGTCTGTGTGGCGTAACTTTGGGGACCCCCTGGTCTAGACTGTGTGGCGTAAGTATGGTGACCCCCTGGTCTAGTCTGTGTGGCGTAAGTTTGGTGACCCCTTGGTCTAGACTGTATGGCGTAACGATGTAGTTTGTGGATCTCTTTTCTTTATAAATCCCTTATATTAACTTCACCGTCTTGTCTTGGGCTCGCGGTCAGTCAAACCACCGGAAAAACAAAAGTAAAAAATGACCCACTTCCCGTGATGCTATCGAGCTTAAATTTTGCACATAGACTCGTGTCACCTTACAATCCATCGTATCAAAATTTCAGATCGATCGAATGTACCGTAATTAAATTAATGCATTTTTAGTTTATCTCTATATAATTCAATGCAGCCGTCTGCTATTGTTCACATCCACGTGTTTGAGTTCAGTCCAGCCATCGATGACCACCCCCCCCCCTGGTTTTACAGCAAGGAGAGACCAGTCAGTTTCAGTCTGTAAATGTTGTTCGCGCGTTTCGTATTATATGGAACACATCAATTCTTTTAAGTTCTGTCTCATATATAATATAAGGGATTTATAGACAAAAACTTTGTTTTTACGGGGTTGTTAAATTTAACGTTGAAGAAATTAAAAATGCCCACCCTTCATCTTTCCTTTGTAGATGTGTTTGCAATCGTTGTACTTCCAATTACATGTACTGTCAACTCTGCTTAATCGAAAGTTAAACAGCTTCCCATTTAATTTCACGAGAAAAAAACAAAAAATTACATAAATGGCGTGGTTTAAAAAAGAAATTATTAAGTCCCTATGATCATCAAAGAGAAGAAACCTGACCGAAGTAAATTCATTTCTAAGGTTGTAACGATTGGATGGACGCTGTGATTCAACTCAACATTTGTGTATGCTAGGTACAACATTATGGATGCCATTGACTTACACCAGTGCTTCTCAAACTTTTTAGTATGGCGGACCGGCAGGAATCTTTTCCATTGCACCAGGGACCGCGGCACTATTTTTCCTGCACTGACAATTTTTTCTGAGAACATCTGCGGACCGGCAGCAGATGGCCCACGGACCGGCACGCCACTTTGAGAAGCACTGACTTACACGACGGCAGGTAAACAAATGATAAATTTCATTGTCATCTGTAGCCTCTGAAAAGGGTTAGCTACAGATAAATTTTTCCCAAATACAATGATTCAGCTCCCTCCCGTTCAGCGCCCCTGTTTCCTTCGTGCCCTCGAGCTAGACGCGGACAGGGAGTCCCTGGCGGTAGGCGAGACTTGTGCTCAGAAAACCTCAAGCCCTACAGAATATGTAGGTGAGTTGGTTCCAACTTACCAAGAGTTGATCCTGAAACTCCATGAGACGAAATTTAACAGGGGCCCGAGTCCTATTAATAAATCAACACCTTTTCCAGCACTGTGCTAGTTGGCCTGAAGATGTGTTAAATTAAGTGGCAATAAAACAAAACCATGGAACTAACACTTTAAAAAAACAAACATTTTTATTATTAGCTTTTAAAAAATGGTCAAGTTGTTATTAAGTATAAGTGACTTTGGAAGAGCAGAATTTAAAAAAGATCTTAGGCGAGCACACAAAGAGGATGAGTAAAGCTAACAGTAACATTGAAGCCTTAGGTTTAAAATGTAATTGAATTGCTACTTCTGTCTCAAGTTTTCATTAATCTTTAAGCCAAGTTTAGTGAACAACTTTTTTTGTTGCCCTGTAACAGCTGAATATACATTCTTTTTATCATTCATTCCTATTGATGACATGAGTATGTTTGTACACAAACCAAGCATTCCTATTGATGACATGAGTATGTTTGTACACAAACCAAGCATTCCTATTGATGACATGAGTGTTTGTACACAAACCAAACATTCTCAAACTTGTCTTAAATATTCAACCTAAAATTTTATTTTTTTTAAGCTGTCAAATCAAAATTTTTATTCATTGACTTCTCTGTAATAAAAAAAAATCCTGAAATTTTGTTCACATCTATTTTCTTTATCTACATTAAAAAATTTTGTGGCCTGAATTAGGGTGGTCGAGCAATCTTTAAATAGAACATTTTTTCATCTCTTAATGTATAGCTACAAGGAAACATATGCTAGAGTGAGCAGCAAAGTTCAGACATTAAACACATTTACACAAAATGATGGTGAACGGTTGAAATGTACATTTGTCTAATGTACAACAGAAATGTACACCTAATAGTGGTATCATGAAAACGAATGCACACATCATGAAAATGAGCATTTAAAGTTTAAATAACTAAAAAATGTTTTTCATTGAAAATTGTTCAATCATCTCGTTCTATGTTCCTTTTTCTTTTCTTTTTTTTTGAAGAATGAATATTTAAACTTTTTACCATTTAATTTTTTCCTCAAAATGTCTAACCATGCATAAAAATAGGTTACAAGTGTATAAGACTGGACCAATGGATACATGTACACCAGATGATTTAAAAGCAAAAAGAACCATGGAATTATTTTTGCTTCTTAAGTAATGCATATTATCTGTCCGAATTTTCAACATGATAAATAAAACAATATAAGCACTAAATGTCTTGCTGTACCACAACAGACATTACACAAAAAAGATTAAAAGCAATTTTGCAAAGCCAGCAATCTGCATACATGTAATTTTCTTTTATATTTTGATTAAAAGTAAAAAAAATATTAATGATAAAAAAGCAAACATAAAAAATTCTAATTACATTGGTGAAATACACACTCAAGAGAATATCACTTGTATAAATATTTGTGCCATTTACTTAATTTTATACACAAATTTTTCAATTATGAAAGTATTTTCAAAATACATTGTTTGTCAATTAGGGTATATTAAAATTCATTCTAGTTATTTTAATTTTGATGAAATAACAAGCCTGAGAAGCTCAGTGTCAACACAATTGAGACCTGATTACTTTTACCACAAGTATCAGCATTAAACAAATACAAAACAAAAAGACAATATTTCAAGGATCTGCAGAATTAATTGCCTTATATTATATATATTATATACTCGAGACAGAAGGATGCGGGTGAAATATTACTATTATAAAATGTCAAATTTGGTTAAAATGAGGGACTCTCTCTGTGTGTACTTGTTTCCACTAGTTTTATTGAACTCAGCTGAAATTATAGCCATGGTTTAAAGAAAAAGATAAAGAACAATTCATATGATAAGAACTAGAACTGGGTCTTTATGGTTCCACTAAGAATTTAACAACAGAACTGATCCATTACACTGTTATCAAAGTAAATTCAAACATCAAAGTTGTCAAAACCTTGATTCATTAAATAAACACAAGATAGATATTTAAAAGGCTCAGCTGTAAGCACTTACTGAGAATTTAACAGACTATTTTGTTACTTTTCTTCTACTGTCTTATAATTAAATCCCAGGAAAGCATGAACATATAATTTAATACCAGAAAACAACAGCACTATCTACACAGTTATTTCAAGCTGTCTCAGCTTTAATTTAACAGCATGATTATTGAAGACTTAAATCGTCTTTAATGTACATATACCAGAAATTGCACAAAATGAGAGGTCAACATATAAAAGATACAAATTATATTAACAAAACACATCAAAAAGGACTCATGGTTTAACCCTACCGAGTCGAGTTACCGAATATTAGGTGATAGATTATATTGCTATATAACGAGTTACAGCTTTCTAGTTATTTGGGTCAGCATGTGAAAAACTTTAGGGAAGTACTAAAAATAACTAACCAATCGGCGTGTAACCTAAATAAAAGTCATTGCAAATAGCTTCCCCCATGTTTTGAATTTTAAATGTGTGTGTTTGTGTGAAATGTTTTTGAAAATTCAATGTAAGACGAGTGTCTGATGAACCAAGCACTTGACAGGAAAGTGGAACTTGGTTTATGTGTTTTATTCTTTTGATTTTTTCAGTATCTAAGTCATAATTTTATCAAGAATACATTTCTAGGTCAAGTAACACACTATGTTAGAGCTAATCATAGTCGTGTTGTGTGAATGACATGTGTAGTGTGTATAGAAAAACATTCCAGATAGAGCAATCGAAATCATAGAATGTCTTATATAGACAATCCATGTGTTGTGAAAAAAAAATTTCTGCTAAGTGGATCAGCGCACATATGTACAAATTTGGTACTAAATAAAAGATAAACCTATTTTCTACAATTTCTCAAAGTTTCATTCTATTCCAAGCACTACTTTGCATGTAAGTAAAAAATATTTTCTGTATGTTCGTTTTTTCTCTTTAATGCCAGGGAACCCAGGTATAGTGGAGAGTTAGGCTGGGGGCTTCAGACCCGGTAGGGTTAACTTAAAACAACAAATAATTTGCTTCTTATATTAAACAAAAAGATAAAATTTTTATAAACAAATCATTTTCACTGAATAAATTAAAATTAATACTCAATTAATCACATTTAAATAAATAACTCACAATGATTGACTGAAGGTTGAATAAAGAAAGGAAAAAGAAAGAAAAGTTCATAAAGAAAAATTTAAATTACTACTATGCAAAAACCCTACATTTAAAGATGAACAGAGGTAGAAATTCTAAGTGAAGTGGAAAATTATTTTTTTATCAAACATGTTTAAATTTCTTTAAAAAGATGAAACATATAGTAATTAGGTGTTAATATTAAAATGTGAACAACAAAAGCAATTTTTACAAACGTTACTGACAGACAAGCCAGTTAGGAATTACATGTTTAATTTAAAATACACAATAATCACATAATACTGATTTTTCTAGTGTTCAAAGTGGGAAGGAGAGGTTTCAAATACAGAGGAGGAACAAGAAAATTTTCCATGGGCATAAAATAATGTATAAAATTTTAAGATGAATATTAGTTACTTGTTTGAGGATAAAAATTTATTTAATTGTATATATATATCTATCTTTTTTATCACATCCTAACAGATCAGCTTTAGCCAAAATTCTTGCAATAAACTTTTCAAAATAAAGAAAAATGACTTCCAAAAAAAACAAAATTAATAAATTCATCTGTTATTTACAAATTTAAAAAAATATATTTGTCCTTGAAATTTACTTTAATTTTTAAAAATTAAAAAATTATAAATTGAGGTTTTCAATAACATCATAGGCAATGTAACAAAAACTCATATGTATGATTATTGCTATCAGTATAAGGTTAAGTAAGGCTCTTTGCCCCCTCCCCCCAACACCCATTAAAATAAAAAAAATTCAGCAAAGCAGCTTGATTTTCTTAATAGTCTAGAGTTTAAAAAAAAATATTAAAAAAAAATAAAATAAAAAGCTGTGACCCATTTATCTGAATACTGCATGAGATTGTATCACTACATAACTTGCATACCAACACATGACAATAACAGGCCTGCCAACCTGCCAAGAAAAAAAATCTGTAGAGGGGTCCGCGCGCGGCGTTGCAGCACCCCACGGCGCTGGTTTAAGAACTACATACTAAATAAATATAAAGTAATAAGTTAAATACATTATCTTTTAATTTAAGTGTCTACAGAACACCACAGAATACTGGAAATGTTTACATTGCATTCAGATACAATAACCAGAATAACCATGTTTTTCACATATGAACAGAGTGCATAAGAGTTCAGCTTTCCAGCATTTCCCTAGTGGCCTTTTTGAACTTGAACAGTTCTTTCGTCAATTGAAGTTAGCTTTGCTTTTAGATAAATATTAGTTTTTAGTTAGAAACTTTAGAAAGAGTATCATTCATCTGAATTAACCGAATTAATGATTGCTCTTGTTTCATTGTAATTTTTCTGGAAACATTTCTTTGAATCTGGCATTAAAAAGATAGGTATTAGAAAAATCTTTATTTCTTCCAAAAAGTTGGATGGTAAATAAAACTTTCCATCTCATATCTGAATTTCCTATTCCTTCAACAATAATAACAAAGTAATTGTTAACAGATGTAGATTCACTACTTTTACTTTACTAATCAGCAGTTGTAATTTTTGCATTAAACTATTTTTTTATTGTTATTGAACCCACCACTTTCAAGAGATAATTAGGTCTGGCACAGATTGCAAATGTTTCGCCACGGCCACAGGCGAGTGTTTTCCCAAATACTGATACTGTTTCGAAAACGAATGTCCCAATGAGGTATTTTCTTTATTTGTTTAGTTAGACTAGTCTTAGTACTAGTACAAACACTCTGAAGCTCAGTCACTGGAAAACCGTTTTTAGCAGCGTTCCTTACAAATGTATCCATTTTTTTTTAAAGTCACAGAACAGCTGAATTTTTATATATTTTTTATTAGGCTGGTAAAAGGAATAATGTACGATCGGATGGCCAACGAAGAAATAGTTAGATATCGCGGTTCGCTTGGATAACGGAAGTACAGGAAAAAACCTAGGAAGTGGCATTTTCATTTTCGAAATACATCACCGCCATTATTAGTATTAGCTTTTTCTTTTTATAATTTTTTCGCATTCGGATTTTTCATGGTGAGTTTTTTTTCGGAAAATCGGGAGATTAAGGGTCTTATCGGGATTTCGTAAGCATGGGTAAAAAATCCGTATAATCCCGAAAAAATCGGGAGGGTTGGCAGGCCTGCAATAATAACGGTGACAAATACTGCATGAGATTGTATCACTACATAACTTGCATACCAACACATGACAATAATAACGGTGACAAATACTGCATGAGATTGTATCACTACATAACTTGCATACCAACACATGACAATAATAACGGTGACAAATACTGCATGAGATTGTATCACTACATAACTTGCATACCAACACATGACAATAATAACAGTGACTAGAGTTGGCAGGAAGAACAATCCATAAAATGAACAAAATTTGATAAAGGGCATTACAATAGAAACTGCAGGCTTACACCATTTAACATGTTGAGGATTTAAGCTCACATTTAAACAATAAAATGTTTGCCACGTAGGCCCGTTGAGCAATACGTAAAACAAAATTAAACTTGTTCACTCAAAAGAGAATCTCTCACTTAAATATGTTATTACTTTTATGAGAAAAATGAAATGGCTTGGTTAAACATCTAGTCACATCTATTCAACTCAAGACTGGATCAAACCTGGACTTGATACAATCCCTCAGTAGAGGTCATAAATAAGATCAACCCATTCACTCAAATGTGGAATTCTTCAAAAGTGAGCATAATTTAATATGTGGTTCTTTGAAATTCTCTGGCATCTGATATATGCAATTGGTATACCAGCAGTCTATAGTTTGAGCTTGATACAAATGTTTGTCAATTACTTAACGCAACACAATCAAATACCACTTACACTTTTGCAAAATCAGAGCAACAGTGAAATATTGTGACGTAACCTTTCTAGGCCAGCTAAATGTTTATTTTTTAATTTTATTTAATTGAAAGAAAAAAAAATTATTATAAGAAGTATAAACATTTGAAGGTTGGTGTATTTTTGATAACATGCAATCAAATATTTTCCACAGAAGCTGCATAAAAACATAGAGACTGCACAATGTTTAATCATGAGTCAAACCAGACTTAGCATTGCTGTTTAGATAAAATAAAAAATTCTTAACACTAATTTATTTCAGAAACTTTAGACCGTAAAGCCATGCACTTCAGGGATACAAAGCAGACTTGTTTACCAACATTTCTAAATGCTGCGGTTTATTTCTAGCTGTTGGAACAAGAAGCTATTTTTTTTTAAATGTGGCAAACAGATGTATTTTGAACAACACCAACTGCACACCTTTTACAGTTGGGTTGTCAATCGTTTATTCCATTCAAAAATAATATATTTAATAAATAATATGCCAATGACTCATTAAAATTTGGGAATGAAATTTTGAAGATGCCACCAACTTAAACAAACAAAAAGGATTTGAAGATAGTAGTGAACAACAAATTGCACAAATATTAGCTAAGAATTGAAGTCAACAAAAAGACACCCTCACTTTTTAAATCATTGTTAAATAAATCCAGCAAAGTTCTTTGATAAGGATGCCTATAAGATATTGGAGCTTGAAGACCAAAGTTAGCTGGTAACCAAAAGCAAAACAAAAAATAAACATCTTCAAACAATGCCTTAAAAAGGGGGCATTCATTAATGTGGTCTGAAATATTTTGCAACAGGCAAACACTCACAATAAATAATTTCAAGCTCTTTTGATTAATAGGCAAGTATATGGAAAAATGTACTTGATAAGAAAACATTTTAATAAATCTATAACACTAACCAGAATGAGGCAAATAAATAAAAGAACTTCTCATTTTACATCAGTTCCCCTCTGAACACATACTTCCATTGTAATTGTACTAAAACTACAAATGACTTAACAGCCCTGACGACCTACAATCATTTTGATTGATTGATGTTGTTATGTAAATTGGCCTATAACGCTCCTCTGTCACACAAGGACAGTAACTCACAGTTTAATCTGTTGGCTCATGGCTAGGCGTATCTCGTATTCTGGCCTGGTTTTATTTTCCGCTCGCAGCTGATCATCGATCAAGCTTCCAAAGATTTTCTCTGTGCTGGTGTATGGTGCTTCATCGAATTTGAAAGCCTTCCCTAATATAATGTTCAGAGCTGACATGTCATACTTGTGGCAGCCTGTATATTTAAACAACGGCTTGCGGAAGTAGTTGCAGCCAGAGTCCTGGGCACCAGGTGGACTGATGCACTCTTCTATGAGGGCACATTTCACCCACGGCAACATGAGGTCTCTGGCTATTCTCTCTGTGTTGTAGATGATCAGGTGAGATGACTCAATGGCATGCTAATGAGATAAGACAAGAGCAATGTTATATCTTTTCAAACATAGCCTGGCATGCTAATGAGATAAGACAAGAGCAATGTTATATCTTTTCAAACATAGCCCTAGGAGTGGGAGGGACGGAAACAATTTAAATGTGAATAATTGTAAACAAAAGATTTTAGATACAAAATAGTTTTATAGGACTGTAAAGATGAAGGCAACCAAAATTTGTTCACAGGGTTTAAATCTCATATCATAAGATTCATCAATTTAATATCAGAATATATATTTATATATATGGGTCTCAATTCATTTTTATATCACTTTTGGCCATTGTAGTGATACACATCAAAATTACTGAAACAGGTTTGACACAATAGTTTACAGTGGAACCTCTTATAAGGAGCATAATTCGTTCCAGAATCTTACTCATTAAGCGAAACACTCGTTAAAAGAAACAATTTTTCCCATACAATTCAATGTAAAATTCGATAATGCGTTCCATGCTGAAAAAATACTCCTTTTTTCCAAAAAATTTTAACCTTTATTCAAATAAAATTACTTATGAATTGTTAAGGAGTGTAACAACTTGGAATACAATTTAGATTTGAAACAAAGTAAGTTTCGCCTTCTCACAAATAATGTTTTTCGTTAATAGTGTCGCCCTGTAATCGCTTCTCATTTATCCATATTAGAAGCAATCTCTCAACATCATCAAGAATATGTAACCGTTTAGGAGACATTCTTGACACTCCCTTTGAAGCATCCATCTCCTTAATTTTGATTTTGTTATTGAGAATAGTGCCGATCGTTGATGTTGACCGATTGTATGTGCTCGCTAGATTAGAAAAGCTCACACCTTGTTCTCGCTTTTCAATGATTTTACGTTTCATTTTAACAGTTATTTTTTCTCTCTTATGATTGTCTTCTTATGGTTTTTTCTTTGAAGACATTGTAGAACAGGTTATTACACTTTGTACATAAAAAATTACGAATACTGTCTGAATACAAAATTTGTAAAAACAGGTGATCACACACGAAAACAATACCCTAACAGGCAGAGTGCTAAACACAGACTAATACATCAGCGCGAATGTCCCGGCCCACAAATGAAATGCGGGAAAAAAGATTTCCCCTTACTGCGTAACTCGTTATGCGAAATGTCGCTCTTTAAGGGAGCAACTTCTTCACATTTTTGTTCTCGTTATGTGAATTACTCGTTATGAGAGGTTCCACTGTATTTGCATTTGATAGTTTGTGTGATAAAAACGCATAGCTGAATGCTGATAATTATACACAGCATTTGTCATGACTGAAAATGTAGAAGACAAAAAAAAATCTATTAATATCTTACCTGAAAAAAATATGAGTGCTGGTCTGTGTTAAAAAATTGGAACATCTTGAGGTGAGTAAAAGATGAGGTGGGATCTTTCAGTGGCCACCCCTGAAGCCCTGACTCTTTGGCTTGCAACACAGCTGTTGTTAGATTGCCTTCAGTGAAGTAATACCCATCATCTACCCAAATCACAGCTCCGTATGTATTGAGCATTTCCTGCACAAAAGAACAAAGCTATTTGACAACTCTCAATACACATTTGTAAATGTTAAAACTCTTTGAGTATGATATTGACGTGGTTTCATGCGAATGATGCTGAGAACAAGTTTATTTCATCATATTGATTGTAAAATTAAAATCATAAGACAACTCCCAAAATTGAAGTAGAAATATTAAATTAATGACAAAGTATTTACCTGAATACACACAGGCCGATAGCTGCGAAGGTTCAAATACTTAATGTGTGAAGGGTACTTGTCAAACTTAAATGTTCTGGTCTCACAATTCCAACTGCTGTTGCAGTATTTATTGAGCTGCACAAGATAATGCAATAATTTTTTATATATTTTTTTCTTAAAATTTTCTGAGCAATATCAGCGGGATCCAACAGAAATGATTTAATTAAGAATTGTAAAATGGATCTGACAAAACTTTTGTGTAAAGAAATAAACAAAGCATAATATACTTGGTATCAGATGAATAAAACTGTTTTATTGGTTTCATAGGCAACAAACAAACTTGAATTTAATAATAGGGGGAATATTAAAATTTATATTCAGTCTAGAAGCATTATTAAACTGTTGATTCCGTGAACTTGATGCTAAATTCACAATCAAGAATGTATCTAAATGGTAACAACTAACAAACTATTTTAAAATATCCTATTTCTACTTTTTTTTTAAAGTGAACAATATACATTATAATGGATTTAATATGTTCATGCTGCGAATCTATGATATTCAGAGATATAACAAATAAAATGGAAGTAAGCAGTATATTTATAAAAATCTAAGGAAAAATTTGCTAAGATGCCCATTACTAATGGATAAGTTTATCCCCCTTCAAAAAGAAAATACTAACATTTTTTATTTAAAAAACTCAACACATTGAATTCACTCACCAAAAGTTGCTCAGATGTTGATAAGCCTAGATCATACATCACTGATTTATACTGAGGAAGCAGTGACTGAATAGATTTCATTAATACAGCAGCCTCCTTGAATAAGTCAGGCTTTACACCACTAGCAATAACTGGCAGACCTGTACTAGTCTTAGGAGTGGGCAGTATTTCAGGGACTGGCTCAGTGTTGACGCTCTGTTTGCCCAGACCATCAATACTGACTCCACTTGTAACACTGCCACCAGAGGCTAGGCCAAGCAGTCTCAGGTACATGGGATCTACAGTCAGCTCCTTTTCTAATAATATATTAATGATTTTCCATTATTTTGCATTATGTAGGTGAAAAAAAATTGTGCCAGTGCGATATACAGTTTAATACTGCACCAGCAATAAAATTATAGAATTACTTTTTTTTTATAAATGTCTGCAAATACGCTATAAAAATTGTGAAGATTTTAGATAAATGTTATAAATATACTGTAGATTCAAAATAACCACTTTGATTTATGTGGGTCAAATACCATGGGAGAATATATAAAATGTAACAATTGTATATAATTATAATTAGCTACATCAATAATAGAAAATTGAAGCAGCTGTATCATTTGTGCTATTATTCAATATACATTAAAGTGGCTTTGAGATTTGAAAATGTAGGGTCTCTTCATTCGTAGAAGCAGCGCCTGCACTTTTTCTGACACAGGACTGAATTAAAATAAAACTGAAGGACACTCTTCTCAGTCACAACAAAGAAGATGGCACAAGTTTCCTTTTGTTCATGTGTGGGTTTATCCTAAAGAGTGACTAGATGAGGTCCCGAAACACACTTTGTGCGTTTCCCCAAAGAGAGAAAGGGATAGGGAGTCAAGGATTAATGAGTGACACTAGCCTGAATAGATCACAACATACGGCTTCGTGTTTCTTTTAATTTAAGGACTTTCTGTAAAAGTTTTAACCTAAGTTTGACTCTAGCTATCACAGTAACATTAAAAGGTACATTGGTAGTTGATTGTAAAGTATATCATTTTCTAAATTATATCATTATTGAAATTGAAGGTAAATATCTAATATTAAAAAACTTGTTTTTTATCCGACCACCATAAAAAATTCTTTCTTTTTTTGTTATTAACTGTTGGCAACCCCTCGATACTTGGCCTACTATTACTAGATGGCTATGGACTTCTCCCACTTACGATGATGAAGATTAAATAAATTAATATTAAAATCATTAATATAGTTTTAAAAATTTTAAGTTATTTATAAGCAATACTAATACAGTAATAAAATAAATTATAAGTAACAAGATTGACTATATTAACAATATAAACTACATTGACATTTGACATGAAACAACCCCGATTAAAACTAAAAACTAACTAAATGATAAATTAAAGAAAGTAGGCTTTAAACAAATTAATTTGCTGATTTATGTATTATCAATTGTAACATAATATCACTATTTCTTTTTTAATTCGGCATGGACTACACTTACAAAACAGTGAATCACAGTCTACATTTCATCAATCTTAATACCGGTGCTAACACCCAACAAATCGAACAGTCATGGAAATCTGTTAAGGAACCAAATAAACGCCACAACTGGACTCCTCGTCATATATAAATAATATATAATATTAACATTTATTTTAAGTAGATTAATGGTTTTAATATTAATTTATTTCATATTCATAAGTGGGAGTGACCATAGCCATCTAGTAGTAATAGCCTAAGTATCGCGGGGTTGCCAAAGTTAATACCAAAATAATAAAGAAGTATTTTTTTGGTGGCTGGATAAAAAAAAGTACCAAAAACTTTAACAAACCTCTAATCTGTATGTTAGAGGCCCGTCTGATGCCAGACTGTGTTTTGCTCATAATGGTTTGTAAGTTCGGTGAAGGGGAGGAAAGTATCCATAAGGATATTGTGGATACAACTACTAGAACCAAAATCATGTAGAAGTTTTTGGTCTTCATTCGATCTAAGGGAGACCGTCCAGTCATCTGTGACGAATTTCTTGTGTCTCTGTCACTGTGCTTGTTCACTCGTATCTACCCCAAAAATCTTTCAAGTGCTGCTTGATAGCACTATTCAACATCTGTGGAAAATTATTAGAAAACTTTGATCACACAATTTTCAAATCAATTATAAAACAGCACTTGTAAATACTTTTAGTTTTAGCCTCTTGCCTTTTACCCTATGTCTTGGCGAAGCCCTAAGCCTTAGCCTTAGTTTTTAAATCCCTTATATTAACTTCACCGGCGTCTCTGTCTCTCTCTCTGTCTGTCTTGGGCGGGCGGAAAATTAGAAGTAAAAAATGACCCACTTTCCGTGATTCGATCGAGCTGAAATTTGGCACACGGACCCGTCTCACCTAACAATGCATCGTATCAAAATTTCAGATTGATCGAACGTACCGTAATTAAATTAATGCATTTTTAGTTTATCCTTATATAACGTATGTAATTCAAATTCACTGTTTGTCATTGTTTTTTT
This sequence comes from Ampullaceana balthica, assembly GCA_944989445.1. NCBI lineage: Eukaryota > Metazoa > Mollusca > Gastropoda > Lymnaeidae > Ampullaceana > Ampullaceana balthica. The sequence continues at coordinate 411,084 of CALYLW010000090.1, forward strand.
CCCACGTGAGTTTGAGTTGACGCTTAGACGTCGACCGTCGTGCCGACACCCCATCCCGTCCCATCCCCCGTTAAAAGACAGGGGACATCACTCGGTGTCAGTCTGTAAATGCTTATCGAGTTTGAAAATAATCAATACTGTTAGTTATGTCTGATATATAAGGGATTTATAGTCAAAAACTTTGTTTTTACGGGTTTTGTTTTATTTAGTCTTAATTCTAAAATTTCATTTATAATTACGAAGTGGCTGCTCGTCTCGAAGTATTTTCATTGTTGTTATGGCAATATGGCAGAGCGAAGCGTACTTCCGGTAATGAAATGTTGTATTTTTACACTTGAAAATAGGGAATAAGTAAATAGGGAATAAGTACAATTATTTTTATCCATTAACGTAATTAAGATGTTAGGGTCTGTGTTAGGTTTAGTTGTCTATTTTTTAAAATCAAAACGACTTCGAGACGACTAGCATTCATGCTGGATGACTCGAACTTCGAGACGAGTAGCATCGGCCTTATAATTATCATTAGACTAATAATAATAACCCCCTTTCCAGTCCTTGACGGACTATGGTGCATGTGAAGTAGCGTTCACACGTTATTTAGCCACCACTAACGAGCAAGGGATTGTGTGGCTAGCACAATGCCCCTGAGCCTTGCCAGCACCGAGAATAGAACCTGCGACTCTCTTCTCGTCTTCTGTCTTGGTTCGGGAGTCCAGCGCGCTACCGCTAGACCACCGCGGCCCTAAATTATTATATTATCATCAGTCTATTGTGAATTACTGTATTGAAATAAGTAAAATCATTATTATTTAGTATTTAGTTTTGAGTTAGACAGTTCAGTTTAAGTTTAGTTTTTAGTTTAGGAGGACGTACGTACCGTGGGATATTACCTTTAAGAAATACTCGGCGCACCAAAACTGCCATTTTCCTTTTTAAATATTCGTATATTTCTGATATTTAAAGGTATTCTACACATTACTTCTATGTAATATCCCTCAGAGATTTTATAATTTTAACAATATCACTCCTCACAAAGTGAAATTCATTTCAACAAAAACATTCGCCGTCGCTCCCGGTAATGCGCATGACTCAGAATTAAAACAAATTTTTATTTCCGGTAAGGAGCTACTATTTTTTAAAATTATGAAAAATAAAATTATTTTAATAAAGTAATCAAATTCAATAAATAGTGTTACGATTTATATAATTTATGTTATTAAAATCTAAATAATATAATTTATGAACCATTTATTTGAAATTTTGTAAAAAATAAATTTGCCTAAACAACATTTTTGTATCCCTGACTTTAACTTTTGGAAAACACGAAACCAACAGTATTTTATTATTTCTAAATTCTAGGCAAAAGTTAAGACGGTCAAAATTTTGAATCTCAATCATAGTAGTTCAATTTTTTGTTTTTCATTTCTCTGATCTTGTGTATCATAGATACATTTATTTTTAAGAATGCCAGTCAACAAAAATTCACATAATTCCGGTGGTATTTTTGGAACACCAGCAGAACCTTTATTCAACAATGAAGAAAATGGTAGCAGTCCCGAGATTCTGCAGGATTGGCTAGTAAATATGGCCATTATAAATTCAAAAGACATCAAAGAATCGTCAATTACACAGGTAGGTTGCGGTTGGCTATTATAATTCTTTTAGATGTTCACTAGTTTTCATGTTTATGATAAATCTCTGTTATTTAATTATGTCTCTGCATGGCGTTTGTATACAATCCAAGTTTCACATAACGCCATGCGAGGTTGCTGAACCACTTCCACACCAAAAGCCTTAGAAAAATTATTAGGGGTCTACCGATATGCCTTAATACCGATATTACCGATATTTTTTTTGCCGATATGAGTGCCGATATGAGTATTTGTTAGGACAAAAACCAGCGGTCATATTTGATGACGTCATTCTTAAATTTATCACTCGTAATTATTTATCTTTAATATTAGGGGACTACCGATACGCATTTTTGCCGATATTACAGATATTTTTTTCCGATATGAGTGCCGATAGTGTATTTGTTAGGACAAAAACCAGCGGTCTTATTTGATGACATCGATCATTCTTAAATTCATCACTCCTAATTATTTATATTTTATATTAGGGGTCTACCGATAAGTATTTTTGCCGATATTACCGATATTTTCTTCCGATATGAGTGCCGATATGAGTATTTGTTAGGACAAAAATAACAGTGGTCATATTTGATGACGCCATTCTTAAATTTATCACTCGTAATTATTTATATTTTATAATTAAGGGGTCTACCGATATCCAGTTTTGCCGATAATACCGATTTTTTTTTCTCCCGAAACGAAGTTTCCGATGTGTTTACAAGTTCCAGATCATGACCTACAAAGGACTCATAACAAAACGAACCGTCCTTTATAAAAATGGACAAGCAAAATTACGAAGTTCTTTTGAAACTTCAACCTTGACTCATAATTATTAATTCTAACCAATAGTTTAATGGCTTTTGCACACGGCCACCTTTATGAATGAAATAATGAGGACAAAGTAATAGTAATACTAGTAATAGAATGAAAATGAGGTTAAAGGTTGAATGGTTGCCAATGACAACAAGTCTTCACACGGTACATTTTGTTATTCCATACCAAACGAAATGTTTTAGACATCTGCGATTCTGCGTGCATCTTTGCTATTAGAGCAATTACGTGAACATAATGTTATACATTTATTAGAGATATTACGGTATACTTGGCATCGGCACTATTTACACAGTATTTCTGAGTATACGAAAATCGGCCGATACCTAAACAATATCAAAGCACATGGCAAACTGTATCGTGGTTGCACATTTTAATACTAGGACTCTTTTGACTATTTCAATACCGGTATATATTAATTTGTCGAGATATTCTAAATCTAAATTATAGGGTTTTTTTTGTTTCCGTTTTTTTTTGGGGTCAAAATGTCACTTTTTATGAAATATCGGTGACGTCAATATCGGGACCTTTACATGCTACCGATACCGATATTGCCGATATCCAGATATCGGTGCCGATATATCGGCCAGCCGATATATCGGTAGACCCCTAAAAATTATCAATATAAAATGGCAGGAAAAAGTTCCAGACACCGAAATATTAGCCAGGTCAGGACTCCCCAGCATCCACACTATCCTCATGCAAAGCCAACTACGCTGGGTGGGGCATCTAGTGCGCATGCCCGACCATCGCCTAACCAAGAGGCTCTTCTATGGTGAACTTACCGAAGGGCATAGAGCACGCGGAGGTCCACGAAAGCGCTACAAGGACACACTTAAAACGGCTCTGAAGGCCTTCGACATCGGACATCATGACTCCTGGGAAGCAGCAGCCAGTAACCGAGCCCACTGGCGCTCTACGATATGGAATGGCGCAGGTGTCTGTGAAGCTAATAGACAACAGGCTGCCAAGTTAAAACGCCAAGCCAGAAAGGAACGTAACCAAAACCTACCTGAAGGGACCGCTTCTATCTCTTGTCCGACATGCGGACGCCTCTTTCTTGCAAAAATAGGGTTAATAAGCCACCAGAGAACACATGTGGCGGCCCAGCAAATATGATGAGAGTGGTCATCGTCGATCACGACGGACGAACAACACAATTATGTCTCTGATTCTCTGAAAATGATGGCATTTGAACATAAAGTTGTAAGTTAAACTTAAAGGGTAATCCTGCAGTTTCTACACGTATATTATTTCACAGCGAAATTTAATTTTCTCGTGAGAACTTAAGTTTTTAATGTATTATTATTAAATGCATTATTATTATTATATTTTGTATTTCAGCTATGGCTATTACAGTGCTAATTTGTAAGTCTTTCTTATTTCTAAGGCATTTTTTCGGCTCTCAACAGTAAATAGTCTGATTGTGATGCAACCATTTTGTTTATCTATTACTCTACTTGCCGGATTGTCCCAATAAGATGCCAAATGGAAATTTCTCACTTACAAACAAACAAAATAAGAATCAAACATCTAGTAACGAAATAAAAAATGAAATTGTCTTTAAAATATTTATTTATTTTTTGAGAACATTAAAATAGATGAAAAATACCTTTTAAAAAAACATTTTCAGTCAGTAAATTTATTTTAACATGGGTCGAGCCAGTAAAAAACATTTGGCAAGCAGTTCACTAGGTAAACAAAATGGACGTATCGTGACCAGATTATGTATTATATAGAGCCAATAAAATGCCTTAGAAATTAAAAAGACTTACAAATTAGCGCTGTAATAGCTCAAATAGAACATATAATTATGCATTTAATAAATTACAAACGTAAGTTCTCACGAGAAAATTAAATTTCGCTGTGAAAAGGTCAAGTCAGACATGATCCTGGACCTTATGGCTCAGAAGCACGCTTGCAACTTAGCATAGATAAATTTTTCAGTGGTTGCTCAAACTATGGAATTTCCATCAGTACAAAGAAGACAGAAATTCTGTACCAGCCGACCCCAGGCAAACCCTAGACTGAGCCTAAAATAATCATCAATGGCAACAAAATCAAGGCAGGATCGTGTTCAAAACCCTCTTGATGGTATCCCAACCATCTCTTGCCCGACATCTGTATGTACCTTTCATGCAAGAATAAGGCTAATAAGCCACCAGAGGACACAAATGGCTGCCTAAGTATGGGCCTAACATGATGAGAGGGGACCTCGTAGATTACGATGAAATTACGAGAAACAACAACATAGCCTAATCACTTCCTGTTTTAATTGTTCTTGACATTTTGTATCTTTACAGACACAATGCCCCTTTAAATTTAGGTTAAATAAGGAAATTGCTTAAAATGGTATTTTCTTTTTTTCTTTAAAAATAAAATGGTTGTCTATTGACCAGTCAAGAGAGCTTGCATTGAGTAATGAACTTTGAACAAAATCTATATTTTGAAGCTCTTGGTGCTTTACTATCTAACCAATAAAGAAATCTTCTTTTTTTTCAATTATTTTTGAACCACAATCTAAAAACAAATAAAGCTATAGTTCTCATTAATTTTTCCATCAGTACAAAGAAGACAGAAATTCTGTACCAGCCGACCCCAGGCAAACCCTAGACTGAGCCTAAAATAATCATCAATGGCAACAAAATCAAGGCAGGATCGTGTTCAAAACCCTCTTGATGGTATCCCAACCATCTCTTGCCCGACATCTGTATGTACCTTTCATGCAAGAATAAGGCTAATAAGCCACCAGAGGACACAAATGGCTGCCTAAGTATGGGCCTAACATGATGAGAGGGGACCTCGTAGATTACGATGAAATTACGAGAAACAACAACATAGCCTAATCACTTCCTGTTTTAATTGTTCTTGACATTTTGTATCTTTACAGACACAATGCCCCTTCAAATTTAGGTTAAATAAGGAAATTGCTTAAAATGGTATTTTCTTTTTTTCTTTAAAAATAAAATGGTTGTCTATTGACCAGTCAAGAGAGCTTGCATTGAGTAATGAACTTTGAACAAAATCTATATTTTGAAGCTCTTGGTGCTTTACTATCTAACCAATAAAGAAATCTTCTTTTTTTTTCTAGAATATATTTACACATGGCAGCTGGTCTGAGTGTGTCTTTCTGATGTGTGATAGATTTGAATTACCAAGTCAAGCAAAGTATGCAGCATTAGAAATATTTGACAGGTATTTACGAAAAAAATTGTTTAATCATTTGTGATGTGCCGTATGTGGTTGGTGTCACTATCTTTATATCACCATGCCCCATACATGCTGATTTTGTCTTAGCAAACTACATACACAGTCTCTAATTTTGACCTATGATCAGTTTAGAATAACAAGCCGCTAGGTGTTATCACTTTCCGTGAGTTCATCTGTATTTTGTGTAAATTCAATAATTAATTTTTCCAAAGTCCTAGAGAATTATGCTATATTTAATATTTAGGATTGTATTCTCGGTACATCAGCATACAGACTTTATTACCTTTAAGATGGTCAATTTAACTTAGAATTAAAACAATGATTTTGTTAAAAAAAATAAGGCAAACAACCATTCACTGAATTCTAAAATATTGAGTTAGAAGCAATTTTTTATGCAAGAATGTTTAATAGCTGTTAAATTATCCTAGCTACTCATTCTGAAATGACCTTTAACAGTATCAAGCCATCAAATGTGCGTAAAATGTTTTTGTAAGTTCTTGCCACATGTTTTTCACAAAAAAATTATGATATTTTGGAGTTCAAATCATTAAAGGCTGTAAAGTGTGTTCATGTAATTTAATACTAGTTTGGACATGTATCTGTATCTTTTCAGTTATTGTCCCTTTTCTTAAGAAATAGTCTTTGAAATTTATCCTTGGACCTTTTTCTTTACAATTATTTTTGAACCACAATCTAAAAACAAATAAAGCTATAGTTCTCATTAATTTTTCTACCAACAAATTAAAACACCAGTTGCATGATTGCCCATCAATTTTTTAAAGTAACTCTATAATTCTTTGCCATTTACATCTTAAATACAAACTAATAAAAAGAAAATCATTCTCTTACATTTTTTATTTTGTTGGTAAAAATCAATTTGTAAAATTAACCTTACTCTCACTTATTTTCAGGTTTATGTTGAAACATATTCAAGATTTATATGAACATGTTCAAAACACAAAAAGCACTAAAAAAAAAGTGATTGGGAGTGTATTCTGGATCGTGTTAAAAATCAAGCATTTCTTCGAATTCTGTCTTGTTGCCAGATAGCAAGTAAACTCAACTCTCATTACAAAGTGAGCTAATAAATATTATTTTTCTTAACATTTTAACACACTGTTTTAGAATGTTCAAATATGTCAAAATAAAGCTTTTTAATTTTCAACTAAGTTCAAATGATTCATTTTGGGATCTCATTAAAACAAATTCTGCCAAATATAATATAATTTCATGATGTATGGATTATATTAATTTTTTATTTCAGGTAATCACAGTTAAACGAGCAAAACGCTGTCTGTTGGATGCAGGTTACAGTTACTCTTGTGAGAGTATTTTACAGTCAGAAATGAGAGTCCTAAAAACTCTATCTTACACTGTATCTAGGACAAGTTGCCTTGATTTTATAGAAATTTTGTTAGAGATTTTAGGTAATCATACTTTTGCATTTTAAATACATTGAAAATTATGTATTTTATACTAAACAACTTAATAATTTTTACCTTTAAAAAGTTACTTTGATAGCTTTTATTTACTATCATAATAATATGAAACTAGGCCACAAAAAAAGTTGTGTAAATCTCCAATTTAAAACTTTATTCTGCGCCAAACTACAGTTTCATCAATAAAATTTGAATAGCAAACAGTTTAGAAAAACAAAATAATTTTGATTGTGGTGCCAGGGTAATAATGTTTATTTCAACCTGCCATTGTGAACTTGAGCTTTTTATACCTTGTCACATTTAGTTGCACTTATAAGTACATATCATTAGTGAGATCTTGATAAGTTATTCTTTTGGTAATCACATTGTTTTTTTCTCGTTGGCTTTGGCCTTTGTATTTTCTGCTTATAATAAATGCTTTGAAATAGAAGTTCAGAATCTTCATCTATTCTTCCTTTGAATTTTTACATCAGTTTTGTTTAAACCTTGCCTCCAGTAATTAAAACATGGTTATTCGATCTGGTTTGTTTCCTAGTAACTTTATGTACATTGTATATGTATTTTTGTGTGTGCACTCCCTTTCCCTGAAGCAAAGATACTGTTATTGGATTCTTTATATAGATTCTTTGTACAAATTGTAGTCATTTCTCTTTTCCTATTCTTGCAATTAATTCAACTAATTACTGTTTTAGTATATTGTTGTGGTACATCAACATAGTTATTTTCAGGCACCTCAGATAAGGATTATTTTATCTTACATTTGGTATCTTTCTGATGTATTATTTTTAAGTTCAACATTTTCCCTAGCAATGCTAGTAGCTTATTCTTTCATTTTCTGGTTTAATATCTATGACTACACTGACAGTTTTTTTTCTTTGCAATTGCAACAAATTATGTAAGCCTATTCCAAAAGGTTTGGAGTTATTGCCCATTTTGTCTTAAGAATCATGTAGCCTACATTTTCCAGTCAAATTGTTTGCAATTCAGCAATAGTCAGAAGACATTCTTAATTGCTCTATAATATAGCATAAAACTTATTTTACTTTAAAACATAATTGGTTAATTATCTAAAATTGTAGTTATGTGATTATATTCAAACATTGTGCACTTTTAGGTGTTGAAAATAAATTGAAATAATTTTCTTCTGGTGAATGATTATGATTTCTTGTAATTTTAGTTATTATTTCTAATCTGACACAGGATATAACTCTGGTGGAGAAGGTTTTGATGTGAAAGTTTATCATGACACAGCTGTTAAGATTCTCACCATTATTTGCTTACATCGCCATAGTATTTATGACAGACTTTACCTCAGCACTGCTGGTATTGGTGCAGGCATAGTAGCAGCATCTCCAGAACAAAAGTATATTGGGGTTGTTGGTTTGTTTTTTTTTGGTTATACTTTCCATCGTATTTAAAATTGTAACATTCAATCAAATGCTATTGATAAATTTAAATTTTAAATATTTTTGTGACAGAAGAAATGAGAAGGGTTACATTTAGCTTTAAATCTTGTTTTTTTCTTCCTGTTGGTAAAAGTGTTATGTTCTGCATTTTCTATTATCAGGACCAAGCTGGCTGCTGTGAAAATGGACAAAATGTTATTATCAGTGACTGTGGTAGCTACTGCCGTTCAGATGAATGATAAATCACTTACTAAAGAGGTACTGGGTATTTCAAAAGAAATTATATTGCAATGTTTTTGTAAAGTATATATGATTTATATATTTTTTTAGGAAAAAGTCTGAAATATTAAATATATAAGACCTATTGATATTAATACAGTGATATCTCGGTATAAGTCTGCTTTGGAATAAGGCCAACTTGGTATACATACTTTTTGGGCGTGAAACATTTTGCTTAGTATACGACCTTTGTTCGGAATACCACCATATTCTAAAACTTTTATGAGTAAAAATGACACATTGCGCATGCGTAGCTTGTAGAAATCACAGCACACTGCGCTATATTTTATTGTATTTTATGCAGCTGCTACAATACAGTGAACGACTCGCCCAATAACTAGATTTTCACTTGATTTTGTGTTTTTCATAAATTATTAGTATTAGTGAATTCACTTACCATGAGTTCTAAGAAAGTTAAAGAGAGGAGCCAAGCAACGAAAAAAGAATTGGTTAGGATCATCATGGAGATGAAAAAGTGTTAGCTGTAAAAAATGAAAGTGGCATGCGTGTGTTGCAGCATCCTGAATGCCGAGAATGATGATTTCTATGATTGTGAAAAACAAAGATGTTATTAAATCGGCTAATATGTGAAGGGGGTGAAATGGATTACAAAACAAAGATCAGGAACATTAGAGCATGTTGAAAAATTTCTTTTCATCTGGATAACAGAAGAAAAAAATCTATCTTAGTTCTTTTTATGTATTTTAGTATTAAGCAGTGTTTAAATTAATTTATACAACCATGTCAATAACTGTATGTATAAATAACAATATGAATTTTTTTTTCATGAGAAGATTAATAATTTTCCCTTTATTTCTTATGTAAAAAAATATGTTTGGTATTCATCTTGTTTGGGTAGGTGGGTGGGTAGGTAGGTAGATATATATATGTGTGTGTATGTAAGTTAACAATTGAATTATATCTGCATTTTTAAATAACTAGTGTTTGTTTTAAAACAACTTTTAATGAAGGTGATGATCCATTTGAACAAGATCAGTGAAGTTCCTGTAGAAGACATTGAAGACTTTATGAATGTTATTCTTGAGAGCATAAAACAAAACATTGGCTCACTGATGGATTGGGTGAGGCCTTGACAAACAACAAAGAAATATTTACATTTGTGGTATATAGATTAACATGTACATCATTAATGCATATGCCTTATATTAGTTTTAAAATATTGATTAAGAGTTTAAGGCTTTTTTTTATTTCACGTGTTCACGTTTTATGCTTTCTTTGGACAACATTGTTGATTTTCAAATTCATTGAACTTTACAAAATATATGTTCAAAAGACTGAAAAATCAAAAGTAACCAAAAGGTATTTGATTTTAATGTTCACTAAAATTGATAAACATGTCTTTTTTAAGTTAAAAATTAAGTTACTCTTTAAGCAAATTGCCATTTTATGAAGAAGTAAAATATGCTGTGATACACAAAATGCTTTGAATGTGCGTACTGTTCATAGTTTACATTTATTCATATTTTTTTTAAAGTTGCTGTTCAAGTGCTGTAAATAGGCAATTATTACCATATGTGTAAATCAGTGTGATGTTGAACATTTCCTTTAAATAAGCTGTGATAACATTTAAGGAAGATGATAATCTCTCAATTTGCTCATTTGTGTTTCAGCATCTTAACTAGTACTTAGTTTTCTTAAATGACATGACTATGTTAAAAGGGCTCTGTGATCTTAGCTTGATATTTCTGAATACATATTCCTGTGTTATTTTAACTTTTGAAATTTTCCAAGTAAACTTTTGTTCCATTTCTCTTTTCTTTATAACTGGAAAGATGCTCTAGTATTCTGTAAATATGAATAATGTCTGTGATAGGGGATGTGATGCATTTAAAATGTGAGGCTATTTGGTAGCTTTAACAAGCTTAAGATTGATGCTTGTTAGGTCTTGTTTATGACTAGATATGATTTTATCTCCCATTTTCATGGTAGAAATTCATTTTTCACAAATTTATTCAGTCATTGTTAAGTCAAATGTTACACTTGAAGCATACGTTTCAATTGTTATGATTATATGTTTGTTTCTTTTTCACATCTGCATGTTTTTCATAAATCTGGTGTAGCTGTAATTTTCTCATTGTGATAATTTAAAAATTATTGTCTTTATCAAAATAAAATATTTATACTGTTTGTTTCTGTTTTATTTTAAAACTTATTGCTTTTAAAATTTTAAACTTCCTTTCCAATTGGGGAAAAAAAACTTTTTAAAAATCGTATGGACAAAGAACATTGCAGAATTTTTAAAGAAAACTTTAATATTTCCACTCATTTTACAATAAACCAAATGAACAATGATAACTCGACAGTCACAACATTAAAATGCTGAAATAATTGGTTTCCTATGCAAAAATATCTATCTGTTCCATAATGCTATGATTTTCTGGAATAGTATTTTTTAGGATATAATAATGGCTATTAATGTAGGTAATTAATAATATGTGGAAATCAAACACTATTAATTTTGGAAAGAAATAATTATTAAAAGATCCAAGATTAGCAATGCAGCAAAATAATTTTGACATCTAGAATCTGAATTTATTAATAGAAGCCATGCAAATATTTCCTCAAAATCTCTAAATTGTAGTTTACAAAAAATAATACATTATTGAGAAGAGGCTAAAAAATTTCAGTTGTAAACATGAGTAGAACATTCATTTTAACAAAATTCCAAATGACTGAGTTTTAACAATATCATCAGATGAGTTTTTCCAAAATGTACAATGTCATGTAAAAAAAACATATATATCTTTTTTTAAAATAACTATTAGCCCCCACGCCATTTTAAATTACAAAACATAAAAAAGGTTGTTGGGCGTTTAGATACTTAACAATTCATCATGGTTAAGGTCACATCATCCTATTTTTAAGGAAGTGTTTATGGAAAAAGATAAAGATATTTATCTTAATTAACAATTACCAAACTAAATATATAATACATTGATATTCAAAACACTTAATGCATTACAAATATGGTCGTAATTCAGATTGTAAAGACATTTTTTGGTATTTCAGCCAAAAAGAATTTATAAATTAATCTAATTTATCTAACTGTACAAAGTAAATATTACTTTATAGTTCATCATTGTTTCAAATGGATTAGTATTTGGAATTGTTTTAATGACACTATAATGCTAAAATCAATTTATAAACAAAAAGACTAGTAAGCATTCATGAAGAAGTTAACATATTGGCCACAAAAAAAACAGTACAACAAAACAGGGGGAAAAAAAGTTTTCTTTTTATTTCATGTTACAAAAACTGTCTAAAACATCAATGTCACAATGCCTTTACACCTTTTACAAAAATAAAATATTTGTACACGTTCATCACCTGGCTAATGTTGCATCTATCTGTCGCACCCATGGCAAGGTCAGCATAACTTTCCTTCGGTAGTTGGGGTCCATTTGTTTTTCAGAGTCAAAATAAATTGGGTTCCTTTCTAGATAAACCGTTTCCAGTTTCTTAAGTTTTGTCAGTGATTCCACTTCTTCCCAAGACTCGACAGCATTGTCATTAAACTAGAAATGGTAGATGCACAGAAAGTGATTCAACATTTTTCTTTAATAACATTGAAAGATATATTTACAATATTTAAGCAAAATAAAAATGTGTAGATATTAACTTTCCTTTGATATCAACAAAGACAAGACCAACTAAGAGGTAACTTGGAATTATAGTGCATTTTATTTTCTCAAACATACCTCTCCATTGGCATTTCAAATTAAATATGTTTTTGTTACTCAAGACTACTGAAAAATGGTCACTGTATTTGCACAAATGGCAAGATGAAAAGTGTCGGTTCTAACTTGGTAATTCTAACTTAACCCATTCAATACGTCCCAATTTTTTCAAGGGTACGCAATTTTAGGTAAAAAAATCCATTCCACCTGCTGATTTTAAACTGAAAAACTCTGCTTTGCTATTTATCAAAACTATATTATGCAGCATATCAAAGTTTAGCTAATTGAAAAAGGAATATATTTGTATTATTAAAAAGTGAGACAAAATTACCCCAAAATTTAGGGATATTATTGCATGTTTATGTAAAAAAAAAGGGAACAAAATTTTTTTCTTCTTTACTCACCAGCTTATAATTTATCTACAAATAATCCAATCAAGTTCATATTCCTAACAAATAAGTCTTATTATATATCTAAACCAACAGGAAAGTTTCATTGCAGTAACTCTAGAAATGATCAAGTTATGAATTTTTTCCCATGATACGTTTCAAATTTTTTAAAAATTCAACGATAAAATAGATATACTCATCTACACATCTTTACAAAATACATGAGTAAATTTTCGGAATCACAGTCTTCAAATTTATCGTCATTTGAAATTGAATTGTCCATTCAAATCAATTTATTTGCTTGATCATTAGTTCTAGTTAAAAAAATTAATAGATTAGTACTCAATGAAGCCATTTTGATCAGCAGTTTTTTGTTTTACAAATTTTTTAAACTGAAAAAACAAGCACAAAATACACTAAACTAAACATGGTCTAATCCTTTTGAAATTTCACATAACGGAAGTGAAAACTCTTCTGAATAAAAGTTTTATAAGCTATCAATAAAATAGTTGAATGGAAAAGTTGAATTACTAATAAAAAGAAACAAATCATCGATGACGCAGAGAGTGGCTAAACTACACGGCTAAAATCACTGGGACGCACACTGCGGCGAAACGTATTAAATGGATTAAATATAAAATGCCTAACAACACAACTCACCCAAAACTCTGCCAAGTCTTCTAACTGTGAAATGTTTTCAATTTTTTTAATCCTATTTCCAGCAAGATCCAGAGTGGTTAACTTTGTCTGTGGATGTATTATATAAATCTTTATGTAAGAATCAAGAGAGAATTTACTTTCAAGAGGCACAACTCCTTACAAAATCCTAATCTCTAGACAAGTAGTAATGAAGTACAGTGGGACCTGGTTAAGTCGACTGCCTTGGGGTATGAAAAATGGCGCAGAGATAAACGATCATCGAGTTAAACGAAAACCAATATGGCGGCTAAATATTAACTTGCGCTTGAAATTTCTTTATATACATGATGTGCGTTAATTAGTGATGGGGCGATTAATCGAATCGTATCGGAATATCGGGACTTTATTTCTTCACTCTTTCCTAAGGTTGTTAAGACCGTTCGTTTTTAAGGACCGTTTAAGTTTAAATATAACCCTTTTTTGCGTTAGCGCAATTTTTTTTCCCTAGTACATAACTACATGTATAACGAATTCATATACTCCTGCCCGCCACACTGCGTGCAGGGTCCGCTGGTGACTTGCGTGACTTTCCTTACAAGCTACACAAATAAATAACCCACCCCGTCCCCGCAGCTTACAATGGACCCAGAATTCCTTCGGTAACTTGAGTGCTAAACGGACTAACCAACAACAATGGTGTGGGAGATTGAGAGTGGGGTGGGTAAACTGTCTGTAGTCTGTTATATTATATAATTTAAAATCTGGGGAGCCTTGTTTACAGTAAGCACCCTATGATTTTGGTATCATCCCTTCACTAGCGTTAATAAATGAGAATGTACATGCACATGTTTTTGGAGGGTTTTTTTTTACACAAAGGCGTTGCTGTTATTTGTTTGTCTATCAGACTATCATGACCTGTATATGACTCAAGACAAAAAAGCGAAATCTTCTCTATAAAAGTGTACAAAAATAAATTAGGAACTCCTTTTGAACCTTCAACTTTGACACATTTTAATTAATTCTAACCATTAGTTAAATGGCTTTTGCACACTGCCACTTCTTATGAATGAAACAATGAGAACAAAGCAGTAGTAATAGAGTGAAAATGAGGTTGAAGGATGAATGGTTGCCAATGACAACAAGTCTGCACAAAGGTACATTTTGTTATTCCATACGAAACGAAATGTTTTAGACTATTGGAGCAATTACGTAATACTCGGCATCACATCACTTACGCGGCCGATTGCCGAGTATCTCCGAATATATACGAAAATCGGCCGATGCCGAGTAGCCGCACCGATCGGTTCAGCCCTATCGATAAGTAACATTTTCAAAAGCTGGTGATTTAAGTTAGTAACACAGTGCTGTGAACAAGCGGGCTGTGACGTCACCAGCGAGGCAGAAATTTTATGCCTTACTTGGTTATAAAAAATCACATCTAACATTTTCAAAAGCTGAGGATTGGTCATGGGGATCGAGATAACCAAAACTAAGTGGCAAATTTGACCCTCTTTTGTGCTTGAGGTATTAGGGTTCGGCGACTTAAAATAATCAAATTAACCGATGAGAAAATGCAAAGACAAAGAGAGAATTTGGAGGTTCCACGTCGACTTAAGAGAGCTGACGAGTTAACCGGGGCTCGAGTTAAGTGGGTCCCACTGTAATACACACTCTATAAAATCTGTCAAATATGACACCTACACACTACACATCACTTGAGTGCTATGAACTACCTCACTCATGCACTGAGACCTGCCCCTCATATGATTATCCGACTATGGCAAACCTGCCCACCAAAATGTCACAAGTTTCATATCAGACGGCTCAGATGGCCTACTCTAGATTTTAAATCATGGCCATATAGTTCAAAGAGAAAATATTTCTTCAGTCAGATAATTAATTTACTGTTTAAAGATTTTTTTGTTCTTTGTATTTCAAGGGCCAAGAACCAGCAGCCTTTAACATTTCAAATCTATTCGCCCGTAATGCAGCTCCAAAGCACTAAGCCCAATATAACTCAAAGTGTAATAACCTTCTTTGCAAATAGCATTCTGTTCATAATTTAAAAACTCTGCAAGATGAACTCAAGTTCAAGTTTGTTTGTGTACACTACACCTGACGGTTCATCTTGAAATATTTTTATCAAATTAAAATAAATTTTAGTAATGTTGGTACAGATACTGAGAGGCATTGTATAGGAGCTTTTTTAAAATTTTATTTTTAAATAATTTACATGACTTACAAGATTTTACAACTTAATTTTGAATTACATCCAAAAAATTTGGACAGATAAAGAGGTAAACAAACAAAAAAATTAGTAATCTATTAATACATTCTTACACAAGCATCAAGTCCTTCGATCTTTTCCAGTCCATTGTGACTTAAATAAAGCTCATCTAACTCAGTAAGGTTTTCAAGACCTTCAATCTTCAACAGCCTGTTACTCTATTTAAAAAGAACATTTAGCACACATATAAGAATCAAAAGATAAAACAATGATGTTTAAGGTAAAACAAAGAATATGCTAGAAACAATATAAAATTCATGCAAGACATGATTAAATTCTATCGTTGGGAAGCAGCTTAACAACTTTAGTATAAACTTTTCCAATATAAATGGACATGTTTTTTAAATTTAATTATTTTTTTATTTTTACCTGAACACTAAGACATGACAAGCAGGTCAAGGTACTTAAGCCTTCCAGCTTAGTTATTTTGTTTTTACCCAGGTAGAGACTGTGCAGATTCACTAGCTTGTCTATGCCTTCTATAACCTAGAAAAGATATTTACAGATTTAATTAGTACTTTTAAAACAAACAGAATTTTATTCCTTATAAGACTATTTATATAATTTATATATAATTATTAGTTGCAATTAAAATTTTCAAAATTCTTAATATTTTATATTTAATGTTTCCCAGCCTTATAAAAAATATAAATTTACATGTATGAATAAGAAATTCTGAGCATATTGAGTTATTGAGGGTATCAAACAAAAAATGAGAAAAAAACAAACTATTGTCAATAGCTTCGCTTTTTTCTAAAATTTAGAACCAAGAACTGAAAAGTAGGGGTCTACCGATATGCATTTTTGCCAATATTGCAGATACTACCGATATTTATTTTGCCGATATGAGTGCTGATATGAGTATTTGTTAGGACAAAAACCAGCGGTCGTATTTGATGACGTCATTCTTAAATTTATCACTCGTAATTATTTATCTTTCATATTAGGGGACTACCGATATGCATTTTTGCTGATATTACCAATGGTTCACCGACAAAACGGCCCCATTTTTTTAGGGTTTTAAATTTTTATAATTTGTTTCCCCTTTTTGTTCAGACAACCCATTTCACACACACGATTTCCAGAAGAGAAGAAAGGGGATTTTTTTTATTATTATTATTATTTTTTTAAAATTGGAACAAGAATTTTTTTATGTCTATGTGGGTTGAATAAGGTTATTGTTTTATTGTATTTCCAAGTTAAAATTTAATGGTATAGTTAGTTGTAGTATTACTACTCCACTCTTCGTTCTTCTACCCTTAAAATTAAATGTTCTAGATTTAGTGATGTAATTATGAATCCTTGCTGCTCCTTTTTAAATTTTTTAAAGTTGATGTAAGTTTTCTTTTGCAAATCGGGGACAATAAAGAAAAGTAATATTAAGGGGCCGTCAATAAATGACGTCCCGCGCCTAAAAGGGGGGGGGGTATGGGTCAACTATTTGTGACGATGTGTGTCGAGGGGAGAGGGGTGCTTAAGAAATTTGCAAAATACGCAAAAATAAAAATTCTACTTAAATATTTGATTGTTTTCAATTTATTTAGTGACACTTTCAATGACACGTGTTACGATATTAGAGTGCAGTCTTACACTAGCTAAATACATAGTTAAATGACAAAAAAGTAATTTGCAACATGCTAATATTCAATTAGAAAATACGGCTTTGGGGGGGTCAAAGCTTTGTGACGTAATTTTGGAGGGGGGTCTAAGTTTTTGGTATGAAGTGTGACGAGGGGGAGGGGGGTTAAAAATCGGCCAAAATCGCGTAACTTCATTTATGGACGGCCCCTATTTATTCTAGTGTGAGGCTGACTAATGTGAGGGGGGAATTTTAGTTTATTTTCTTATTATAAGGGAAAAAACTTTTTAATAGGGACTGTTTGCATGATTCTTTTTTTTTATAACCAGATATATATTTAAATGTAACCAGATCATGCATAGCTATCTATACAGAATTTTTTTATTTGTTGTGAGTGATATTTATTATGAACTGTATACACATATTTAAGCACAATTAGCAAAAGAACAAAAAGTAATGGTTAATTAAATGTATCTATATAATTACATTTTATTTCATTATTTTAGTGACATAAATTAAAAACAAATTTACTATGTAATAATATTACTAACAAAAAGAAATGTCGGGGCCCATTTGACAGGGGCCGTTTTGACCGGGGACATTTTGACAGGGGCCGTTTTGACCTGGGCCGTTTTGACCGGGGCCGTTTTGACTGGGGCCGTTTTGACTGGGGCCGTTTTGACAAGGGTCGTTTTGACCGGGGTCGTTTTGATAGGGACCATTTTGGCCGGGGCCGATTTGTCCGGGGCCGTTTTGACGGGTCACCATTACCAATATGTTTTTTCCTATATGAAAGCTGATATGAGTATTTGTTGGCACAAAAACCAGCGATCTTATTTGATGACGTCATTGTTAAATTTATCACTCCTAATTATCTATATGATATATTAGGGGTCTACCAATATGCATTTTTGCCGATATTACAGATATTTTTTTCCGATATGAGTATTTGTTAGGAGCACCAAAAAAAACAACAACAGCGGTCATATTTGATGACGTCATTCTTAAATTTATCACTCGTAATTATTTATATTTTTAAAAATAATTTAGGGGTCTACAGTTTAGTCTACACTCTACCGATATCCAGTTCTGCCGATATTACCGATTTATTTATTTATTTTCCGAAACGAAGTTTCTGATGTGTTTACAAGTTCCAGATCATGACCTACATAGGACTCATGACAAAACGAACCGTCCTTTATGAAAATGTACAAGCAAAATTAGATACTCCTTTTGAAACTTCAACTTTTGAATCATAATTATTAATTCTAACCAATAGTTTGATGGCTTTTGCACACGGCCACCTTTTATGAATGAAACAATGAGAACAAAGATATAGTAATAGAGTGAAATGAGGTTGAAGGATGAATGGTTGCCTATGACAACAAGTCTGCACACGGTACATTTTGTTATTCCATACGAAACGAAATGTTTTAGACATCTGCGATTCTCCATGCATCTTTGCTATTAGAGCAATTACGTGAACATAATGTATACATGTTATCCATTTATTAGAGCAATTACGGTATACTTGACATCGGCACTATTTACACAGTATTTCCGAGCATACGAAAATAGGCCGATACCTAAAAAAATATCATAGCACATGGCATACTGTATCGTGGCTGTAGATATTAATACTAGGACTCTTTTGGCTATTTCAATACTGGTATCGGGATCGATATATTAATATGTGTCGAGATATTGTAAATCTAAATGATAGTTGTTTTTTTTGTCAAAATATCACTTATTATGAAATATCGGTGACGTCAATATCGGGACCTTTACATGCTAACGATACCGATATCCTGATATCGGTGCCGATATATCGGTAGACCCCTACTGAAAAGCATTAACAAATAAATTCTTAAACTTAAAGTTAACTTAAAAATGTATCACATCAGTTTTGGAGACCATTTTTATAAACACCACTTACCCTAATTCTGTTATCACCAAGTTCTAACATTTCAAGATGGACCAAGTGGTTCAAATTTTCTATCTTACTAATTTTGTTGTTGACAAGAAATAGCTTTCTTAAGTTCGTCAAAGTTTGTAAGCCTTCAATCCTTCGCAGACGATTGTAAGATAAATCTAGATGTCTGTATGGGCAGGAATATAAAAAATATAATTCAGCATTACTTTTTAGTTTAAATGATATTCTTGGTTGTATGTTTATAAACAAATTTTGAAAAATATTTGTTTAAAATGTAAAAGGTTGAACATGACTGAAATGTATTTCAATTATAAGTTTAACTTCTTAATTTACTCATTTTTAAATTAAATTATGGATGTAAGTACTTTCAGTATTTCGCACAATCCAAGTAATATGGTTAGTATACAGTTTGTATTGTTTGTGGGTTAATGAAGTTTTAAATATCTAGAAGGACAAGGTAATTTCTTCAATGCTCATGGAGAAATTATAAAAATCTGTCAGGGCCTGCTTGTATCCATTCCAGGAATATGGCTAATTTTTTTAAAAATCTAATATTAGAAAGGGGCTTTAAATTTATAGATATTTTTTAAAATCCCTTATATTAACTTCACCGTCTCATTTCTCAGTCTGTTTCCTTGTCTGTCATGGTCCAGGAAAAAAAAACAAACGTCAAAAATGACCCACTTCCCATGACTCAATCGAGCGGAAATTTGGCACATAGACTTTTGTCACCAAACAATTCATTCTATTAAAATTTCAGATCGATCGAATGTACCGTAATTAAATTAATGAATTTTTATTTTAGATTATCTCTATGTAGCATATGTCTCTAAATGTTTGTGCTAGAATTTCACGCTGTGCGTATTACATTGAACATAATTTTAACATTTTTTTCGCTATGTGAACAGACGCATTTGAATGCATCCGCACAGACCCCTATAAAGACACATTTAGTCGCATCAGGAGCTAATGAGTTAAATAGATATTTTAAATGGGTTTTTATCAGCATTAGTATAACACGAGATTTCAGAACTGAAATACTCTTACTCCAAGTTTATCAGAGCTTCCAAATTCACAATATCGGAAATTTGATTGTCATATAAGTCAAGTTCTCTTAGATGGATTAGTGTGCTCAGGCCTTCTATCTGTTTTACCAAGTTCTGTCGCAAACACAGGGTCTAAAATAAATTAAGAAAAAAAAATTGATTAACCAAGTATCATTAAACTAAAATTAATTATTTTTTTTTGTAGAATTTCAAATTTAACTTTTGAAAAATCCTCATTGTGCTGGAGAATATTTTGTGACTACAACCATGATATATCAAAGATTTTATTGTGACTGCTTACCTCAACACATGTTGTTTGTTCTAAGTTCTTTATCTTTGCTATTCTACAATGATTAAGGTCTATGTCCTGCAAAATATATAAAGGAACATTAAAATAATTATTTATTTTAAAAAAAGGATTATAAGTAGATAATATATTTATATATATATATATATATATATATATATATATATATGTTACGGCCTAAGCAAGAAATTGGCTAAAGTTAGAACTTGCTGGCCAAATCACAAAATGGCTACTATCACATCACATTGACTGGCTAATGACCACCCTTTCTTGATTTCGGAACTTGGCCAGCCAGTTTATGAAGTGGCACTGGGCAATCACCCATAGTTGGAATAAGAAGTCCATGAGCAGATTTTTGGTATTAATCGTACAAAGTTAAATTACTTTATTATAGTAATTTATCAATCACTATCATCACTTGTTAGAACAAGATGAACTTAGTGAGTGATTTGTTGACCATGTGGAGGTGCAGCATTATCCAGTATAGTGTACCCTTGGCCACCAGTAAGTGTTTGTGAAGATGTGAACGTTTGTAGTGACCTTTCTTCACGAATGCCAATGTGAGCAGTTTCTCGTACAGAATGAAAAACTTACTTCTTGAATACAGTTGTTTGCCTCCAAGTTCATAACCAATGTAAAAATGCTTCGTAGATTACCGCAACCTCTGTCAACATCTGGTATGCATACATTATCTCAAACTTTCGCAGATGAGAATTTTGCACCTGAATTTTTTAGCATCTTGGCACCTGGAGATTTTAAACTAGCATGAACTGCTGACCTCTTGTTCATGATTTCTTGATCATTATGGCATAGAATTCAACGAATCTGATGTGTTGATTAATTCTCTACATCCATGTCATCATCATATCTGAACATCTTGGTTGGAACGTTTCACTCAACCTTGGCTTTCGTTATGTCTATACGACAGTCATGCATCAGCGAATCACACACTGGCCAGGGATTTCCAGACACTCTGGTAAGTGGCTGGCCAAAGAAGCTTATACACTGGTGATTTCAAGCACATCGGACATTGGCCAAACGCCTTGGCTAAAGTGCGAAATTGTGGGCCAATTCAGTAACTGGTCAAAGTTCAGGTTTTAACCTAACATATAAATTGATACTAAAAATGTCAGCAGTTCTTAGAGTATATACAAATCCATTGATAGGCAAACCCTTTAATACTTTTGTAGAGTTTGAATCAAGAAGATTCTGTTTAAAAATAAAGTACTAGATCAAGAACAAGATAAACAAGCAGAGAATCTTACAATAGCATTAGGATCCTCAATTATTAGTTCATTAAAGAGCTCTTCTGATTCATCCTCTGCCTCTGAAGTCTCTGGACTAAGAAAGGAGCTTTGTACAACACTTGGTCGAAGAGATGATGACATAATTCCTGTTTTAAATGAAAATATTTGTTAAAAACATGTTTCACTGGAATATCTTTGATAAATTTAGACTAAGGTTGTTAAGACCGCTCGTTTTTGAGGACCGGTTAACTGTTCAAAAAAAGACTGGTTAACCGCCAGCCCCTATAAACCTTATGTTTTGAGAACCAACTAGAGAATGTTCTCGCGTTGTGTGGCATCATAGCCCGCTTCCGTTCAGCTCTTTTTCGCGATGCAGCGAATTTAAAAAAAACCTTCCAAAGAATTAAGAAAACAGCAATGGAGCGAATTTAAAAAAAACCTTCCAAAGAATTAAGAAAACAGTGATGGTTTATAGTCAATTTTTAATTCGGTGTTTTTTTTTAGGACTTGTGATTAATAACCGTTCTAAATAAGAGGACCGGTTAAAACATTCATTAAAGTTCGCAAGGTATTTTTCCTCAGTTTAAAAAACTCACGCCTCGCCCGTCAGGTCTCTTGTGTGTGATGCCGGTGAACTCGCAAATTAAAAAATAATAATAATAATTTGAGGACCGATTAATCGCCCAGTATATTTGCTACGTCTATCAAATGACTCTCGTAAAATAGGTACTTCACTAAGCGGCGCGCCCATCAATTTTTTGGATGCGGGAAACAGACTATAAACCTGTGACCAGAGAATACTGATAGGTCACGAGGTCATATGCTTTTATAGCTTTCTTTGTCTTTATAAGAAACAGACTATAATTACATTGTCTATTTTGTGAGCACATGGACTACTATCATTGTGATCTTGAATTTGTTAAAAAGTATTTAGTGTTTGTAGCTGAAATTCTTTGTTTTGAGAATAGTAAGTTTATAAATATTTTCTTTTACTTACTACAAGTTTTGTCAAATTACTTTTTTTTTCTTCATAAAGACTTTTCATTTAACTGGTTGTCCCGTAATAGATATATTAACAGTCGGCGACCTTGACATCAAACACGTACTGTGTGCTAGCTCTCGTACAGTGCCTCAACAACTAAGCAAATTAAAATTTAAAAAAATCATTCCTTAGCCGTAGGCGAAGTTGATTAATAGTGACGACGTGTATATTATTTATATACCGGAATATGGAGAAAGCGATTTGAAGCGTAACACAACAAAAACGAACTCCGAGTAATAAATTAATACACCGTATTATACAGGCTTATTGAAGTTGCGGTTAACCGGTCCTGATTAAATGGGACCGGTCCTGATCTGTTAACCGTTAACAACCTTAATTTAGACTATGTGATTTCTGTGTTGAATGATACATTTTTTTTGGATAGCCAACATCTTTTGTAATCTGTAAAGATTATCTTTAAAGACTTAAAAGACTTTTTAAATGAATACAATAATCAAGTGACGGCTAATAGTCTGGGACTATTGCACTACAGCCACGGAAAGAGACAGTGTTGGCTATTTATTAAGTGATGAATAGCAAGACAAAATTTTCATTTCATATTTTTGACAAAACCCGCTTTTGCATTCCAAGTAGTGCCTATAGCCTCTCACTCTCTAGAATTTATGAGCTCAGACTTAGACCGGAATTGCATTTCGCTATGCTCATTCTTGTTATGCGCTGAAGGACAAATTCAAACATTTCAAATACATTTTTTAAAGTAGATTTTATTTGTTTATTATAGCCTATTGCTCTAAAGGACATATAGTAAAATGTAGTATTCATTTGTGCTCTAAAAGACAACAAAAAGGAACAGGATGCATTGCGCTTTGTATATTTTAAACAATTTTTTATGCGTTGTGCTTTTTTATTGCTTCTATTGCCCTTATTATTTTAAGAACGCATCTTGCCCTGTCTGTAATTATAATATGCCAAAAATAATTTTAAAAGAAGAAGAAACCAAAATCCAGTTATACGGGCATATGTCTTAAACAAAATATCATTGAAGGCAAAGCGATAGGACTAATTTATCATTTTTTATTATACCTACACCTATGGACTAAGGAGAGAAATGGCAGGCATAAAATTCTTATTATCTTTTTAACTAGATACTGATCTCTTCATGGAATTTTATTTTATACTTAGTAGTCGGGGGAGGGTTATTCTTTTTATTATTCATAGTTATAGTTGCTTGGTTTTAGTTTTATGATCTTAAAAAAATACTAATACTTACCTTTAAATTCTAACTAATATTTGTTTACAATTATTGATTTTAAATTTAAATGCATCATAATTTCAATTACAATGCAATATGATTGAATATATGCATGCATTTTGTTGTATTGGCATTTACAATTATTGATTTTAAATTTAAATGCATCATTATTTCAATTACAATGCAATATGATTGAATATGCATGCATTTTGTTGTATTGGCATTTTCATCTACCGATGTTTTATTTTTTTAAAACTTTAAATAACTTTATATAAAAAAAGCTAAAAACATTAAAGTATTTATTTTATTTATCTTATCTTATCTGTTTACAGACGCTCCTTCTATACAGAAGATTATTGCGTCCTACGCTTATCTATGGTTTGTGTTTAGTCCTGCATTTTTATTAGAGATTTAAATGTTGATAAAGTGTTGGTTTTCCTGGATTCTTCAGGCAACCCATTCCACGCCCGTATTCCGGACGGGAAGAAGGAAAACTTGTATGTGTTTGTTCTTGCATACGGAATAAGAAAGGTGTTTTTATCCTTATGTCTATCTGAGGGTTGTATTAAGTTATCTTTGTGTTGTATTTCCAAATTAGAATTCATTGCTTTATGTATGATTACTACTTTGCTTTTGGTTCTTCTATCCTCTAGTGTTTCAAGGTTTAATGATTTAACTAATGGTGTTATTCTTGTCATTTTTTGAATATTCTCCAGTAATGAATCTGGCAGCTCTTTTTTGAATTTGTTCTAGTTTATCAATGTTTTCTTTGGTGGATGGGTCCCATACAGAAGATGCGTATTCTAGTACAGGTCTCACCAAAGTGAGGTAGCATTTTAGTTTTATATCTCTATTACATTTGTTAAAGTTTCTTTTTATAAAGCCTAAGGTTTTGTTTGATTTTTTAATAACTTCATTGACATGGGGATTCCATGATAGTTTCTCATTTATTAAGACTCCTAAGTATTTTGCATCTTTAGTTTGGGTCAGTTCTTTTCCATGAATGTAATATTTTGAATTTATTTGTTTCTTTTTCTTTGTTACTCTTAACAGTTGACACTTTTCTGGGTGGAAAGACATACTCCAGTTAGTTTCCCATTTTATCAATTCATCTAAGTCTTTTTGTAAAATTTTGCTGTCTTGTTCTGATTTAATTGTTCTATAGATTATACAATCATCAGCAAATAACTTAACTTTTGTACCTGTTGAGATGTTGTTGGGTAAATCATTTATATAAATTAAAAAGAGTAAGGGACCTAGCACAGTTCCTTGTGGAACTCCTGAGTTAACCTTTATTGGTGCAGATTTAGATCCATTAATTATTACAGTTTGCTCCCTGCCCAAAAGGAAGTCTTGGATCCATTGATGTAAGGAACCTGAGATTCCAAAGTAGTTAAGTTTTTTAAGTAAACTAAGGTGGTGAACTTTGTCAAATGCTTTTGAGAAGTCTAGTAATATTGTATCTATTTGATCATTTTTGTCTAAGCCTTTTGATAGTTCATCTATTAAACCTATTAATTGTGTTTCACATGATCTGTTTTTTCTAAAGCCGTGTTGATGTGGGCATAGGGCATTATATTTGTCAAGGTGGTTAACTATTCTACTATATATTATGTGTTCTAGTAATTTACAGGTGATACTAGTAAGTGATACAGGCCTGTAATTACCAGGGTCTGATTTATCCCCTTTCTTAAAGAGAGGAGTTACGTTAGCTAATTTCCAATCCTGGGGCACTTTACCCTGGTTTAGAGAGGCTTGAAAGAGAACTACAAGGATTGGGGACAGTTCATTGCTTAGTTCTTTTAATAACCTTGCAGGCAAATCATCTGGGCTAGTAGCTTTGTTTATTTTTAAGTTTTTTAGGAGTGAATGTATACCTATCTCATCTACAGTTATGTTACCTATTTCCTCCATTTTATTTAAATTTATTAAAACTTCCTTGTCGCCTGAGGCAGAAAAAGATGATGCAAAATATGTGTTAAGGATATTAGCTTTAGTTTCATTATCATTATAGGTTTTATTATTTGAGCCTTTTAGTGTGGCTATTCCTGAAGGTTCCATTTTTTTAGATTTGATAAAGGACCATAAGTTTTTATTGTTATCTTTGGTAATTACATTGTTTATATATTCATTTTGGAGGATTCAACTAAGTTTTTGTGTCAAGTGTTTAATCTTTAAGTATTTTTTTTATTATTTATCCATTTGTTGTTAACTGTTTAGTATATTTTTATTATTTTTGTTAATTCATTTGTATATTACTATTACATTATAATAATATAAAGGGCTCCTGAAACTCTGGTGCAATTATCTATAAAAATAAAAAGGTTGGTGGTAAAAATGAGGCAGTAATTTTTAGAATGGGTCACACTTTTATTGTAAAATATATAGCTTATACTTATACAAGAGACATTTTCAAAAAAACAACAAATAAACTTTCAACATCTACAAAATATATTATAGAGAAAAAACATCTCCATTCATGTTTAGGTTGTTAAGACCGCTCATTTTTGAGGACCGGTTCACCGTTCAAAAAAAGACCGGTTAACCGGAAGTCCCTATATGCCCATATGCCTTAGCCTATGTTTTGAGAACCAACGAGAGAATGTTTTCGCCTCGCGTCGTCTGAAGAATCAGGTAAACAGTGACGGTTAATAGTCAATTTTTAAAAAAAATGTAAGACACATGATTAACCATTCTAAATAAGAGGACCGGTTTAACCCTCCGTTAAAGTAAGCGAGGTATTTTTCCAAAGTTTAAAAAACTCACGCCTCGCCTCATCCGTTGGGACGTCGTGTTTCCTCTCTTGTGTCTTGTATGTGATGCTGGTCAACTCGCGAATTAAAAAATAATAATAATAAAATTATAAAGCTTACGGAGTAAACAGTGATGATAAAATGGAATTGAATGGAATTTATTTAAATACCATATTATATTATTTTTCAAACGTCAAGTCTCCAGAATTATTGAATTTTGCGGCGCACATGACAATCCTGCCATCCTTAGGGGTTCCAATAGGGTTTGAGCTACACTGGCCATACTCCCCTTCCAACACATAACAATTACATTTTTTAAAAGAAAATATCAGTTTTGATATTAATGTGGTAATTTTACGTCTAACGCCTTTGACTTGCAGGAAAACTATCATTAAATGGCCGAACTCGAATTTGAGGACCGATTAATCGCCCGATATCTTTGCTACGTCTATCAAATGACTCTCGTAATATAGGTACTTCACTAAGCGGCTCGCGTTGATCAATTTTTTGTATGCGGTAAACAGACTACAAACCGGTGACCAGAGAATGCCGATAGGTCACGGGGTCATATGCTTTTATAGCTTTCTTTGTCTTTATAAGAAACAGACTATAATTAATATAAATAGAAACAGTCGCGTCTTTGAATGTTTTTCAAATCAAAGGCGCACTTTGTGTTAGCTCTGGTACAGAGCCTCGACAACTAACCAATTTTTATTTTTTTTTAAATTCTTTAGCCGTAGGCGAACTAAACTAACAGTGATGACATGTATATTATTTATATACCGGAATATGGAGAAAGCGATTTGATGTCACCTTCGCTCGCGTTAGTCTTGTATGCTGCCCTGCATCTTAACAGTAAAGTTGCGGTTAACCAGTCCTGATTAAACAGGACCGGTTCTGATCTGAGGACTGGTTAACCGTTAACAACCTTAAATCATTTGAATTTGATTCCTTGGTCTTGGTGTTTTTGTAACTTTTCTCCATTTAGTTTGGTAAATTAATTTTTGAATTGGCAAAGTTGACAGTGCTATCTCTGTTAATATTAACACTATTAAGATTGTTTAAAAAAATTATATTCTCAATTTTATAAATTGTTCTCATGGTATGTGAGCTGAATAAATGCTAGTATTAAAATAATAATTCAGACAATTTTATCGTAGCAATAGATAATATAATATAAATATAGTGAGAATAGTAGAAGTAGAAAAAATTGTGTCAATAGGCCCATGAAACTGGATGGAAGTTAGCAAATTTGCAATACCCACGCAGGTGTGGTATATTACAGCGTCAAAAATAGCCTCATATTCAGGTACCTAATTTATAATTTTCTAATTAATTAGACTAATTCATTCTTTTCAAAAATTTTATCCTAGTCCTAGCATCTACGCCTATATATAATAAAAATACTAATTAATTAATTAAAATCCAGATACATGGAACATATAAAGGTAAGCGTTATTCGCACGGTTTTGGCAGTGCGAATAATGTCCAACATTATCCGCACGGTAAACCGTGCGGATAATGCCTAGCGTTATTCGCACTGCTGCACGGTTTTGACCGTGAGAATGATGCCAAACGATATCTAAAGGCCTTGGACTTGGGTAATGCATATAAAAATGTTAATAAAAATTAACAAATAATACTAACAGTCACTGTTACTGACTCTCACTTTAAAAAAATTTTGACCGTGAGAATAATGTCGAAATAATTCAATTGTCATTTTAACCGTCTTTCAAGTGTCTGGTATCTTATATTTGTATCCATTTTAGCAATAATCTGAACGGACCTGCTTATAGTTTGTTAATGATTAATCATTAATTAATTAATTAGTAATACTACGGACCGCCGTAGTCTACGGATTTAGCTGATATAAAACTATACTATTATTAACTGTTCCAGTGCAATCAACTTTTTATTTTTATTCTGTATAATTATGAAGTAACTTTTTATTAACTTTCATACTCATACATAATATTTAATTGGACGAGTCTCTGTAATGAAAAAGAATAATTATTATTCTCCCCAAAACTAGCATTGTATCTGTGGTCAACATAAATCCATTAAGTTAATTTAATTTAAAGCATGAAAAAACGAAAGACGATACAATGGTATAGCCAGTATAGCATAAAAAATTTTAAAGTTTAAAGTGAGAGTCTGTAACAGTGACTGATAGTAACAGAATAGATAAGACAGGCATGGGTGGGGGAAAAATAAAATGTTTCTGGGAAAGAGCCTGCTTGTGTGTTTGCAAACATCCTCACTGTGGTTGTAAAACACACACAAAAAAACAAAAAAGTAAGACCGTCCTAGGATTTGATAATTGAACTAAGCTAGATTAACCACTAAACTGGAGAAGCTGATGAAAATATTTGTTATTTAAAAATTATAAGTAATTATCATTAAATGCACACTAATCAATTTTTATGGCAATGGTACTTTAAAATTTCAGTAATCATTAAATTTTAATAAGTAAGTGTTAGCATATAAATTACACATTTTAGCCTAAATCGAGTGATATCGGCCATTATTTTGTCTACACCGGGCGCGTTTTTTTTTCATCGTGACCAGGCACTATAAGTAAGACGCATGCGCAGACGACCCGTGCAGATAATATCAGCATTATCCGCACGGCCAAAACCGTGCAAATAATCACTTGGACATATTATTATATAAACTAGATTGTTCCGGGGCGCCGTGGCGCCTTCGGCGCCCACTTCTTTTAGGGCACCTACAGCGCCCACCTTATTCATAAGCAAAAATTAAACTTGCTGAAATGTTCACAAAGTATTTTTATAGGGGCCGTCCATAAAGTACGCCACTTTTTTTGTCAAAACCCCAAGTAACTTATCCTTGTTTGATAAATACGAAATATTAAACTTCCTGAAATGTACACAAAGTATTTTATAATTATAAATCATCAAATCCTATTTTTACATCGTTCCCTTTTTCCAAAATTAAGATATAAGCTAAAGCAATGACGTCATATAATATATTTTTTACAGCGCGTCTTTAATTTGTAATTAATTTGCACACCTTTTGATGCACACCTTGTGTTAAATATAAGATCAACCAATGACGTCATATTAAATATTTTTACAGCGCTAATCACCACACGGTTTTTTAAAACTGCTATAGACTGTTCTACATCATGAGCGTTCCACATCCAATGAGTGACTTGGGCTTTTATATTATACTAGTTTGTGCTGCGGCGCCGTGGCGCCTGCGGCGCCCCCCTATTTTAAGAGCGCCTAACTTTCTTAAATGTACACAAAGTATTTTATGATGTTTTTTTTAAATTTTTTAATTTTTTAAATTTTTTATGTCAAAAGCCTAAGTAACTTATCCTTGTATGATAAATACAAAATATTAAGTATTTTATAATTATAAATCCTCAAATCCTATTTTTACATCGTTCCCTTTTTCCAAAATTAAGATATAAGCTAAAGCAATGACGTCATATAATATATTTTTTACAGCGCGTCTTTAATTTGTAATTAATTTGCACACCTTTTGATGCACACCTTGTGTTAAATATAAAATCAACCAATGACGTCATATTAAATATTTTTACAGCGCTAATCACCACACGATTTTTTAAAACTGCTATAGACTGTTGTACATCATCAGCGTTCCACATCCAATGATCCACTTGGGCTTTTATATTATATATATGATTTATATAAAATTAAATCTAATTCTAGCATTTATATTATGACACTGGAAAAGTCTTTGTTGTCACCAGAGGGAAACGATTCATTCTAAGGCATGGACCAGGTAACTAGAACTAAGAAAGCGAATGACATTTACTGATGATTTCTCATTACTTAAATTGTCTTAAAATTAAAATTCAATAATCAATTCAATAGAATATAAATAATTAAATAATGTCAAATGTCAATGACAACAACGTAACTTGCTGCCTAAAAGACAGTTTTTGGACTGCGGCTTTAATAATAAAGTAGATTAAGTATGTGTACTTTTTATCTTGCCTCAATTTTCTTTTTCATAAATAAAAGAATCTGGCTACCTCATTTTGAATCAATAACTCACTTTGTTTATTTCCTGGGTCTCCACCGGTCCTTCCACCATTAAATCGATAAACCGGAAGTGACGCAAAGTTTTTAAAAAATAAAAAAATTTAAAAAAATATAAAAAAACACGTCGAGTCTGTTTTAGCCTATCGTAGTTGTAAGTGTAAAAATTAAATCCGGCTTCTTTATAATATGGGTATCTTTCGTAAATTGCGTATCTGTTACTGTAGGGGCGCAATCGGGGCGATCCCCTACAAAGCGTAATGGTCAGCACTAAGTCTCTTCGGATTCTTATTAAACTTTTTTTTTAAACGATTAGTTAGGTGGCGTGTTTGCTTTTACAGTGACAGCATTAATTTTTTCTTTTAAATTAACGTGATATACTTTAACTTTTTTGAACATTTAAATGTTATGTTTCGACTAACTTTCATTCAACTACTGTGAGCCTCTAATTGAATTATGAGGACTTAATAGCTTGTTAAAACCAACCTGCCTCTGGATATCAGCAATGGCAATATGGCTTGAACACAGCCTAGGCAAAATTAGGCGTATTTAAGTGGCGTATCGGAAGGGGGGGGGGCAAATGCCCCGGGCGGCACTTTGCCAGGGCCAGGGGTGGCAAATTCCTAATCGTTAACAATTTTCTAGCAATACGAATTTTATAAGAAAGTGTAGATTATTATCAAAATAAAAGAAAAACCTAAAAAGAAATTAATAAAATAAATAAAGGAACTATCCTAAACAGTGGCGGATTAAGGGGGGGCTGAATGGGCTAAAGCCAGGGGCCCCATATTTTTAAGAGCTCCAAACTTATTATATTGTATAATAAAGGTTTGCAAATGTTTGCCTGGACTCTGCCCCAGTTTGAATTGCATCCAGGGGCCCCGTGCAATCTTAATCCGTCCCTGATCCTAAAGCATGTGAACGTTTCAACTGCCAAAACTCCAAACTCTTTATTAGATATAAACTCTTCTGATGTTAATGCTACTGTACTGATCATTACTTAAGTAGTATGAGAACGTTACACTGATGTGGTGGTAGCTTAAATGATTCTTAAAATTTGACAACCGCTCCTATTTGTAAAAACAAAATTGTACATGAAACATGTGCCAATCAAAAGCTCCGAGCGGCACTTTGAGTGTGTGTGTAAGGGGGGGGGGCGGCAAATGCCTCGTTAATTAGCTTATAAAAATGAAAAACGTTAAAATATAGTTTAATTTAAAAAAATATATAGCAATGATAAAGAATTCAAAGAAATGAAGAAATTATATTAAAATAAGTGAAGGTTTCTAATACCAAAACTTCAACTCCGTAATGAATCTAAAGTCTTTTGATACTAATGACAATGTAGTGAAACCATAAGAGCTGAAGTAGTGTACGAACATGACAATATTGTTCTGGTACATAGAACTGATTCGAGTTTGATTTTAACGTAAGTAATCTGCTAGGAAAAAAATGTTGGCGTACTTATATGGTTTACTCTACCAAAGCATCTTTATTTTTATTTTAATGTGTTGTGTTTTGTGGCATCAACAAAAATAATGAAAACAATTTGCTTTTTTAATGGAATTAAAACTTTGCACGCATACATCCAAAAGTAGCAACTCATGAACAAGTGCTCAACATTTCCAAAGTTTTTAGCAATTAAAGAGAATTGACAAAGAACAACAATACGTTTTTGTAAAAGAAAACAAAACAAAGTGGCAAGAAGTTCTTGTTAGAATGTTGGACATTATTAAATCCTGACAAAATTGAATGTGGTTTTTTGCGGTCACAGAGAGGACAATGATGTTGCCAATAAAGGCAATATTCTGGAATCGATGCATTTGTTTACAATGTACGATCGATCGCTCCAAGAACATTGTTTGAAATTTTTTTTCTAAAAATGTCATCTAAAATTCAAACTGAGCTCATACTCATAGCAATTTTAGTTCGCGAAAAAATCATCTTTCTTCAGGAACAAGACATCAAATATTTTTCCATTGCATTTAATAGCTCTTGGCTCTTCATATACTTCAAATGCTAAGTCCGGCCCTGCTTAGATAGTAATACTCAAAAAGATACAATATTATTAGACTTCTTAAAAGTATTTGACAAAGTTCCCTAGTTTACTTTTTTTTTAAACGTCGTGCGCATTCCAGACCATCGGCTTCCAAAGAGGCTATTCTGTGGTGAGCTTACTAATTGACAGAGAGCCCGCGGAGGTCAAAGGAAGCGCTACAAAAATACGCTCTAGACCGCATTGAAGTTGAAGGTTGCCAAGTCCAGACGACGGACCAGGAAGGATCGTTCTCGAAACCATCCTGATCACTTTCCAACCATCTCTTGCCCGACATGTAGTCGCATCTTCCTGGCAAGAATTTGTGTAATAAGCCACCAAAGGACACACCAAGCTGGCAAAGCACATAGCTAGTATGATGAGAATGGTCCTAGACACACAAAGCTGACACAGTACATAGCTAGTATGATGAGAATGGTCCTAGACACACCAAGCTGACACAGTACATAGCTAGTATGATGAGAATGGTCCTAGACACACAAAGCTGACACAGTACATAGCTAGTATAATGAGAATGGTCCTAGACACACAAAGCTGCCAAAGCACATAGCTAGTATGATGAGAATGGTCCTAGACACACCAAGCTGACACAGTACATAGCTAGTATAATGAGAATAGTTCTAGACACACCAAGCTGCCACAGTACATAGCTAGTATGATGAGAATGGTCATAGAAACACCAAGCTGCCACATTACATAGCTATTATGATGAGAATGGTCCTAGACACACCAAGCTGCCACAGTACATAGCTAGTATGATGAGAATGGTCCTAGACACACCAAGCTGCCAAAGCACATAGCTAGTATAATGAGAATGGTCCTAGACACACCAAGCTGCCACAGTACATAGCTAGTATGATGAGAATGGTCCTAGACACACCAAGCTGACACAGTACATAGCTAGTATGATGAGAATGGTCCTAGACACACCAAGCTGACACAGTACATAGCTAGTATGATGAGAATGGTCCTAGACACACCAAGCTGACACAGCACATAGCTAGTATGATGAGAATGGTCCTAGACACACCAAGCTGACACAGTACATAGCTAGAATGATGAGAATGGTCCTAGACACACCAAGCTGCCACAGTACATAGCTAGAATGATGAGAATGGTCCTAGACACACCAAGCTGCCACAGTACATAGCTAGAATGATGAGAATGGTCCTAGACACACCAAGCTGCCACAGTACATAGCTAGAATGATGAGAATGGTCCTAGACACACCAAGGTGCCACAGTACATAGCTAGTATGATGAGAATGGTCCTAGACACACCAAGCTGCCACAGCACATAGCTAGTATGATGAGAATGGTCCTAGACACACCAAGCTGCCACAGTACATAGCTAGTATGATGAGAATGGTCCTAGACACACCAAGCTGACACAGTACATAGCTAGTATGATGAGAATGGTCCTAGACACACCAAGCTGCCACAGTACATAGCTAGTATGATGAGAATGGTCCTAGACACACCAAACTGCCACAGTACATAGCTAGTATGATGAGAATGGTCCTAGACACACCAAGCTGCCACAGTACATAGCTAGTATGATGAGAATGGTCCTAGACACACCAAGCTGACACAGTACATAGCTAGTATGATGAGAATGGTCCTAGACACACCAAGCTGCCACAGTACATAGCTAGTATGATGAGAATGGTCCTAGACACACCAAACTGCCACAGTACATAGCTAGTATGATGAGAATGGTCCTAGACACACCAAGCTGCAAAAGCTAGTATGATGAGAATGGTCCTAGACACACCAAGCTGCCACAGTACATAGCTAGTATGATGAGAATGGTCCTAGACACACCAAGCTGCCACAGTACATAGCTAGTATGATGAGAATGGTCCTAGACACACCAAGCTGCCACAGTACATAGCTAGTATGATGAGAATGGTCCTAGACACACCAAGCTGCCACAGTACATAGCTAGTATGATGAGAATGGTCCTAGACACACCAAGCTGCCACAGTACATAGCTAGTATGATGAGAATGGTCCTAGACACACCAAGCTGCCACAGTACATAGCTAGTATGATGAGAATGGTCCTAGACACACCAAGCTGCCACAGTACATAGCTAGTATGATGAGAATGGTCCTAGACACACCAAGCTGCCACAGTACATAGCTAGTATGATGAGAATGGTCCTAGACACACCAAGCTGCCACAGTACATAGCTAGTATGATGAGAATGGTCCTAGACACACCAAACTGCCACAGTACATAGCTAGTATGATGAGAATGGTCCTAGACACACCAAGCTGCCACAGTACATAGCTAGTATGATGAGAATGGTCCTAGACACACCAAGCTGCCACAGTACATAGCTAGTATGATGAGAATAATCCTTGTCGAACACTACGGACAAACAACATGGAGATAGAGTGAGCAAAAATTCATTATTTCTACATACTCTAAAGTTTTCTAGCCTACATGTGAGTACTATCCATTATCATTTCAATGTTCCTTCTAGTTCCGAAATTTGCTGTTTTGTGTGCAAAGCTATAACCTCATGTGCAAAGCTTTACAACTTCAATTTTTTCTGTGCACAAATTTGATTCATGCGCATTCAAGTAATTTATGCAGTTAAATAAAATAAAAAACACCTAAAAAACAAAGTTTTTGACTATAAATCCTTTATGTACGAGAAGTAACTAAAAGAATGTTCATTATAATACGCAGCGCAAGACCATCCAAAAATGCAAAATTGTAGTTGTGTCGTAAAACATGTTTAATATAATGCGCAGCTATCAGGAATTAAACAATATAATTTGCAATTGTCACGCAAGTAGTGTCTGTCAGTCCTGACGCTACTAATTTTAGAAAGCAGGGAAAACCAAATTACTGCACCAATGCATCAAAAGGTGTGCAAATTAAAGATGCGCTGTAAATGACGTCATTGTTTTCGCTAATATTTTAATTTTGGAAAAGGGATCAATGTAAAAAGAGGATTTGATGATGGTTAATTATAAAATAAAAAACGAAACGGGGCGCCGTAGGCGCCCTGCAATCCCTATTATAAAATACTTTGTGTACATTTCAGAAAGTTTAATATTTCGTATTTATCAAACAAGGACAAGTTAGTTGGGCTTTTGAAAAAGGTCGGCGCCGTAGGCACCCTAAAAAAAGTGCATTTTTTCAAAATAAATAGATTTCAGCTGAAAACTTCCGTCATTTTTGACGGCGATACGCTAGTTTTACTAATAAATCTGGAATATTGTTTATCTAGATTTTCTACGATAAAGGGCTAAAATATGAGTGTGGAACATTATTGAAAGCTGTCGCTAACTTTAATTATAAGTTGTTGACGAATTTCCTGCATCGTGTTTTCTTCTTGTTTGCATGTACACCTGCTGGTTACACATTTGTATTTTAAATTTTATAAATTCAATGCCTTGAAACTTCAAACCATGGTTTGAGATTATTTTAAGTGAACCTCACCCCTCGACACATACCAATAACACAGGGGAAGGTGTTAATTCTCAAGAATCTTCTATTTTTACAATATCTGGTTTTTCCTTCGGTAAGAAATAAAATATAGTAATGAAAAGTCTCAGAGCCTGTGTTGAATAAAATCACAAATATTGTTATAGGTTTCCTCTTTAAAAGTTATGATATAAAGTTGTTTTTTTTAAATATATAAAACCGACCAAGCTGCAATCCCTATTATAAAATACTTTGTGTACATTTCAGAAAGTTTAATATTTCGTATTTATCAAACAAGGACAAGTTAGTTGGGCTTTTGAAAAAGGTCGGCGCCGTAGGCGCCCTAAAAAAATTGCATTTTTTAATAAAATAAATAGATTTCAGCTGAAAACTTCCGTCATTTTTGACGGGTGATACGCTAGTATGTTTATAAAAAGGGTTGTCAATAAAATACGCACCTTATTGCGCGACAGAAAGGTTGTTAAATATAATGCGCACCCTTACACTCTATCTCAAAAAATAAAATGATACATAGGAAGAAATAAAATAATCTTAAAAATCAATAATTCAATTACGCTACATGTGATCGATCTGAAATTTTGATATATTGTTTTTATCATCGGTACGAAACTGCCTGCAAAATTTCAGCTCGCTAGCTTACGAGGAAGTGGGTTAAAAATTGATCCAAAGTTTTGGCGCAAGTAAGGGTGCAAGCAAGCAACCAGACACCACGAATTAATATAAAGGATTTAAAAAGTCAGCAAATCAAATTTTCTGATTTATCATAACAAAAATTATATGCCTTTACAATGTACAAGAGGATGGTAGCAGTAGTTGTGGTAGTTGTAGAGAGGATAAGAAAATAAATTTGAAAAAATAATATATTGATACCTCTCCTATCCTAACTGATGAGCGCACAGAATATCAATTTTATTTAGTAGATTTTTTGAGGTGGGATTATTCATTCTGACTCATTTATTTTGTGTCAAATTTGTGTCAAATTTGCGTAAAGCGACGTTGAGCTTAAACATAAAATAAACATTTATTTTAAGTTAATTAATTAATGCACAATTAAGAAAAAGTATGTTGTCTAATATCAGCTTTAAATTCAATTCTAAACTTAAACACAATGTTTGTTCCTAAACAAATATGTCAAAATTGTTAAAAAATTGATCATGCAAAGATTAATTTTCAAATAACCATTTGTCATGATGTAAACCTGAACTTGTAAAGCCATTGATTAATTCATTATAATACTAACATAAACAAAGGGATTAAATGTAATAGAGATTTGATAAGTCATCTGTGAAACTTATGAAGATAGTTTAATGTAGTTGTTTTATAAAAATTAAATATAATAGTCTTAACATATTTGTATTTAATAAGGAGCTACATATAATATAGAAATGATAGTTGATAAAGAAACAATTATGGTGTAATCTTACACCAATGTCATGAAATAAAAAAATAAAAAAATTGGTTTAAAATAAACAATTGTGAAAACTAATGTACACATTCTTTTATCTAATTGTATCCAAGTGTGACTTTTTCAAAGAACTCTGCTCGGCAGTGACATGTTCTGAACATGGAACACTCAAGCTGCCCTGCCCTCCCCAATAATGTCTAGCACAAGGTACACAGGCAACATATGCACCACTGTCTCAGAGATGAGGCTACAACACCGGCAGTTTGAACTTGTGGTTTAGCGTGTTAATTTATGAATTATTTTGGCATTTTAATGTCCCCATTTTGATCTGGCGTAAACAACCCTGAGAAACAGAGGCGTAACAACGACTAGGCATCGGGGCAGTTGCCAAGGGCGACGAGGCCTAATCCTTCAATGATCAATTTATTCTGTATAATTTATTATTTTCCCTATTTCTCAAGGGCTCCAAAAATGAATTAGCCAAGGACGCGGAAAACCCAGTTACGCTTCTGCTGAGAAGTGTTTCGTAAACATTTCTTTTTACACTGGAGATTTTGTGAGCACACATTTTGCTTTAGATTATTTGAAATTTGTGTATGATTTTTAAATATTAATTAAACCAACTTGTATTAAACTGTTGTTAAATTCACATTCTGTTTGCCTTAAGTAGATTCATATATTCTATGGAAAAAATATAGTTTACAGATTAGAGGTCTTGAAAAATGGGTAATGGGTTAAAATGAGTGTTATGAGACTGAACGAAAAACATTCCTGCCACTTGATCCAAGTTTAAAAAGCAAAATGAAGCTGTTGTTTTTTTAATTTTATTTTTTTAAATTATTATTATTTTTTTGTTGTAAATTTAAATTTGTTTAAAAATAAAACATAATTCTCTTACCAATAAATGTCACGTGTGTCTCTAAAACATGTCATGCGCAATGTCTCTGAAAAAAGTTATGTGGTTTTGGTGTATTTTATTTCCTTTCATTAGGACAGGCTCATTCCTACACGGAATTGTAAGAAAGGAATGTGAGGAAAGTTTTGAACTCACAGAATCATGGAAAGAACTCCTGCAACTATAGAAACTCTATTGTATGGTTGAATGGGTGGGGGGGGGCGTTCATTTATGAAAACATATTTGGGAATGGTTTCATCTTTTGCAGTAAATTCTTTTGAATATTAATAATTATATTTGAAGGCATATTTAGTCACTGAATTATTAGTGTTATGTTTTTTTTAAAATAATATACTCGATTTTGGATGGGCCCCTTGCCCCCAATGAGTGGTAATTACCAAAATATTACTGGTTACCATCGCCGGAGTTTACTTAAAACAACATCCCAAAGTTTCATGCTTCTATCTACACGAGAAAACGGAGAATTAGTGTGATGAGTGAGTCAGTCAGTCAGTGAGTCAGTCAGTCAGTCAGTCAGTGAGTCAGTCAGTCAGTCAGTCAGTCAGTCAGTCAGATTTCATATCTATAACAAATATTAATGTGTTTCATAACAATATAGCTGGTAGTTATTGGACGTATATGTGGCATAGTTTATTATTTTTTATCCTATGTAACTATAGTTTATACTAAAGTATTTCTGGTAATTAATAATAGCATATAATCTTATAGTTAACAATAGTATATGATCTTGTAGATTATAATAATAAAGCTTGTTAGTTTTTTTTTGTACACCACATTCTCAGTACATGTACAAACATTTAATTATTAGTAAAACTATAACACGGGAATCGGCTACAAGTGGCTACTCAAGCTTTCTAAAGAGACGAAGTGTCTGAAAAATCCACTCTAGTCCCTCACTGACCCCGCTGTCAATTATCATTGACCCTGTCGCTTAGGTCAGAGACTTCTAACCTCAAGCAGCTTCAACCTCAGCTATGGCGTGGACAGCCGGACCAGAAGTCATAATAAAAACAGCGACATACAGGTACTGAAGGCCAGAAAGATAATCACTAGCATGATAGGCAGCGATGAGTGCAGTTTGACCACAGAGTATAATTTCAACACTGATGTTTGTGTTATGTTTACTTCAAATGAAAGCGTGAACAGTGGCCAGGGAGGATGGTATCTGGGTCAAACTGGGAATTTAAGGGTTGAAACACTTCACGGACACTTTCAGTTTTAATGCGAAACAACACAGTATCTGTTTCCCCAACTCCAAACAACACA
The DNA here is from genome assembly GCA_944989445.1 of Ampullaceana balthica. Lineage (NCBI taxonomy): Eukaryota > Metazoa > Mollusca > Gastropoda > Lymnaeidae > Ampullaceana > Ampullaceana balthica. The sequence continues at coordinate 451,153 of CALYLW010000090.1, forward strand.
ATATGAGCCCCAAATAACAAAATGTGAGCCCCCAGTTACATAATATGTTAGCAAAATAATGTGTTTTATCTCACAAATAACAATTAGGAGATTGAGAGCAAATAATAAAAAGAGGCTCTTTCTGGTCTTTGTCTTCTAGGACTAATGATCCTACATGTGGAAGAAAATCAGCAGCCCCGAGCCTTGTGCTCCTTACGGGTCTTCCCGGAAGACCCTCTCAGCTATCTGACCCCCAAGGAGACGTACCAGCTGAGAACACCCGCCCTCTGAGCGATCACCTCTGAGGCGGCCACCTGTGGTCGAAAACGCCTCCCACTAAATTGACCTCACAAGGAAGGGTGGAATTCCATACTTCGACCCGCTACCACTTTGGCACCATCCCGGCAAAGCACACGAGTCTCAATGGTTAGGACCGCCGCTAAGCGGGGGATCATCAATGACCTACCAAGGGTGTGACCCCGACTGGAAGGTTTCCTCAGAGCTGGCGTCCGCTGCATTCTTCACGGTACCTTTTGCTAAACCGTACTGGCGCTCCTGGCCCTAAACCAACATCGCTCAATGGCGTTGCTAGTAAAATGAGGGGGGGGGGTACGAAATGGTCGCTTCGGAATAACCCGGCCCTCAACGGGTACTTTGGTTTTCATCATCGGCATTGCATCTAGATGCTTTGTCTAAGATCCGTACAGCGACTGTAATAATATGTGACACCTAACATAATGGACTTCGGCATTGACTTCCAGGACAAAACACTCTTCTATTAGTTTTTGATACATATATATATATTATATATATAATTCCCTGACGAAGGCTTTTTTTTCTTTCTTTTTGTGTGTGTGTGTGTGTATCTTGTCAGGCTAACGCATACCCTTTATATATATATATATAAACCATTTCGGGTAAAAGTTAAATTGTTTGAATGAATGAGATGAGGACGGTCAAATGTATCCGACAGAAAGGTCACATTAATGAAAGTCTTGACCAATACAATTTTCATTTAATAATTAGGCTATTTAAGGGATATAAAACTAGACAATCATGATGAGTAATGTATGGCCTTTCTTACGATAAATTACGATAAATCATGAAACAACATATTGGAAAAAGAGACTGAGGGTGTTGTAGGTGAAACAAAGCTCTTTAAACGTACATATTCCGGAAGACTTGTTGCTTTGTCAGGGAAACATAGTCTCAGGTTAACAAAAGTTGTCATACCAACTAAACCAAACCAGCGTCATAAAACACTTTGTCAGCGTAGGCTACACTGATGAATAGATGAATGGAACCAACGTTGTCAGTTATTTCATGGACGAGTCTGTCCAGTTGTCCATCTTTATGACCATTGTGTGACATCAAGGACACTGGCAAATGTTGAACTGGTATAAGCAATTGTCTGGCGGTCACCCCATTTGTTGGTTTCTTGTCATTCTTCCCTGTACTGTTGTTGGAGCAGACTTCTTGATGGACACACACTTGATGGGTTGACGTACTCTGTTGATGACCGGCCTGGAATTAGAATATTGAAATGACAATATAGTTTTATTCATTGTTTAATTTAACAGGATTAGATCCTGCAATAAATCAAATAGGTAAGTTGGTTTTATTTCTCTGAGAACAAGATGGATTTGCTCTATTCTCGAAAAAAAAACGACTAGTCTTTGATATTTCTATTTCTATGTATTTTCAATTTATATTTTTTAAAAGACAGACAGCAGACTGATTTGCACTAAACTAAACACATATTCTGTAGGCCTGAGACTAATCTCTTAAGGCCTTGGCTAGTACCTGGGCAATCTGCTCCATCTGTTGAGCATTGCCATACAACATTGTCTTTACATGGGACTCTTCCGCCTCCCTCACCCCCCGGCCATATCAAGCGCCGGGCAAGACGTCACCAGGTGTACGACTGTCTCAGGGGCTTGTCTGCAATGACGGCAGTTTGAGTCCCTGTTGTGGTCTAGCCTGTGAAAGTATGAGTTGGTTGGGCAATGTTCTGTTCTCATCTGAGTCACCAAACTCTGGTGTTTGCGACTCAGGTTCCACCACTGGTCTGAACGGCTTGGCCTTGGGCATGTTAGCGAATACCCCTCTGGCTGTCGTGTTGTCAGCCCACTCCTGGTACCACTTATTTCGGAAGTGGTCCTTTAGCCAGGTTTTAGCCCCAAGATAAGTGACTGGGGCCTCTGGTTGGGGCAGGGCTGCTCCTGATTTGGCCAGGGAGTCTGCCTTTTCATTGCCGTTAACATTCACGTGGCTCGGGATCCACTGCACTGTTACCTTACCTCCAAGTCTTTCGAGTCTACCCACGTCCTCCAAGATGGCGTCAACCAAGTGGGTACTACGCTTCTCACTAGCCAGGACTTCGAGGGCTGATCTCGAGTCACAAAACAGTACCGTGTCGAAACCGAAAATTTCCGACCCATGCAGTGTCCGGTGCACACTTTCCAGGGCCCTGTGTATAGCTTCAAGCTTCGCATCGTAATTCGATGCCATAGTCCCACAGGGACCTAGAAGTTCTTCTTTTGGTGGCCCTCCTATTGGGTATAAGATGAGCGCACCATATCCTGCAATTCCTTCACTTGAACTGGCAGACCCATCCGTGAACACTTTCACTTGGGTTCCCGCGAACCCTTCTATCGTCTCAAGGGCAGCCGCTTTCTGTACATGTTCAGGGCTGCGTTTCGTCACCGCCGTGTCAGTCAAAGACAAACGTATTTCGGGACGTTTGCATTCCGCATAGGGCGGTTTGAGTGGGACACTTATAATTTGTCTTCTATTTCGTGGGGGTTTGACGTTCCTATCAAGTTACGTTACTTGATGCATAAATGAGGAACGTTTCAAACACCCACGTCCGCCCCAGTTTTGCTGCATTTGGTAGCAGGGCTCCCTGATGTCTAGCCTGCGGTACCTCTCTGCAGTCGTTATGATTGCCTTGTCCCTACGAATATCGAGCGGCTCTACGTTTGTAATGACTTCCACAGCAGCTGTGGGTGTCGTTCTGTATGCGCCACAGATAAATCTTAAAGCCTGGTTCTGGATTCGACCCAGTTTTTCCAATGCCGTTTTGCTGGCAAAGGCTTGGACGGGCATGCTGTAGTCCATAATCGACCTCACACTGCCCAGAAAGAGAGCTCTGAGTGTGCTTGCTCCAGCGCCCCAGTTTGTGCATGCAAGCTTTTTCACCATGTTGAGCTTGGCGGTAGCCTGAGAGTACAGGTCTTGTACAAAGTTATGCATTTGCACCTTTTGATCCAGTTTGACTCCCAGGTATACCGGTTGTTTGTCCCATTTGAGCGCCACATCGTTTACTTTAAGCACTATCTCCTGTTTGAGAATGGTTCTGCCATTAGTGAAAAGGGAATAGACCGTCTTCTCGGTGTTAATTTCCATCTGCCACCTCTGCATGTACCTACTGATATACGAAAGGTCTCGCTGTAGTAGCTGTTGCAGTCGGTTGGCATCTTTACCGGTGCTCCAGATGACCAAGTCATCTGCATACATAGCCGCACTGGATTGCAACATTCCAGGGAGGTCGTTGATGAAAGCCAAGAACAGTGTGCAACTGAGTGCTGACCCTTGGGGTAGCCCCTGTTGCAGCGTTCTCTTACTGGAGGTTTCACTGCCATAAGTTGTTTGGATCGTCCGGTTTGTGAGAAAACCTTGGATCCACCTGTACATGTTGGCAGTTACGCCTAGGGCTTGTAATTTCAACAACAGACCGGACCTCCAGACCCTATCGTAAGCCTGTCGGAGGTCGAAGAAAATTGCCACAGTATGCATTTTTTTCTGGAGCCCGTCTGTTATGGACTGCAGAAGACGGAGCACTTGATCAATCGGCTGCTTTCCCTTACGGAAACCAGCCTGATTGATATTCAGACTATTCGTACTTTCCAAGTATTCACCATTCTCTCAGCTACCTTCCCCAAACACGATGTTAGGGAGATCGGACGGTAGCTGTTTAGGAGTCCTTGACGTTTACCTTCTTTAGGAATTGGAACGATGTTAGCGCTCAACCAAGCTCCAGGCAGGGCACCCGTGGCCCACGTCCTGTTTATGATATTCAATAGCGAGGACATTGCTATCGTGCCAAGGTTTTTAATCATCTAGTTATTTACTTTGTCCTGTCCTGGTGCCTTTGCGGCTTTGCACTTACTGATCGCCGTTTGCAATTTGGTCATAGTTAAAGGGGCGGTAAAGACCTCAGCATGCAGTCCCCACTTCTGGGTCTTTTCTCCATGTTTCCTGAGACGGTTCAGGTTGCGGCTCTGACTGGTTTCTTTCTGCTTTAGACTCACACTTGCAAAATGCTTATTCAAAGCATCGGCCCATTTTGTATCTGTGGTTACAGTACCTGTGGTCGTTTGCAAAGGGCTCGGGTTTTTCGTTTTCCCCATACCAGAAAGTGAATCAATCAGTTGCCACACCTTTCTTCCGTCTGCCAGGTTAAGTTTACCACACGAACTAACCCACTCTTCTTTTTTTGCCTTGATTTGCACTGAATTGCTCTATTAATCGTTTCTCTCACTCTTCTCTAAAGGCGCTACCTTCACGTTCTCTCTCCCTATTCTCTCTCTCTCTACTCTCTCTACTCTCTACTCTCTCTACTCTCTCTCTCTACTCTTTCTCTCTTACTCTCTCGTTACTTTCTCTCTCTATACTGTTTATCTCTCTCTCTCTCTCTCTTCATTCATCTAACCCCTCTAGTCTTTCTCGTCCTACATATCGCTTACATCTTAAGAGCTATTGGATTTCAATCATGATTGTTTACTAGCTTAATAACAATGAGGATTATTAATGTTATTATGTTTATACTTTGTTATAGTTTCGTTTAACGATAAAAGCTCGAGTTGGATTTGAAATTCTTTATCTTAAATTCAAATTCGTGAATCTAACCATCTCCTAAAATTGTGCCACGTGATAAGCCAACCAAGACATCAGTTTTTTACACCATAGCTTAGGATTCCAAATTAGCACCTACTCAGAACAAGGATAAGTATATACGAGGTTCATTTAGAACTATTTGCATTAAGCTAACGATCTCCATTGTTTGTTAACTGAACCTGATAAGAGAAAGTATTACAATTTACTTACAATAACAGTTTTAAAGACAAATAAAGTAACGAAATGAATTTGCGAAACGTTCATGTCTTACTATGATGATCCTGTCCAGCGAAACTGTTCCTGATATTGTTACATTCCAGGAAATTTGTTCATAGGAGGACATAACTAAGGTCAAATTGATGTTGAAGCGACTGAACACAGTAAGTTGAGTTATTGGCCTTTTGTGGTTGCCAAAGACGTGAATGACATGAACAAGTGCTGGTTTGTCAGTGGTTGCGTGTGGCTTGGGAGAGATTGGTGAGATTATGTTTGGTTGGCCAGGGGTCGGTGAGACTGTGGATGGTTGGCCAGGAGTTGGTGAGACTATGGCTGGTTGACCAGGAATTGGTGAGATTATGGATGGTTGACCAGGAATTGGTGAGATTATGGATGGTTGACCAGGGATTGGTGAGATTATGGATGGTTGACCAGGAATTGGTGAGATTATGGATGGTTGACCAGGGATTGGTGAGACTATGAATGGTTGGCCAGGGATTGGTGAGACTATGGCAGGTTGACCAGGGATTGGTGAGACTATGAATGGTTGGCCAGGGATTGGTGAGACTATGGATGGTTGACCAGGGATTGGTGAGACTATGGATGGTTGACCAGGGATTGGTGAGACTATGGATGGTTGGCTAGGGATTGGTGAGACTATGAATGGTTGGCCAGGGATTGGTGAGACTATGAATGGTTGGCCAGGGATTGGTGAGACTATGGATGGTTGACCAGGGATTGGTGAGACTATGGATGGTTTGCCATGGATTGGTGAGACTATGGATGGTTGGCCAGGGATTGGTGAGACTATGGATGGTTGACCAGGGATTGGTGAGACTATGAATGGTTGGCCAGGGATTGGTGAGACTATGGATGGTTGACCAGGGGTTGGTGAGTCCCCGAAGTGTTGTCTACGTGTTGACTGATTCGATGTTGAATTCCCCCCAAGTGGGTCAGGCAATGCACCGCTGATGTAGGATCTATAAGCATGAAATATATCACCCTTCGGGTAAGGGACAATTTTTAAAGTGCGTGTAGTTTGTCGACTGTCGAATGATCTTGACGTGGTTCTAGGCGGTAACCTGGAAGCAGAAACTTTCTCTCGTCCCTTCAGTTTATCATCATCTTCTTTTTTTCTTGACTTTGAGACCATAATTGGAGCTGCACCAACCCGACCCACGTGATCTGGTGTCGAAACATCAACGTGGGAAACATGGCCCCGTGTTGATAAATTCAAACGACCTTTACGCATCACTTCCAGGTTTGAATTTTTGGCAGAGCCGCTGAACGTTTCCGGGGTACGTGCGAGGACTGACTGTTCGGCCCCATCTAATGTCCTCTGTGGGACAACGGTTCCACTCCGTCCGACGTCTGCCCAACCCTTAGATATTGTCGTTGGACTCTGGGGAAGGGCTTTCACGTGGTCAAGTCCAAGGACACACGCGTAAGCGTTCTGTGGTTGCCTGGCAAAGAAAGCTGAAAGCACTGGGGATGATCTGTATAGTCGCATGTGACATGCTTTGAAGTTGACTGAATGAAACAAAAAATAAATAAATAACAAAAATCAGTTTTTAAAAACATTGTTCTTGTAAATGGTTTTTAATATTTAAATTGTGTGTCCAAGATTGATCAAGAAGATTGTACATAGTTTTTAATGTTTAGAAAACAAGTGAATAGCTAAAATCAGAGAGCCAAGTGACACTAGACCGTATCTCCCACTAGTTCTCCCGTATATCCCTTACTGTCCCACTTGGACCCCCCACGTTTTTGGTCTCTCCAACTAATGTATCCATGTCTCCCTTAATGTCCCACTAGGTCCCCCGTATCTCCCCTACTGTCCCACTAGGTCCCCCGTATCTCCCTTATTGTCCCACTTAGACCCCCACGTTTCATTGTCTGGAGATGAAGCACCCGTGCCATTATTAATGTGTCAGGCCTACCTGGAAGAGTTATCTCCGCTATTGACTGTCTTGTTCCCTCATCAGCGTGGTGGCTTATAAAGGCAGATAATTCACGCTGCTGTAAGTAAAGGAAATGACGCACATTAGAAAACATGGCGGTCCAAAGTCAACGTTGGGCCACTGGTAACCGGTAGGTCAACTCTACCTTTATAAACATGGCCTCCCAACCCAGTTGATCGAAATGCTGTTAGTTTGCAAAATGCTTAATTATCTCTAATTAATTTATATATTATAGATATAATTTACATCGCATGGGCAACGTCTTTTAAATTAAAATGAATCACGTAAAAGTGGGAACAATAGTCCCTAAACTACTCAAGCATGGCAGAAACACTGGAAGAGGGTGGGTGTCAAACTATATATCTAAATAATGTAATTGAGTACTTGAAATTATTGAATGTAAATTAAAATGTATAAATCTAAAAGTGTAAAGCAGTAATGAAAGTGTGAATACAGAGGGCTAACTAGTTATATTAGTCTCTGATCTCCCAGGGCATGGGTGCTACATCGTTCATGGCTACAAGAAAATTTAAGTCCTCTGAATGTTTCTTTATTTTATTATTATTATTATTATTATCATCATCATCATTTTTATTATTTATAAATGTTATTTTCACCATTTAGAAATACACTTTTACTGCTTTAAATTTCTTAAAAATGTCCCGCAGGTAAAGCAATATTTTAAAGATGGGGGCCGTCCATAAAGTACGTCACGCTATTTTTGACCACTTTTACCCCCCCCTCCGCCCTATCACAAACTGTCACAAAACTTTTAACTGACCCCCCCCACCTAAAGTACGTCACACTTTCGAACAAAAATTAGGGTTTTTTATTTAAAAATTAATTAAAATTTATTATAAAACAGCGTGACGTCACACATGGCCGGACCCCCCCCTCCCTTTGTCACAAACTGTCACACCTTCTTACACCCCTCCCCAGTGGCGTAGCGAGGGGGGGGCAGGGGGGACATATGTCCCCGGGCGCCACGTTAGGGGGCGCCAAAATGAGTATTAAAATTCATTATTCAATTTTATTTTGATGTAAACTATTGTATCCCAAATACGTTTGCAAGATTGAATTTCGGAGCTCCTAAAATATCTTCATTACAAACCGTTTGGCAAGTATGATTTTGGCGCCCCCATTGAGCGTTAAGGGGCGCCACTCTACTCATAAATAAATGACACATCCACAATGATGAATTTCTGATGGCGTTTAAAACAAAAACAGTGAGTTGCTGGGAATGAGACTAGGGGAGCAGTAAGAGGCAAAGGCGATTCTACAGACAGAGACGACACTAAACGCAACCAAAATTACCAAAACAAGAAAAAGGAGTAGCTTAAAGCAGTGGTTCTCAACCTGTGGTCTGCGGATCACCAGTGGTCCGTGAGCAAAGCATGAATTTTACGCACTGTATGATTCATCGGAAAAGACTAGCAATTTAAAGTATTAACGCAGACTTAAAATATATTTTTCATCTTGCCTAAATAGTTTTTACATTTTATTAAGGCTCGTCTGTTAAATTCTCGTCTCTTTGATTTCTTATGTTCGAATATAATCTTGAAAATTAACAGTTGCTGATGTGTACTGAAGTTCGCTGGTTATCAGACTATTTAAATAACGTGATGACGTAAGAGAGTTTCTTGTAGAAAAAACTCAAAGCTTGTTGATGATTTGAACCATAGCTTATGGGTTGCTGTTCTGGCTTATTAGGCTCTAATTTTTGAAGAACTCAATAAACTTAATTCAACTCGGCAAGGAAAGCAGACACATTTAATTACTCTCAGTGACAAAGTGTCTGCTTTTACGAAAAATATTGATCTTTGGACAAGAGGATTATTTTTGTTTGAACAATTGTACGAAACCACCGAGAAACCAGAAAATGCTGAAATAAATAAACAAATTGTTGATAAATTTGATTTCTGGTCATATTCAATCAATGCAGAACCAATTTAAAATCTACTTTTGTGATTTTTAACGTTCAGTTGTTTTTCGTGGGTGTCCAGTCCTAATCTCGCACACATTCACTCATCAAATAAAAAAAATGGACAACATCGTAATTAAACCAATTCATTGAACTGACCAGCGATACCACTTTGAATATGTTGCATCAGAAAGTGGGCTTAATGAAATTTTCAGTACTCCTAACTGTCTCAGTTTGCTTTTAAAATACGTTTACCCTTTGCAACTTTGTGAAAATGGATGTTCTGCATTGCTTAAAATAAAAAAAAACATCGTTCGTACTAAATAAACTAATACGGCAGTCTTTTTAATACAAACTACTATTTATGACTTAAAGTTTTTTTTATAGTCAGCAAGTAGAATTAAATAAGAAGACTATGAGACTAATATAAATGACATTTGTTCGTTACAAAAGAAAGCCATTACAAAATTATTTTTGGGGCACGCAAATCGAAGCATATTAGTATAGTTTTACTAACTAACATGTATATCACTTATAGCTAGCTATATACACAGTATAATTATATTGAAAGTTCCAGCACGGCAGTAGCACAATTTTTAGTAGTGGTCCGTAGCTAAGACACACATTTTTCAAATGGTCATTGAATCTCAAAAGGTTGAGAACCACTGGCTTACAGAATGGTTAATTCACGTCCCTTTGCTGCATGCTGTGACTCTTTTAAAAAAATCTTACTTCCCTAATCCCAATGTGGAGGGAGTTAAGTGTGGGAGAGGAGGGAAGGTCTCTCCTCTCACGGGCTTCCATCCGTATGTCAAAGCAAGTTGGATTCCTTTCATATGAAACAGCAGAGTCCGCCTCTCTTTCCTGTCTCTCTGTGATCAAACTTGTTGCTCAATATGATACACTGTTAGAAAAACATCTACAACATGCCCGAGATAATCCAGGTTCAGTATCTTATTTATCACAGGAAATCCAAAATGAATTTATCCACCTACTTACATCGACTGTAAGGAATCAGCTGTTGAGTGAAATCAGAAAAAAACAAGTACTACGGTATCTTACTTGACTCAACATTCGATCTAGGACACTCGGAACAGTTTTCTCAAGTCATCAGATTTTTGGATGTTGATTTTTAAAACTAAAAAAGTAACCATCAAATAATCATTTTTAGGTTTTGTACAGATATATTCCAAAGACGCAGCAATCCTTGAAAGAGTTATCTTAGAGAAACTGGAATCTAATAGCACACCATTAGCCGACTGTCGGTCACAATGTTATGACCATGCTGCTGTAATGACTGGACATAAAAGCGAATATGTGACATAAATCAACGAGACAATGTGCATCAACTGTGACAACCACAGCTTAAACTTAGCAAGAGTACACTCAGATAAACAGGATCCAGTTACTATCATGTTTTTTGGAGCATTTGAAAGTATAAATTTTTTGTTTTCTCTCGTTCAACAACTCGTTGGGAATAACTAAAAAGAGTTGTGCCCATCACAATGAAGAGGGAGTCTGAAACACGTTTGAGTGCACGATCAGAAGCTGTTAAAGCTATCTATGAGGACTAGATGAACTGGTAGGGCTGTTGGAAAAATTATTAGAACATACAAATATGACGCCTGACACCAGATGTGATGCAGAAGCTATGCTGGTAGGTATATTAAACTTTGACTTCCTATTTTTGTTACATTTCTGGCACATCATACTTGGGAAAATTGATGGTGTCCAGACGCGGTTGCAGAATCCTACTTTGAATTTCAAGGAAGCAGCATCTGATCTTGAATCGCTTGAGTCAGAAATTGTCAACATTCGTGATAATTTGAGCAAGGTTGCGGTAGACAATGGAAAAGAAGATGCACAACTTTGGGAATCGAGGTTGGCAGAAGGATTAGACGACATCGGGTGATGCCTGGAGAATTAACAAGAGATGCAGGACTTTCTACCGAAGAAAAAATTTCACGTGATATGAACAGCGTAATTGATAGACTCCAAAAAGAGATATTAATACGGGTTTTACGTCTAAAAACCTATACAACAAATTTGGAATTTTACTAGACTTCAAAACTCTTCTTGCTGAGACAAAAGTAGATATACTTCGTTAAAATTGCTTAGATTTTGCTAATTTCTACGACACTGACGTCAATGGTCACGCATTGTGCACAGAAACCGGAGACTGAAAAATGCTGTTCAGTAACCGGACTGAAGTTCTACTGGAAAATCTTTTGGATCTTCTTTGTTTTATTGTTTCAAATGGAGATGAAGTATTTCCGAATCTGCGCATTTCACTTCAAATACTTCTAACAATTGCTGTTTCAACTGAAACTGCGATCGGTCCTTCAGCAAACAGAATGCTTATTTTGTCTAATTTACGTGATCAATGGGACAAGATCGTATGAGTGATCTTGCACTCCTTAGCATCGAAAGAGAAACACTTGAGAATATTAATTTTGACAACGTGATTGACGAGTTTGCGCCATTCAAATCAAGGAGGATCAATTTTTTGTAGACTACGTCTATTCGAGTCATGTATAATTAGTAGATTTTTTTTTCAAATAAATTGTTTACAACCGCATAGAGAAATATTATTCTGTATTCTATTTCATTAAAATACCAAATGCTTCGAAAATGAACCATATAAACCGTAAAATTTCAATTTTTTAAAAATATTTTTTTTTGTCCGACAAGGGGCGCAGATTTTGTGTCATGTCCCCGGGCGCACATTACCCTAGCTACGCCACTGCCCCTCCCCCCTGCAGCGTAACGTACTTTATGGACGGCCCCATGGGAATGAAACAAAATAAGTTGCGTGAAACTAACTGTACACCAATATACAAAGTGCTATCACAGGTGTCATCAAACCTCTTAACATTTTGGGCTTAAACAAGCCGAGACACTGACAAGAAGGGCCTCAGTCCAAAGCCGTCTTTACACCATTTTGGGCCCCCGGGCAAAGAAATAGTGTTGGGCCCTTGGGCAAAGAAAGAGTGTGCCCCCCTCCCCCCGCCCCCGCAGGAATAAAAAATAAATATACATAATATATATAAATAAACATATACCCATGGGGCCTCTATGCTCGTGGGCTCCCGGACAAATGCCCAATCGCAATTTTTTTTTATCGATTAAAATTATTTTAATCGATAAAAATTAAAGAAAATATTTTTAATATTTAAAAAAAAATTTATAAATAATTAATTATTAATAATTAATAATAAATTATATATTTTTTTACGTACAAACTTCTCCCGCGTAATATTATAATTTATTTTATTACTTTATGTGGACCGGCAGACGTCAACTAAAAAATGGCTGACAGCATGAGCGCAGTTAATTTTAAACATATAACTAGAAAGTTGAGCAAAAAAAAATTTGTATTTAAAGCTAACTGCGGATGGCAAAGTCGAAGATGGTGAAAAAGTTTACATAAACAATTCTCCTTTAAAGGATCAAATACATCGCTGACGTACCACCTTCAGCGCAAACGTCCGATCAAGTATCAACATATTGTTAAAAAATTTATTTCAAAACATTCTTAATTCTCAATGTCCGTGAGAAATGTTCAGTTTAATGACGTCATAAATTTCTATTTTTGGCTTTAATCGAAATTATCGATTAATTAATCTATAATTTTTCAAAAGTTAACGATTGAATTTAAATTAATCGATAACAGCCCTACAATAAAGTAAAGCTGTAGAAGTTTTCAGGGCCTTTTATAAACAAAAAAATTACTGTGCCACTTTCAACTCTGTCCGTACAAAAGTTTAAACACTTGCCGTCGAGTCTGTTGTGGGATTTTTTAAAATCTGAGATGCAGAGTTTTCAACAAACGTTCGAGAAGATCCGGATTTTTAAAGATTTATGATAGCCAACTATTATTTTTAAAAAGTGTTTGCGTGAGCTTCCTCCACTTTCAGGGATCTTTATACTGTTGCCATGAGTTATATTTAGTAACACTTTTTGGTGTAGAGATTATGTGTGTACTTTGTTTAAGTAAAGCTTTCACGAAACTTAATAAAACGTGTTTCAAGTTTAGCAGGCAGTCTCTAATCAATATACATAATCTCTGTCACGTCTGTAGTGTCTGTCCGTGACGCTACTAATTTTAGAAAGCAGCGCACCAAATTACTGCACCAATGCATCAAAAGGTGTGCAAATTAAAGATGCGCTGTAAAAAAATATTATTTGAAGTCATTGTTTTAGCTCATATTTTAATTTTGGAAAAGGGATCAATGTAAAAAGAGGATTTGATGATGGTTAATTATAAAATTTAAAAAACAAAGGGGGCGCCGTAGGCGCTCGACAACCCTTATCATTAAATACTTTGTGTACATTTCAGAAAGTTTAATATTTCGTATTTATCAAACAAGGACAAGTTAGTTGGGCTTTTGAAAAAGGTCGGCGCCGTAGGCACCCTAAAAAAGTGCATTTTTTCAAAATAAATAGATTTCAGCTGAAAACTTCCGTCATTTTTGACGGCGATACGCTAGTTTTACTAATAAATCTGGAATATTGTTTATCTAGATTTTCTACGATAAAGGGCTAAAATATGAGTGTGGAACATTATTGAAAGCTGTCGCTAACTTTAATTATAAGTTGTTGACGAATTTCCTGCATCATGTTTTCTTCTTGTTTGCATGTACACCTGCTGGTTACACATTTGTATTTTAAATTTTATAAATTCAATGCCTTGAAACTTCAACCCATGGTTTGAGATTATTTTAAGTGAACCTCACCCCTCGACACATACCAATAACACAGGGGAAGGTGTGAATTCTCAAGAATCTTCTAATTTTACAATATCTGGTTTTTCCTTCGGTAAGAAATAAAATATAGTAATGAAAAGTCTCAGAGCCTGTGTTGAATAAAATCACAAATATTGTTATAGGTTTCCTCTTTAAAAGTTATGATATAAAGTTGTTTTTTTAAATATATAAAACCGATCAAGCTGAAGTCATAGTTCCAGAGGCGTCACTAGGGTTGCTGTCACCCAGTGCGGTAGCTCATGGTGTCACCCCTTTACGACTTACCCCAGAGACCTTCTCCAAGTCTAACGGGAACATACTGAATTTTACATTTTGGTGTCACTCCTAGTGATGGTGCCACCCGGTGTGATCCGCCCCCACCCCCCGCATCCTCATAGTGACGCCTCTGTTTAGTGCCTTAAGGCTCAAAAGTTAAATGAACGAAGTAAGCAGGAGTAGGACGTAGCATTATCCAATCATATGATAGCTAGAGGCAGTGGCGTAGCTAGGGTCATCTGCGCCAGAGGACATGACACAAAGTCTGCGCCCCTTCTCGGACCGACGGATTCTGGGGGCTCATTGAGCCCCCAAGAAAATTTGGAAATTTTAAGGTTTATATGGTTCTATTTTTAAGCATCTAGTTTTTAATGAAATAGAATACAGGCTAATTATCCTCTATAAGATCGTAAACAATTTATTTGAAAAAAAAATTATACTCTTTTAATTATACATGACTGGAATAGACATAGTATACAACAAACTGATCCTCCTTGATTTGACTTCACAAACTCGTCCATCACGTTGTCAAAATTAATATTTTAAGTGTTTCTCTTTCGATGCTAAGGAATGCAAGATCACTCAGACGATCTTGTCCAATTGAAGCACGTAAATAAGACAAAATAAGCTTCAGTTTGCTGGAGGACCGCTCACAGCTTGCAATTGAAACAGCAATTGTTAGAAGTATTGGCAGTGAAATGTGCATATTCGGAAATAAGTAATCTCCATATGAAACAATTAAACCAAGAAGATCCAAAGGAGTTTCTGGTAGAACTTCAGTCCGGGTACTGAGCAGCATATTTCAGTCTCCGATGTCTGTGCACAATTCGTTACCATTGACGTCAGTGTTGTAGAAATTTCCAAAATCTAAGCAATTTTGACGAAATGTATCGACATTTGTCTCAGCGAGAAGATTTTTGAGGTCTATTAAAAATCCAAATTTGGTGTTTAGGTATTAAAGACTTAAAAACCGTATTGATATCTCCTATTGGAGTCTATCAAATTCGCTGTTCATAACACGTGCAATTTCTTCTTCTGGAGAAAGTCCTGCTTCTCTTGCTAATTCTCCAGGCCTCCTCCGATGTCGTCTAATACTTCTGTCAGCCTCGATTCCCCAAAATGTGCATCTTGCTTTTCTATTGTCTAACGCAACCTGGCTCAAAATATCACGAATGTTGACAAGTTCTTGCTCCAGCGATTCAAGATCATCTGCTGCTTCCTTGAAATTCATAGTACAGGGGTCAGCGAACAGAGGTAAATTACCCCATTTGGAGTAAAAACGGAATTCTTGGAGGTAATGAAGACTCATAGGGGACATATAAAATCCGCTAGAATCTGCTCATAGTCTGCAAAAGTTGTGACTAACAGAATTTCCACTTTGGATGAAAATGTGCGGAAACAATAAAATAAACGCGAGTAAATTCTTTTCTTTTCAGCTTTTTGTCACCACTGATGTCATGAGTAATGCGCAGCTTATGGTATATATTCGCTACAAATGTTTACAAACATGTGAACGGGAAATGTTGCTTTGTGCTATTCTCGAATTGCGATGTCAAGAAATTAATGTATTCAATAAGTTAATGAATACAACGATGAGATATTTAAAATGGGAAAGTCTGTATTTCTCGTGTGCATGTCTGTTGGTGGAGCTCCACTGTATCGCCAAGCCCTGCTTGTGAAACATTTGAACATGAACCGAAGGTCGTCATGCATGACATTATCCAGATTTTAAATTTCAAAAATGGACATGCACTGCAAACGCGACTGTTTCGTTATTTATGTAAAGATAGTGATGCTATACAAACATACCTACTTTATCACATCGAGGTATGGTGGCTTTCATGCGTTAATGTTCTGAACACAGTGTGGGTTCTGAGAGTTGAACGTCAAACATTTCTGGTCAAAATCATGCACTGGCTGGTGAGTTTACGAACTATTGTTGGGTTGCATAGCTTGCATACTTAGCTGATATTTTTGAGCATGTGAATTGTTGAACAAAGTATTGCTTGGGGAAATATCAATGTAATTTCAGAGAAGAGATTGCAGCATTCGGATTAAAGCTTTCATAATGGAAACAAATAGCAGATTGAAAGTTAGTGGCCTTTTCAGAGTTGGCCTTGTAGTTGGAAGATTGTGGCAATATAACTTTTGACGACGTCGAGGATATAATTATCACATATCTTACCAAATTCAAAGGGCGGTTCAATGTTTACTTTCCAGTTATTGATTCCCATAATGTCAGTTGATTAGTGTAGATCCCTTTCGATGTGACATTGCGGATGTACCAGGTGAGCCTCAAGGGTTGGCAGAGGCACTTCTTAAACTTCAATTCAATAATTAGGCTCATTTAGAATTTTCAAAGAAATCTGATCTGACACATTTTTGGATGTCAAATGCTGCAAAAGCTTTCAACCTTACACACTGGAGTCCGTCTAAATGTTGTTGTCTTTCAAAACAGCATATCTTAGTGAATAATGATTTTCCACGCTAGTGAATATAAAAACAAAGCTGTATAATCGATTTGAACACGAAGACATCATCCAACTTGCCCTAACTTCGAAAGGCCTCAATTTTGGTGTATTTAAAAAAAAACATATGAAGAGTCGTTTTCAAATAACTGAATTGTAAAGGGTTTAAAAGAAGAAATATCTGTGTTTTATAACTATAAGTGTTGATTATTTAATTTTATTAAATTAATTATTACCATTAGTTTTTTAAAAAGTAAATATATGTTTAGAAATGCCAGGGCCGTTAGGCTTATAACCGTTATAAACATACTGTTAGACTATAAAATTTTATAATTGTATCAAATAAATCCCCCTCCCCCAAAATATGGCTCCTCCGTGTCACTTTGACTTAAAATGTCTACGCACAATCCCTTTCAGATTCATTTTAGTAGGGATGTACCGGATTTCAGCCTCGGCTCTGGCAAATCCTGAATCCGGCCATTTTTACAAATCCGGCTTCGGTCCAACTTCACTTCATAAATCAAACTCTGGTCGGATTTCAAACATTTGAATCAGGTACATCCCTAATTTTTAGACACTTGTCTCGTTTCTAAAACTCACAAGATTCTTTTTCAGTGGTGCTTAGCCCCAAGCCCGTAGGGATGGGGAGGGCTTACAACGCTCCTCCAAACCCCCGAGTCGTGTTGGTAGGACCTCGCACTTTCGGGGGGTAATGTCAAAATAAAATGATATATTTTGGGGAAATGGGCAAAAAAGTTCGCCGACCCTAGTCATAGTAGGATCCTGCAACCGTTTCTGGACACTATCGATTTCCCAAAGTATGATGATCCAGAAATGTAACAAAACTAGGAAGTAATAGTTTAATAAACCTGCCAGAAAAGTTTCTGCATCACTTTTGGTGTCAGGCGTCATAGTTTCATCTTCTGATGATATTTCCAACAGCCCTACTAGTTAATCTAGTCCTTCATAAATAGCTTCTGATTGTGCACGCCAGCGTGTTTCAGACTCCCTCTTCACTGTGATTGGCACAACTCTTTTTAATTCTTCCCAACGAGTTTTTTAAACGAGAGAAAAGCAAATACATACTTTCCACTGTTCCAAAAAAAAACGTGATAAAAAATTGTTAATTGATAAGTTTAAGTATAAACTAGTGCTGGAATTCTAATGGTTCGAAGCGACAGTTATCCTCATACAGTATGAGGCTGCTTTTAGTATCGTCTCTGTCTGTTCCAATAATAGAATCGCCTTTGTCTCCTACTGCTCTCCTAGTCTCACTACCAGCGACTCACAGTTTTAAAAAAACACCATCAGCAATCCTACATTGTGGATGTGTCATTTGTTTATGAGTAGAATGGCGCCCCTTAATGCTCAATGGGGCGCAAAAATCATGATTGCCAACTGGTTTGTAATGAAGATATTTGTGGAGCCAACAAATTCAATCTTGAAAAAGTATTTGGGATACATTAGTTTACATCAAAATTAAATTAAATACTTAGGTTGAACACTCATTTTGACGCCCCCTCGCGTGGCGCCCGGGGACATATGTCCCCCCTGCCCCCCTCGCTACGCCACTGGCTAGAGGGCCCCATACACTCATAGACATAGACAACATAGTATTTGAGACACTACCACGATAGCAAAATTTGATTGAAATAACCCCATTTCTTACACGATAAATTGTATTCACTCACCTCTTTGGAGAAGGTCGTTTGATGCACGAGTATGAGCCCTACGGTTACTATGACGACAATAACAAGCAATGACGCCAGTGTCAAAATGGCTACTCTCGCGCGTAGCGTTTTCCTCTCCGCGCGCATAAATCCATCGACCTTGACCTGAGTTGCCGGTTTGAGCAATCTATACTGAGACGGTAGCGCGTGGCCAGGCAGGGTGAAAATGCTCACGTGACCGTCTATCACCTGGGCATAAGAGTTTTTGGATTTAAAATTCAGAATCAGAAGACTGAGTAGGTGGCTAACACACCTGACGATTGTCGTCATAGTCAACAAAATTACACAACACAGAGCGAACGTGCAGCTCTATATCGCAAACTGTTATTTTTAGTTTCACAAAAAAGTGGCTTAGTTATCCAATTATGACATTACATCTGTAGGGAAGACGTAACTATGTTAAAAAATGGAAATAGTTTTTCTGAAACGACACTAGCAATTAGCGCACACAGTGGAAAGTCCTCACAAATTAAATAATTAAATTTTTCTGAGCTGTTAAAAAAACATGAATGAACACGCGTTATTGTTTTTTTTTCAAATCACACCACAGATCAAGTGTAATTTTGACTTAATAAGAAATCGGACAACACGAGACTCCAAAACTCTTTGACATAAAACACAGCCCAAAATATGTGTCATCTGTCACCGGAGAGATGAAAGCAGACGTTAACATGTTAGTTTGAGGCTTTTAAAAAATGGAGGGGAGCGCGGGGTGGTCGGGTAAAGAAGCTATGTAGGGCAGCTCTAAAATTATTTCACGTTTACTCTCAAAGGTGACCTTAAATAAAGCGTCGCACACGAGTCGTGACCTTTGCAGGATGAAGATCACGAGCATGGGGGAGAGGGCGCCGAGCCGTTGCTGAGCTGTTATCTTATAGATGGACTGGCCAGACGTGGAGCTAAGGTGACTTTGTTAGGACAGGTGGCCATCTACAGGTTATAAGTTAGAGAGGTGGCCAAACAAAAATAAATAAAAATAAAAAAAGTATTTTTAAAAACAATGTTTTTTCAAGTGAACTAAAAAGAAGAAAATAATTTAAAACTTGTAAGTTCAAGTACTTCGATTTAATATGACTGAAAACGTGGGGCGGGCGCTTATGAGGTTTAACATATGCGGTTCACTTATTTTCTCACTTATAGATCTCTCTTTTGCTTCTAAATTAGAAATCTTTAATTTTTATACCAAACACCCGCCCCACGTTTATAGTCATATTAAATCGAAGTACTTGAACTTACAAGTTTTAAATTATTTTCTTCTTTTTAGTCCACTAATCAAAACGTGGTTTTTAACAATATTTTTTACCTCTATTTATTTTACCAAACACCTCATCAACGCCCCCCCAACGTTTAATAACAAAGCGATGAGGTCACGGGGTGAACTCTTCACGTGAAATTAAACTACGGTAGGCGGGTATAGATGCTTACATAAAGATAAACTAAGAAATGCATTAATTTAATTACGGTACATTCGATCGATCTGCAATTTTGATACAATGTATTGTCATCCAATATCTATCTGTGGTAAAATTTTGAGATCTCTAGGATCATCAAAGGTGGTTTAATTTTACGTTGGCAGATTTGAAAAATTGTGGACAGACAAACAAACAATGCCACAGGAACGAAAGCGAGTTAATAAAAACGTGGTTATAAGCTGGAGGGAAATACATACACAAGCAGGTATCTATAGTTGTAAAGTAATATTTCAACCAGTTTAAGGTGTATGCACCATATGAAGCGGGGTGTATAGGTTATGTGATATAAATAAACAAGCACGTGTAGAAATGTATTTTACAAGACAAGTTGATGTTAGTTATCAGCGATGTTCTCATGGTCAATGGGTCAACTAAGAAAGAGAGTCAGGCATGATCAAACCATCCAAATTATAGCCCTTCCCCCAAAAAAAGAAAAATTGAAAAAAGAAAAGACATTAAAAAAAAACCCACACACACTTTTAAATTAACATCACACGTCTCCAAAATCTCTGACAACTTTTTGAACACAGTGATTACCAATGATTACAAATGTTGACTACTCACCTTAACTACATTACATCCGTTCACAAACTTGCTCTTCTCGGTAGTTCCCTTGTTAAACCAATTACTTTTTCTCAAATATTTCGTCTTCATCCGTCTTCAGATTAATTTTTAGGAAGGCATGTGAGTAGATTGAATATTTCCTGACAAGTCCAACACCACTTATATTGAAAAAATTCTCAATCGAGATGTCTTCATATCATCAAGGCATTGGCATTAGCTACGAAAATTCATTTAGAAAACGGGATTCTACTATATGATCTTGACACCCCAAAAAACAAATTTGTTCCTGCCTTTTATTTGATCAGGCCCAGACATGTGGACCCAGACATGTGGACCCAGACATGTGGACCCAGACATGTGGACCCAGACATGTGGACCCAGACATGTGGACCCAGACATGTGGACCCAGACATGTGGACCCAGACATGTGGACCCAGACATGTGGACCCAGACATGTGGACCCAGACAGGTGGACCCAGGCAGGTGGACCCATGCAGGTGGACCCATGCAGGTCGACCCAGACATGTGGACCCAGACAGGTGGACCCAGACAGGTGGACCCAGACAGGTGGGCCCAGACAGGTGGACCCAGACAGGTGGACCCAGACAGGTGGACCCAGACAGATGGACCCACACAGGTGGACCCAGACATGTGGACCCAGACAGGTGGACCCAGACAGGTGGACCCAGACAGGTGGCTGGTTGACCCAGACAGGTGGACCCAGACAGGTGGACCCAGACAGGTGGCTGGTTGACCCAGACAGGTGGACCCAGACAGGTGGACCCAGACAGGTGGAACCAGACATGTGGACCCAGACAGGTGGCTGGTGGACCCAGACAGGTGGACCCAGACAGGTGGACCCAGACAGGTGGACCCAGACAGGTGGACCCAGACAGGTGGACCCAGACAGGTGGACCCAGACAGGTGGACCCAGACAGGTGGCAGGTGGACCCAGACAGGTGGATCTAGACAGGTGAGACCCAGACAGGTGGACCCAGGCAGGTGGACCCAGACAGGTGGACCCAGAAATGTGGACCTAGAAGGTGGACCCAGACAGGTGGACCCAGACAGGTGAAACTAGACAGGTGTCATGTGGACCCAGACAGATGTACCCAGACAGATAGGCCCAGACATGTGGACCCAGACATGTGGACCCAGACATGTGGACCCAGACATGTGGACCCAGACAGGTGGAACCAGACAGGTGGACCCAGACAGGTGGACCCAGACATGTGGCTGGTTGACCCAGACAGGTGGACCCAGACATGTGGACCCAGACAGGTGGCTGGTGGACCCAGACAGGTGGACCCAGACAGGTGGACCCAGACATGTGGACCCAGACAGGTGGCTGGTGGACCCAGAAATGTGGACCCAGACAGGTGGACCCAGACATGTGGACCCAGACAGGTGACTGGTGGACCCAGACAGGTAGACCCAGACAGGTGGACACAGACAGGTGGACCCAGACAGGTGGACCCAGACAGGTGGACCCAGACAGGTGGACATAGACAGGTGGACCCAGACATGTGGACCCAGACATGTGGACCCAGACATGTGGCTGGTTGACCCAGACAGGTGGACCCAGACAGGTGGACCCAGACAGGTGGACCCAGACATGTGGACCCAGACAGGTGGCTGGTGGACCCAGACAGGTGGACCCAGACAGGTGGCAGGTGGACCCAGACAGGTGGCAGGTGGACCCAGACAGGTGGATCTAGACAGGTGAGACCCAGACAGGTGGACCCAGACAGGTGGACCCAGACAGGTGAAACTAGACAGGTGTCATGTGGACCCAGACAGATAGGCCCAGACATGTGGACCCAGACATGTGGACCCAGACAGATTTACACTGAATATAAGTTTGATCTATTTGCAGCGCAATGTTACATTTTCTGCAATGATGGAGGCGTCATAAAAACCTAGAGAACGTTTCTCTGTGTGTCTAGAAGTCGGCACATGACACGTGATCAAATGATTCAAGTAGCCTCGCAACACCAACAGTCTCATAAATTAAAGAGCCGTGTGTCCAAGTCCATGAATACATTAGGAAGAGTTTAAAACAACGTTTACCGATGAAAATGACATGAATTCCGTTATCTGGTCGAGCGGCATGCGCACTCGGCTGGCGTGCCGACGGTCACGGGTTCGAATCTCCGTAAATGCAAAAATTTGTTCCAGGGTACAGAGGTGCACCCCGGTTCACAAAGCTACGATGGAATAGGTACCTGACACTGGTTAGGCGAAAATAAGGTGGCTGGGAAATTGCGTGGTCCCTCATAGCCGTGACCTGTAAACGCTGTCTCTTGTCAAAACGTTCTTAGCAGAACGTAGGACGCAATTATTTTCTATATAGTAGGAGAGTGTGTAACAGATAAGACATGAAGGATTCTTTAATCTTGTGGAGACATGCGAGGGAAGGCAAAAATTGAATGACTTAAACAGAGTACGTTTCTAATAGCGTGAATTTAATTAAGGCGGGCAATTTGTGGGAGCATCGCACCGTGAGAACCAAGCATTGTATTTTATTGACATATAAACAACTTCCGTGTCTGGTGGAAGACAGGAGGTTATGGAGCGTCGCTCAATGAAAAACAAGCATCGGATTTGGCCGACCTAAGCGGCCGTCCATAAATAATGTCACCCACCAAGGGTGGGTGGGGGGGGGAGTAACACATTTGTGATTATGTGTGACGAGGGGGAGGGGGGTGTTTAAGAACTGTGATGTCATATCAAAACGAGCAACTTTCAATAAAAGTTCCATTTATATATTTTATTGCTTACGATTTATTTAATGACCTTTTAAATGGCTTCACGCGTGTTACGATATTAGAGTGCAGCCTTACACTAAATATGTACTTACATGAAAAATAAAATAATCCCGGTAAAAACCAAAGTTTTTAACGCAATTTCCCTTGGGAATTGCGTTTATACATTTGAAATGTCTGTGCACTGTTCGAGCTTGCACACGCATCTCCTCCTGAACCATACCAGATAGAGGGTTCGGGTCTTTAGCAAATATGCTAAGGAGGTCCCATGGATGTGCAATAGCCAAAAAATACCGAAAAGGTTTACTGGATTTCCTTGAAAATAAAAAAAGAAACCAAACAAACCGAAAACATATCAGTATTTCGTCAATTTCTCGCCAACCATAACATCTTCATCTATCGTGTTGGAACAAACGCCAAACAATAGCTAATTATATTTAGAACAATGTCGGAGGAGAAATTTTTGAAAAATCCGTTTTCGTTCGACTCCCGTAATTTTAGCATCGATTTGTAGAAAGCAATTGTTTTGTTTAGTTTCAGAATTATTAATATGAAATGACTTTTAATGTCATCTAGAATGATAGTTAATGGGGTTTTCTCGCTTTTTTAGACTGTTTTGCGTTGCGTGCGCATTATATTGACACATTTTGGTGTAGTGTAGCGTGAGGGGATATGACGTCAAAGAGAAAATTTGCCATAGTGAGCAATTGAAAGCGATAGTTTTGTTTCGTTTGAAATGAATTTAAATGTAATCTAGAATGATTTTCCTTGAATAACAAAAAATGGAAATTCTTTGTTAGAAATTGCGTTTAAATACTCATTCGAGTTTTTATTACTTGTTTTACTATAAATCCTTTATATTTGAGACATAACTAAAAAGTGCTAATTATGTTCAATAACTTACTCAGATCGCGACAGACTAGCATAAACATTTATAGATCGGAAAATATTGTCTTGTCTTATCTATACAGACGCTCCTTCTATGCAGAAGATAGTTGCGTCCACAGACCATGACAGAATGATCTGTTTGGCAAGTGATGCAGCGTTCACAGGCCACGGCTTTGTGGGTTCCACGCATTACCCAGCCGCCTAACTACATGTAGTGTTAGGTACCCATTCAGAGCTGGGTGACTCAGGGACGCCCTAGGCCCCGGGAACAAACCCTTGCCTTCAGACGGATTCGAATTATATTCAATATAATACGCACCGCGTGACAGGAAAATATAAAAAAGGTTGTTCAACATAATACGCACCGCGCGACAGACTAGCACAAAAATGTACATGTTACATAGAGATACATAGAGATAAACTAAAAATTCATTAATTTAATTACGGTACATTCGATCGATGTGAAATTTCGATACATCATTTTTTATCGTCGCTACGAGTGTGCCTGGAAAATTTCAGCTTGATTGGATACGGGAAAATGGGTAAATATCGATCCAAAGTTTTTGCGGCAAGCTATCAAGCAGGCGATGTAGTATAAAGGATTTAAAAAGTGATTTGAAATTTGCTCACTTTCAAATAGAAAATACGGTATTTTATTGTGGTGGGGGGGGGGTGGCAAAGCTTTGTGACTTCATATTGGAGGGGGTCTAACATTTTGTGACGACTATGACGAGGGGGGGGAAGGGGTGGGATGAAAAAGCGGCTAAAATCGCATGACGTCATTTATGGACGGCCCCTAACTACCAAAACTGTCGGTGGTGGGAGCATTGGGGGCGTCGCAAAGTCTAATGTACTTTTAGCCAATGAGAAACAAGCTTTGTAATTTATCAACTCATGGTCGAGTATGTACCTAATTTATGTGGCTCAACCTGTTTAGTGTTGACGATTGAATGCAGGTCAGCTCATCAGGTCCTTAAGAAAACAATACGTCGGCAGGATCTATACATAAGATCATTAAAAAATTTGGCTGTATGGTTTTAATTAAATTCAATTGTGTGACGCTGTTACTTTCACAATTTTGTTGAAAGCCGTCATTGTCAAAGTAGGGGGAATTAATCTGTACATATTTCATTGTCAAAGTAAGGGGAATTAATCTGTACATATTTCATTGTCAAAGTAGGGGGAATTAATCTGTACATATTTCATTGTCAAAGTCGGGGGAATTAATCTGTACATATTTCATTGTCAAAGTAGGGGGAATTAATCTGTAAATATTTCATTGTCAAAGTAGGGGGACTTAGTCTGTACATATTTCAATGTCAAAGTCGGGGGAATTAATCTGTACATATTTCATTGTCAAAGTAGGGGGAGTTAATCTTTCCATATTTCATTGTCAAAGTAGGGGGAATTAATCTGTCCATATTTCCTGAGTAGTGTCTATATTTTAAGATGATAAAATATCCATTTAAATAAACAAGCCTGTAAAAGGTTGCTTGGGTTTAAACAGAAAAAAATATATTAAGAAATTGAAAGTAAAAAATATAAATAACTTCTTTAATAATGTCAAAATTGCCATTGATTATCTTATCTTGAAAGTTCATTTCTGTGACGACCTTGATCTTCAACAATGACGTCAGCTGATCCGATGGTAACTATAATTTTGAGATGTAACTTTACAATTACAGGACCATCAATCCGTTTAAAATGTAAAGAGGCAACAAAGTCAAAAACTCTTCCTTAAGAACTGAAGATACACCAAGTCCTAGTACGCATGCGTCGATGCTACGAAAAGGAGATACTTTTTTTTTAAGTTTGTATTTTTAAATATACATTAGAATAGCCGTTGAATTTAAATTTGAAACTAAGAAACACACGGTCATTTCTGTCCGTATTATCATACAGATGTCTTATATAATACTAGTATATTAATAGTCCATCTAGTTCCACAACTATTTTCTTATCTTGTGCCACGGCCCACTGACATGTAAACTTCAGTTTGAAATTAATACCTTCTTGTAACCTTGAATCTAAGGAGAGCGTTTGCCCCAGTATGATACTCTCTCCCCACTTTCAACAATAATATTGTAGACCAACAGCATTAGATTCAACTTCGGAGTCCTTATCAGTCTGTCATGGAGCCAGTCGATAATGCTGACAAACGGTTTCTTCTATAGCGTTAACACTATCCATGCTAGACTTGTATGATCTTTGTGCTCTGATCTTTAAATACTCTATCAAATTGAAACATGAATTACAAATTTTCATAGAATTGTCTTTGTTGTCACACTCTCAAATATTTCGGAAGACTGTTCCACAATTTTGGTGTCGCCGATTCAAAGGAGCGCACTCCAAGCCCAAGGGACTTCCTCCTGTGACCATCCACTCCGGGAAGATGACACTAGACAATTGCACATAAGATGACACTAGAATGACGCGTACAATGATAACAAAACGACCCCTATGGTTACAACCAAAAAATGAGACTTATTATTAAAATATGATACTACAATTTGATAATAATAAATATACTACCTACCAGATGACATGAAAAACCGAAAGTCAGAAAATACACAAGTAAATCAGAACAATAGATTACTCTATTAAAGAACACACCGTCGAGAAGGGGTGGCCTCTACGGGGCTCGACGGACGTGTAGGGTCGCGGGCCACGGACCTGACCACGACCCGCGACCCGAAACCGACAACTCCTGGAAACCAATGCCGAAGTCCATTATGTTAGGTGTTGGGTGCTAGTCACATATGATTACAGTCGCTGTACGGATCTTAGGCAAAGCATCTAGATGCAATGCCGATGATGAAAACCAAAGTAACCGTTGAGGGTCGGGTTACTCCGAAGCGACCGTTTCGTCCCCCTAATTTTACTAGCAACGCCATTGAGCGGTGCCGGTTTAGGGCCTGGAGTACCAGTACGGATTAGCAAAAGGAACCGCGAAAAACGCAGCGGACGACAGCTCTGAGGAAACCTACCAGTGGGGATTACACCCTAGGTGGGTTATTGATGATAGCCCGCTTGGCGGCGGTCCTAGCCATGGAGACTCGCGCGCTTTGCCGGTGTTGCGCCAAAGTGGTAGTGGGTCGAAGTAGTGAACTCCACCCCGCCTTGTGAAGTCAATTTATTGGGAGGCATTTTCGACTTTTTGTCTTAGATGCCAAGGTGGCCGCTTCAGAAGCGACCGCTTCCGTTGGGGTTTCTCAGCTGTTATTTCCCTTTGGGGGCCAGATAGCTGAGAGAGTCTTCTGTGAAGACCCATAAAGAGCACTAGGCTGGGGCTACTGATTTCCTTCCACATGTAGGTTCATTAAAGAAAACAAGTATAATACTAGATTACTAGCTAGACGATAATTACCTGACGATTTTTAAGATGACACTACATGATGCTTTTTTTTTAATTTATGTCTGTGTGTGTCCCCCATAACACTGTTTCGAGGTCGTAGGGGGGTTCTAATGTTTCCATTAGAACATTCTCGGGCTTAGTAGAGCTTGGCGGCGCCCATCCCTCTCCATAACAATACATGATTATTTTAAAAGATGATGCTAAATGATGATTAGAACATGACAATACATTATCCTTTTTAAAATGACACTACATGATGATTTTAGAGCATGACAATATATGTTTTTTTTTAGATAATGATACTACATGATGTTTTTAGAACATGAAAATAAATGATCCATTTTAGAAGATGATACTACACGATGATTTAAAGTATATGACGATTCTAATTCTAGAAGATGACAACAGATTTTTCTCTTTGAATTAAATGTGCAATAAGCCATAAATGATGTCAAATTATTTTGTTTGTTCTCGAAAAAAAGGAAAGAAAAGAAAAATTATACGCCCTCGTGGTTTGCCTACATATCCGGGTTTTCACATGGTAAGCTGAGGGGCCGTTCCAAAGGGCACATAAGAGGTACAGACCCAACCACACCGAATCCGTGTAGTTCGCTGGGTTCGTCTGACTTAGGTAATCTTACCAAGCGGAGGTCTCACTGTCCTAGCTGTAAACACACGCCTAGTCAAGTGTGGCGTGTCAAAGGCCAAACACAGTATTCGAGAACGAGAGAGACAGAGAGAGTTAGATAATCTTAGCTTGTAGTTTAATTGTTTCGCTTGGCCCAATAATAAACTCTGTAAGTACAGACATAATTATATAGACGATTATAGACCAATCGTTATTTTTAGTTGAGTATTTTTTTTTACTCATTTCGACATTTCAGTTGCGATGGGTTATTGTCAAGTGCCACCGTCACACGCTGCAGTTTCGCCTTGTCATGTCACTGCACGGTGTTAGTGTCGCTAACAGTCAAGTGTCCGAGGCTGTCCTGTCACGCATAGCATAGTGCTGTATCGCCCCCCCCCCGCCATGCCATCCCATGACCGCGTAAGTGGTGATTTAAAAAAGAGATATAAACGATTTTGACATTTGTAAGCATGATCAGCAACAGATTGTCATGACCTAGTGGCAAATCATTATTTATGGATATAGAGAAAATTATTTTTATAAAAATGTAAAATGTAAGCCAAGGTTTTTTTTACAAATGACTTATTAAATTTTTTATGAGGACTTTATTTTCCACAATGATACTTGTTATTGTTTGTGCCGCATTCCTTGGGAGACCTATCTTCTTTGTTCTGAAAAACTAGTTTTGGACAAACAAAGTTACCGGTACGCTTGACTGTGTTTGTAATGTTGTTATGGTAGAGGGAGATAAATATGCAGGAATGAAATGTTGTATTTTTACGATTGTAGAGGGAATAAGTGTAATTATTTTTATCGATAAACGTAATTTAGCTTGTTGTTTTAGGGTGTCGGTTAGGATCAGGGACTCGGTTAGGTGTAGTCTGTAGTTGACTTTAAAAAAAATTAAAATACAATTTAAAATATGGTAGCCAAACATACCATATTTGGAGCGCATCGTTAGCTTAAATTATGCTTGCTTTTACCCTAGGTATTACGGAGTATGCATAGTGCACATTCGTACATTGAAAGCAAGTTTCTAAACAAGGAAAAAACAACATTTTTCAAGCGAATGTAGTTCTGCAGAAGCTAGTCAAGAAATATTTTCTCTCCGTGACCATACAGAAGGAACACAATCTAGAGACAT
This sequence comes from Ampullaceana balthica, assembly GCA_944989445.1. Classification (NCBI taxonomy): domain Eukaryota; kingdom Metazoa; phylum Mollusca; class Gastropoda; family Lymnaeidae; genus Ampullaceana; species Ampullaceana balthica. The sequence goes on from CALYLW010000090.1 coordinate 480,164, forward strand.
TTTTCTTTGACTTTTATATTACATAAGGAAAAGAAATTTAAATTTCACTTTTAAAATTAAGCATTTCTGAACCAATTTCAATTTTAAATAATTATTAATAAAGTTTGCAGTAAGATTAGAAGATTCGGAAATAGTTTGTGTTCTGTCAATATAATAAAACCCTATAATATTCAAAAGAGTTTTCGATAGAACTAGAATTTCACCCCGGATACTGAGTAGCATATTGCTTGGTGTCTTATATTTCTGTAAGACGTTCATGGCCATGGATGTACGTGTCGTAGAGATCCTCAAAATACTTGATATTTCAACGGAATAGAAGAGATTTAATGTCCAGCAGGTTTCCAAATTTCTTTTGATGTCTTTTACTTTTAGTCCTAGTAAACGTGCATGTTGCGTCTAATGTTGAAGTCGATCAAATTCACTCTCCATCACGCGCACAGTTTCTTCTGCTGCCGAAAGACCTGCAACTTTCCAGTTCTCCGGGAATCTTTCGATTTTACCCAATCACCCTGTCCCCCCCAACCACCCCATTCTGTGCGTTTTGTTTTGGAGTTTTCTGCAGCAACTTGCCAGGGCATCAGCACGAAGTATAACAAGTTCTTGCTCCAAAGTTTCCCATAATATTTGCTGCTTCATTGAAATTTATAGTAATACCTTGTCAGCGTTTGTGTACACAATTATCAATTATTTCAATACTGAAACTGTGGGAATGTTATAAACAATCAAGTTAAACTGTTCTGATTTCATGTACCATAGTTGAGGCTTTCGGTTATTTTCCTAACAGTCCTACTACTTTCACTAGACTTTCGCGGATTGCTTTAACAACTTCCAGTCGTGCGTCTAAGGATGTTTCAGATACCACTTTATTGTGATGGGCACAGGTTTTTCAAAATACTCATTGTTAAACATTTTTTAACGAGACTGCTAAAAATTTATTTTTTCAAGTGTTTCAATTGTAGCTAGGAATTATATATGGAAAACAAACAAATCAAAATGGCAAGGACTATGACAGTTCAATGCGCATCGGAATTACAAACAGTCAACCATATCCTCTACAGAAACACGGAGTCCCTACAGAACAACCATGCCACTCTCTGTATAACTGTCTGTCTCTCTTAGGTCACTTCATTCATTTCATCGTACGTGCTTTGCAGTGCGGCACGGTGCGAGTTGCTCCAGGTAAATTTAAGAAGTTGTATTCACAATTGAGTGACAATGTTCGGTGATTCGTTATTGTAGAAAAGGATATACAATATGCATGTAAGCCCAAAAATCACAGCATCATTGTATATACATTGTGCCGACATTGGCCTATCTCTCTCTCTCTCTCTCTCTCTCTCTCTCTCTCTCTCTCTCTCTCTCTCTCTCTCTCTCTCTCTCTCTCTCTCTCTCTCTCTCTCTCATTAACCTTTCTGGCCTTGCTGCATCTTTTGGATGTATCTCGATATAAGTTAAAAATAATTGTTAGATACGTAGTTATACAGTTATTTTTACCATACCACGTTTTTATTAACTCACTTTAGTTCCTGTGTTTCTGTCCACAATTTTTCAAATCTGCCAACGTAAAATTAAACCACTTCGGATGGTCCAAGAGATCTCAAAATTTTACCACAGATAGATCGTAGATGACAATGCATTGTTTCAAAATTTCAGATCGATCGAATGTACTGTTATTAATATATTGAACTTTTTAGTTTATATGTAAGCCTATGTACTATCCGTCTGTCCTTGTTTACATTACATTCACGTGACGAGTTCACACCAACCCCGACCACAAAAACCATGTTTAAGATCAAGGGGAGCTCAGTCATTTCCAGTCTGTAAATATTTGTCGAAAATGCGTATTATATTTGAACATAATCAATACTTCAAAACTCACCATAGCATACACTTAGACTAAAAAGAATAAAATAAAATAAAAGTAAAAAAGATTTTTAAAAACCACGTTTTTATAAGCAGACTAAAAAGAAGAAAATAAAATTTTAAAATTTCAATAAGTACTATGATGTAATATGACTAAAAACGTGGGCGGTTGCTTTTTAGGCGTTTGGCTAAAATGATTAGGGTTTACAAATGACGAGTAAGAAAATGAGTGAATTTAATTAGTTAAGCCTGAGAAGCGCCGCCCCCACGTTTTTAGTCATATTACATCATAGTACTTATTTTAAATTTTTAAATTTTATTTTCTTCTTTTTAATCCGCTTATAAAAACCTGGTTTTTAATAATCTTTTTTTTACTTCTATTTATTGTTTAACAATTCATAGCCACACATCCTATGGACCGAGAAAAGCTTTTCCCGATGCCCTAGATCAGGAGTTAAGTCAAGAAAGATACTTGTTAAATGCCTTATATTAACTTCACCGCCGTCTCTCTCTCTGTCTCTCTGTCTGTCGTTCGTCGTCGGGCGGGCTGAAAAACAAAAGTCAAAAGTGACCCACGTCCCGTGATGCCATCGAGCTGAAATTTGGGACATAGACTTGTGTCACCTAACAATGCATCGTATCAAAATTTCAGATCGATCGAACGTAACATAATTAAATTAATGCATTTTTAGTTTATCTCTATACGGCATATGTAATTCAATTTCACGGTTTGTTATTGTTTTTTTTTCACGTGATAATTCAGTTCGCGCGTTGACGCAACATCGTCGATATACCGGCGTGCTTTTGTTTACATTTTACGTGTCACGCTGAGCTCGGTCCAGCGATCGGTGACCAGACCTTTCACCTCTCCCACCCACCCCTACCCCACAGGGTTATAAAGAAAAGGGGAGTTAAGACAGATTCGGTCTGCAAATGATTGTCGCGTTTGAAAATAATCAATACTGTTAGTTATGTCTCATATATAAGGGATTTATAGTCAAAGACTTTGTTTTTACGGGTTTGTTTTATTTTTCCTCCTACCACCGACGGACCCGGCTGTTATGAAGAATCTGAACCTTGGTCGGCTCCAGTGGCTGACAGACAACATCATATCATATCTGTGGTTGGCACATGGCACAACTTCTGTGGCTGTTGTAGTGATCTCTGACCAAGTTATTGCCCTTGTTCACGCATTGACATGAATGAAACCTTTTAAACTCAGTTTGGCGTACCTGTACTTTGCGTCCGCAGTCATATGTACTCCCCCCCCCTCGCTACGCCCTTGCTTCTTTAGTGAGTTTGGCTAAATGAATACATTATAAACTCTAAGCTTTCTGCTACTGTATTCTCTGAGAATCATTTTATTGTTTTTAACAACAATTTAATAGGATCACATCTCATTTCTCCAATTGAATATCATTAAAAGTATCAGAAATATACGTTGTAAAATATTTGGGTAAGATATGGTATTAAACAAATATTTTTCTAGGAAAAAAAACACTATGACGACCATGCGACCGTATTTGTACTGCATTGTTTACACGATGTTGCAGTTTTAAAAATAAATAAATAAATACTGCAGTGGTTCTATTTAAAGATTTCAGCCATTAAATAAAAAGTATACCATTCAAACTTTCACACCGCAGTGTTCACTAAGAGCCCGTTTCACAAATTATAAGATCACTATGTAGGCATCTACGCCTTACTCAGGTAATTTATCCGTCCACAAGGTAAGCTAATTGGTTTTAGGCTTGTTGGGCCTCAGAGAAAACAATAAAAATGTAATTAACCCGGAGGCACACTAGACGCGACAGAGTTCTGATCAACACATTCAAACATGTCTCGCTAGGCCGGTGTCAGGAAATAAAGTCACCCCCAAAATAAAGTCTCCCCCAGAAATATTATTTTAAATCAAAGTACCCCCAGATACTTTGCTTTAAAATAAAGTCTCTGGTGTTAACATAAAAATAATTAATAAAACTAAATAATTAAAAGAAATTATAAATACGTTCTTTATGAACGTTTATGACTCACAGTATATTTTGTATTTGTGCTACATGCATTTGTGAATGATTTTTGGATATTCAGCAATCATAAGCTAGTCAGGGACTAGCAACAAGTTGAGGGCAAAGCGGTTGCATGCCCCGATATACACATTTTTAGATGTGGCTAATTGCCCAGTTATTTAAAAAATAACCGACAAATGAACTGGAAAAAAATATTATCAAGTAATATGAGAATGTGACACCGATGTCTTGGATGGAATATGTAATTCACTCTTTACATCTGTGAGTCTGTGAGTACCACCTTTGGTAAGGACATACATGAAATTTGCGATCTATATGTGTGCATAGAAATATTCAAAAATATTTTTACCGTCTTTTACATGGAGCATTTACAAAAATTAACAGCAGAAAATTTAATAAATCCAAGTAGCAAAGATTGTAAAATTTTAAAAAAAATTTAAGTTGACTTTTAAAATATAGTAAAAGTATCGGTAGAAAAAGTTTTTAAACGGGATTACTTTTTGTGTAGCCGTCTCAGAACACACAAAAAAGGCCAAAACTTAAACTTAAAAAAAATCACGTCACACGTTAAATAATCATTGGCGTGGCTAGGGTTGTGTCACCCGATACGTTAAATTCGTGATATACCCCCCCCTTTCCCGACCCAATGCCCGATTTCTGCTGAATATATGGAGATTGGATGGCTTTACCGTATCTAAGAATAGCACCAACAACTCCTGCCTTTTACACATCAAAACATCTACCTTCATATTAGATTCATATACCAAACATGTGCCTTTGTACACAAGTGATGAGAAACACAACACAATGTTGCCCTATAATTTTAGGTGAACACAGTGTTAAAACTTAAAGCAAATCTCAAGTAAATATGCAGTAATTTTTAAACATTTGTCCCGCCCCTGAGATGATATCAAACGGTGTAGTCATCACCCTCCTCATATTTCTCTAGTTACGCCACTACAATAAACATTAAGTAGACGCGTGTCTATAAACATCCTTGTGTTTTGTTGTTGCTTTTTTGTTTTGTTTGGATATCATTTTTAGTTTTATTGAATGGCGGATTTATTTTGGGGGATACATTATTTTACTGGGTAGGGCAGAATGTTTTTTAATCAGGAGGAAAATATATTTTATCCCACGGAGGATGTATTTTATTTTAAAAATAAAACCGCTGGGGAGACTATATGAGGGAGTATTTATTTTGCAACACCGGCCTTTCCAAAAAAGATTGGAACACGGAATACAGAACAGATAATGGTATAGAGATTGCACAACTTTTTGGAAAGTCAAAGTAAGTTGCACAAACAATAGGTATAATTTATTAAATAATTCCTCAAAATAAAATAATTAATTTTATGTAATACCATCATGAGTCATCTGACTCGATTTTAAATCGGCCGATCTCAATCTCTGTGACAAGATATACTTAATATAATCTTAGACGACTATCTGTCATCCTTTGTTGATGGCATTATATCTTTGCCTATCAATGCATATCCTATTTACTTGTTGAACATCACGAATAATTCTTAATCTTTGTGGGTTATATGATAAATAATCCTATATAATAAAAGGCAAGTTTCTGTTCTTTCTGTCCCGTCATCTATAGCGATTGGTCCCTCAAACACATATGACTCCTACAGCCAATGACTAGCGGAGAAAAATTTACATACACGCGGAGGTTCAAAACGAGTTATTTTTTGGTGCAGTTTTTTTGTCATAATTCATTATGTTGTTCCCATCTTGAAGTGATGCCTGCCGCTTATTCCAATGACAATTCTCCTTTTTTCTTTGATGGTCCTGGGGGGTAGTGGCAAGAGTTTTAAGTGTTGTTTGTTTTTTGTTGCTGCTATTGTTGTTGTTGTTTTGTTGTTGTTGTTTTTTGTTGTTGTTTTGTTGTTGTTGTTTTGTGGTTGTTGTTATTGTTGTTGTTTTGTTGTTGTTGCTTTGTTGTTGCTGTTGTTGTTGCTGTTGTTGTAGTTGTTGTTTTGTTGTTGTTGTTTTGTTGTTTTTGTTTTGTTGTTGTTGCTGTTGTTGTTTTGTTGTTGTTGTTTTGCTGTTGTTGTTTTTATTTTGTTGTTGTTGTTGTTGTTTTTGTTGCTGTTGTTGTTGTTTTTGTTGTTGCATTTGTTGTTTTTGCTGTTTTTGTTGTTGTCCACATCCCTTGCCCTGCGACGACAATGTCCTGCAAACGCTTCAGCATAACAACTACCAAAACATAGCGTCCAAGAACTTCACAGGTCACCCTACACTTATTCCCGTCCTTGGGCGGGCTATTTTACTAGTAATATTATAAAATAGAATATAGGGAAAGAGTTTAGAAAAATATGGCTTCAAGAAATGATGTTATGAGGTTAAAAAAACACGAGTTGTCCTTATCATTAACAGTTCTCCCCCCTGTTGCTCGTCTTTTCATCTTCCCAAAAACTGTCTGACCTACTTAAAAAGAGGAAGTTTAAATAGGTCAAGCAGGGAACAGTTACGTTGAAACTCTGAAGGTGTGGGGTATGCAACACAATCTGAGGCGTCACTAAGGTTGGTGTCACCCAGTGCGGTAGCTCATGGTGTTACCCAGTGCGGTAGCTCATGGTGTCAACCAGTGCGGTAGCTCATGGTGTTACCCAGTGCGGTAGCTCATGGTGTCCCCCAGTGCGGTAGCTCATGGTGTCACCCAGTGCGGTAGCTCCTGGTGTCACCCAGTGCGGTAGCTCATGGTGTCCCCCAGTGCGGTAGCTCATGGTGTCACCCAGTGCGGTAGTTCCTGGTGTCACCCAGTGCGGTAGCTCATGGTGTTCCCCAGTGCGGTAGCTCATGGTGTCACCCAGTGCGGTAGCTCATGGTGTCAACCAGTACGGTAGCTCATGGTGTCATCCCTCACGACTTACCCCATAGAACACCTCCAAGTCTGCCAGTGCCAAATAACGAGAACATACAGCAATTTACGTTTTGGTGTCACCCCTTGTGATGGTGTCACCCAGTGTTCTCCGCCCCTCGCGCACCCCCCAGTGACGCCTCTGAACACAATATAATGAGAATAAATCATATAATTTTTCCTGTTGCCATATCCCCAACGTCCCCACTGATCCTTGTTTCTCTTCTGGTACAAGACAATTGAATTCAAACAATACCTAAGATATTTGTGAGTCGTCGATGTCCCCCTTAGACCTGCCTGCCGATTTTTTTAAAATTTCGACTGGCTGACATAATTTTGTGGCGGATATCCGGATTAGCCGGATTTCTCCGTAAATTGACTTTTGCGGCTGATTTTCGGCTGATTACGAAATATTCGGATGAAATACGACTGAAGCCTGGCCAATAATGAAGTAATAAAACTTCAGCAATAAAACACTTTTACAATACTTCAGAAAAAGTTTTATTTTAAATGGAAAAAAAAGTTTTTTGGGCCGTCCATAAATTACGTCACGTTCCAGAGGGGGGAAGGGGTGTAAGAAAGTGTAACAGTTTGTGACAGGGGGAGGAGGGGTTGTGACGTCACGGTGTTTTATATTAAATTTTAATTACTTTGTTATTTAAAAAAACATTTTTCGAAAGTGTGACGTACTTTAGGGGGGTGGGGGTCCAAGATTTTTGACAGCTTGTGACGTCAAAATGGTAAAAAATAGCGTGACTTTATACTTTATGGACGGCCCTATGCTGTCCTACTAATACAGTGCATGAATGCATTCCACTCATTCAGTTTCTGTCACTCAATACCTGATTGGCACTTAGAATATCAGTTTATAATTGTCATGAATAAAACAAACGCGATGTAGTTTATCAGCTTGTTAGGCTAATGCGGCTCGCCGCATATTTACCGGCGGATTTTTGGCGGACGAAAATTCGGCGGCGTATTCGGCGCGTGTCGTCGGCTGAGGGGTCTAGTCCCCCCCCCCAACTCCTGTTATCACGTAAATTTTTCCATGGTGTAAAAACAATGCCAGAGCCAGAATGTCATCGATAGACAGACATCCTGCTGTGTACTATCGTCCAACTTACTAGTAGGAGACTACTCCATCAAGTTACTACAGTAGACATACGCTATGTCACTTTATCAAACGTTGGAAGATTTGAAGGATCGACATAAGAAAACTTACTAACAGGATCGACATAAGAAAACTAACGCACATAAACAGAAACTTGTTTTTTTTAAATAACAAAGATAACAGAACTCCCACTGGCAGGGCTGACATTGTTGGTCGCGCGGCATTCGCGCTGGAGGCGCTGTTGATTGAGGCGGGGATTTGTTGCCGTGATTTAACAGTGCCCCTGAGTCCAGCCAGGAGGGTGAAAGAAATACAGGTGTATAGAAGAAGAGTCTGTGATTGTACAAAAAAAATCTCTTCTAAGTATAAATAAAATCTTTTTAAATGTGAATCAAAATCAGGATACACTTAGTTGGCGTTAGTTTCCGAAATTTCGGAACAGAAAAATGTTGATAAAATTTTCTAAATCTAACCGCCATTCCAACCCTCCCCACCAGAGTCTTTGAATGTACCTTTATCAGCGGCGTGGTGATCTACCACAGCTAACACAGCTCGCTCTTAAACATCTATATAAATATATATATATATATATATATATATATATATTTATATATATATATATATATATTTATATATATATATATATATATATATATATATATCTAATATATAAAGCTCAAATGTTTGTATGTTTGTATGTTTGTATGTTTGTATGTTTCACTTTTCGGCTTTCTGTTAGACAATCACGGAAAAACCAAATGACGGACGGGGACCAAATTTGGCAGGACGGTTCCTTTTACCCTGAAGGTGGTTTTAAGTTAGTTTTTGTAATTGTCCCTTTTGCCCGAATGCCGTAAATTAAATAATCAGAAAATGCAGAGACAAAGAATAAAAAATTTAACCTCATTTCTGTATTGAACAAATTTACGCGGACGTTCAAATGCCGTTCAAAGCGAGTTACTTTTGGTGACTTTTTTTTTCCTATGCCAATACTTTATTTTCAGCGGTGCGCATTCAAAAAATATTATAATGTCTAATTACGGTGCGCACATTTTCGTGTACGCTTCATAATTTGAGCTGTGTAGTACAAAGAATTGTCATATTAGATAGACACGTAAACATACTTAATTACAACTGCCACACGATGCATTAGATTTAATTGTTTACACGTTTAAATTTAATTGCGAATTTGTTTTAATTATTTTCTGTTCCGTAACTCGACATTTAATAAAAACCTATTTATGTAATAATTGTGTCTGTATTTTTTTTCAAACTATTTAAATTTAGGCTACGGGACCTATTAACATAAGTATATTAAACTAAATAAAGTGATCCTGAAAACGCTTAATTATTTTGTATTGCGAATTGAATATGTTATGTTCATTCCTTTGATGATGGATTAACATAGGCCATTTTTAAAATCAATTATTGTCATGGTTTCACATATGTTTTAAAATAAAATTGATTTGTTTTTTTTTGTTTTTTTAAAATTAGGAATATAGCCTAATTTCTTTATTTATCTTTATTATCTTTATCTCATAGACGCTGTTGCAAATATTGTATTAAATACGTGTTACGATTGTTACAATTGTGTTACGATGCAGTGTCGTAAATATATAAGAGCTTTTTTTAGTGACGACAGTGGCAGAGATCTTTTGGAAAAATGTCAAAAAATCAGTGGCCTTTTTTTAATGGATACAAACAAACAAACACAAAATTATCAAATGAGCGTTATATATTAGATATGCGTTTAAATTATTTTATTTCAATTATTTTCACGATGCATTGTATTAATATTTTACATGCAATGAATAAAATTGGGATTTTTAAAAATTTAATTCATAACTCGACATTTAATTAAAAACCATAGATGTAGCGAGTTTATTTTATGTTGAAAGTGATGGCCTATGTCAAGTAAACGTACACTTTAAAACAGTTTACTTTAGCTTTATATACACTATACATTATACACTTTCGCTACCGAACGTATTAACAAAAGTTGACTAAATTTAATGAAGTGATCTTGAAAACGCTTAATTAATATGAATTACGAATTGAATATGTTTTTATGTTTATTCCTTTGTATTCAGAATAGCATAGGCCATTTCTAAAATTGCCTTTTAATCAATTTTAAGATGCGCTTAACAGACGGTTGAATCTTTTTTTTTCATTTTTAATTCTATTTTTCAGATATAAAATCTGGTGTGTGTGTGTGCATTGAATATAATTTTACAAAATATGATGCCTTATCCGAAATAGGGAACACAAAAAAAAGATTCATTTTTGAAATTATACACCATGCTTATAAACCGTAAATATAAATCGTAAAATATAGAGACATAAAAAATGTTAAATATTATTTCCCCGCTGCGGTGTAAATTTATGAATACAAAGTAGGAGTTATTTTGGTCCAGTACATTTACTTTATAACAAGACTTTATTTTATGCGGCCAGCTTTCTATATGTCTAAATATGGTGTGCAGATTTTTTATATCATTTTAATACGACCATTTTAAAAAAAAAGTATTTAGAAAGTACATTTATAATTTTATTTATTTGCGCTATGAGTCACTTAGCTTTTGCCTTTTAAAGGGATATTGCCACATATTCTTTATCTCATAGACGTGGTTACAAATATTATATAACTTACAATTGTGATACGATGCAGTTTCGTAATTATATATTAAATTTTTGAGTGACGAGGGTGGTAGAGCTCTTTCGGAAAACCTATAAGTTATGCTAATTTTGTACAGATGGGAATGAAATTGTAAATTTAGTTATTATGGTCAGCAAGAATCATTATTTAATAAATCATATCTTTTGAATAGTAAGGTTATGTTAAAAGGCACTGCATTAAGTGAAAACAACTCACGCGATAAAATGGCATATCTCTGTTTCTCATAAGATTTTAACTAAATAGTTGAATCTGAAATTTAACTTGGCAAATAAAAATTGTAATAACCATCACCTAATACTTTGTCTAAAGGGTCAGCACACTCCCGCTACAAAGTGCGGGTATTTTTTCGGTATATATATATAAATATTTAAATATATTTGTGTGTGTATGAATGTCCTTTATAGCTGTCTAAACCATTCACCCGATCGTCATGAAACTTTTCAAGACGGTTGAGTATGCTCCCGGGATGGTAACTATCACTTTTTTCAAAATTTAACACTCATGGGGCGCCGGGGGCCCATATCGTCATGTTTTGCTTATACGAGCTATATAAAAATTAGTTTAAGCTTTAGCTACTGTGTAAATTATTGGATCTTAACCAAAATGTGTATATGACAACTTGATAGCCAATATTAAAATACTATAGGGCACTAAACTGCTAATATTCATTCCTTTGGGGCTGGGGGCCCCAAAAATTCACATTTTTTAAGCGTTTAAGATTTTTATTCACCATTCAGTCATTAACAATCTTGACAAATTATGACACATGTATCAATTATTATACTAATTGAAATGAACAGATGTTTTGAACTTTATATCTTGCCCAGAATGGGCCCTGGGACCCTTAATGTCGTTTTTATCTTATATGAGCTATATAAAAAATAGTTTCTACGTTAGCTACTTAGTAAATGAATAGATCTTCACCAAACTTTGCACACAAAAACTTGGTAGCCTATATTAAAATACTATAGACACTGCACTTCTAATGCCAATATCTTCGTGGCCGGGGCCCCAAATATCTTTTTTCGTATATGTTTAAGATATTTTTCCTATTTACTTTTTAAAGAGCTTGAGAAATATAGCCACAATAAAAATGAACTAAAATGAACAGGTTTTTGAAATTGACCTCTTGCACCGAATGGGCCAGGGCCCCTTAATGCTATTTTCCCCCTATTGTAGGTATATAAAAAGTAGTTTAAGAGTTAGATATTGAGAAAAAAACTGGATTTTGACAAAACTTAGAATATAAAAACTTAAGAGCCTATATTACTATAGGGCACTGAACTCTTAATTTCCATTCCTTCGAAAAAGTCTTTTTACTGAACTTTAATCATTGTATTCCCTATTCAATTTTACACGATATTGAGGAATATATATTGAGTACAATAGATAAAAACAACATTAAGGGCCCCAGGGCCCATTCTGGGCAAGATATAAAGTTCAAAACACCTGTTAATTTCAATTTGTATAATAATGGATACATGTGTCATTATTTGTCAAGATTGTTAATGACTGAATAGTGAATAAAATCTTAAACGTTTAAGAAATGAGTACAATGGCAATAAAAAAAACTATAATATCACTCATTTTGGGGCCGGGGCCCTTAATATCGTTTCTTCTTTTGTACGCTATTTAATTATTAATTTATTTATCCGTTTGCTATGAAACTTGGATTTTTTTTTCACACTTCCACGAAGATTTCTTCAGAATTATTTTTAAACATACCACTCATTGGTTTCTTTAAATTTATTCCTTTTTACTTTGATCGTTGCAACGCACGACGGGTCTACTAGTATATATATATATATATATATATATATATATATATATATATATATATATATATATATATATATATAATATATATATATAATATATATATATATATATATATATATATATAATATATATATATATATATATATCTAATATATAAAGATGAAAGTTTGTGTGTTTGTTTGTTTGTGTGTTTGTTTGTTACCAATGGAAATCTACACCGTTGGACCCAGGATGCTGAAATTTTGCATGGGGCTCTCATTCGACCCTAGACAGGTCGTAGGCTATGTTTCAACCCCAGGTGACCACCCCTAGGGTAAGGGGGCCCATAATCAGAAAATGTAGAGCCAAATAAAGACAAAATAAATTCTCATTTCGATATTGAACAGCTTCATGCGGGCATTCAAAACGAGTTCATTTTGGTGCGTTATTTTTTACAATACTTTATTTTTAGCTGTGCGCTTTCAAAAATCTTTTATTGTCAAATTACGGTGCGCACCTTTTCGTGTACGCATCTAAAAGTGAGCAGTGTAATTTTATTATAATAACATTCATATTTGTTTTGGCCTTGCGGTACAAAACAGTGGCCTTTTATACAAATACTTTCTTGATATTATAGATCTGTTAACACTATTTCATTACATTTGTCACACGATGTATGGTATTTATTTTTAAATTAAGAGTTTTATTATGTTGTTTCTAATGACTCAAATTTTAATTTAAACAAATAAAAGAAATTGCCCAAGTCAAAAAAGCTTAATCGTAATTTAGAGGAACTATACGTTTGTTTTTCTTAAAATTTGATGCGTGTTCTATATTAATTTTTCTTGCTTATTTTACTTGCTCAATCCCTTAAATTTAATTATTAACGTAAATCATCAAGGAATATTACATGCATATAAAAGCCTACGACCAATGCTGTGTTTTTTTTATTACATAAGCTCTATAAATTTACAATTTAAACCTTTCTATCGGACTTATAAACATAAGCATATTAAACTCAATACAAGTGAACCTATAAGCAATTAATTAAGTTGGGCGGCGTATTGAATATGCCATGGTCATCACGCTGTAGCGGAATAACAAAAGCCATTTTAAAAATAGATGTTTAGTCAAATATAGCATCTTTTTTTCCTATTTCGTAAATAATTTATTTATTTTTCAGAAACTAAATCTGGTGTTTGAAATATAATTTACAAACTATGATGTCCCATCGGGAAACATGGTCAAAAACATACTTGAATTCCTTTTTAAAATTATACCTATTACATAAAAGCAGTAAATTTAAATAGTATAACATAGAGACAAATATAAAAAAAGCATTATATATCATTTCCATATTAAAACACTAATAAATAAAGACTATCAAAAAGTATACAATTTATTTTTGGAGCAGTACTGCATTACAAGGCTTCATTTTAAGCGCCCGCCTTTAAATTAACTTTCATTGACTAAAAATTGACTATAATTTTTTCACTTTTGTCCCTTTCTACAAAACGGTCCCATTTAGCGATGGATTCCAAAATCTTATATGTTGCTGTTTCACCAAGGGATTCAATTCTTTTTTGATTCCCGTTTTCAGATAAGACATTATATTTTGTAAAAACAATTTTCCTGTTTTTGTTTCTGGAAATTAGATAAAGGGCGATTTTTACTCATTACTTGTAGTTCAGAGTTCAGTCGTGCTTAATTGTTTTTAGTATGATTCGTAAATTTTAAAGACTTTTAGTCAAATGGGAAGTTGGACCATTAGTGAGAGTGGGCTTAGGCTTTTATTAGTATAGAAAAGGAGCACTAAATGAAGTTAATCAAGAGAAATAAAAAAAAATAAGAAGAAAGTAAATCGGTGCATACACATACATACTTAACAAATAACTATTTCAATATTTTCAACAACATAATAAAACTTGCTCATTACTATAAACTTACTTATTAAAGTTAAGAATCAATGATCTTGACATGCATATAAAGGCCTAGGACCTATGTTGTCGTTTCATGTTTACATAATTTTATGTTTACATAAGCTAAACAAATTAACTATTTAAACTTTAGCTAACGAACTTATTAAGAAAGTCATCAAACTTAACACAAGTGAACCTAAAGATCACTAATTCCGTGTAGTTAGAAGCATAAAACTCTGGGTGGTTGTTAAGTACACTTCCGTGGTGGTAACGAGCAAAAAAAATATTTAAATATCAATTTTCATATAGCCCATATAATGAAAAAAACGTCTTTGTGCCCCCGGCCCCCATGACTGAATTGCAACTTTTTTACACAAATGATCGTCGTGAGAGGCTACTCAACAACTTCCCAAAGTTTCATGCTTCTACCTACACGCGAAGTTGGAGAATTCAATTATTGATGAGTCAGTTTTTTATATAAGAAAAAAACTACATAGCCTATGACCTGTCCCGGGTCAAATGAGGGTCCCATGCAAAATTTCAGCACCTAGGTCCAACGGTGTGGCATTCTATGAGTAACAAAACAAACAAAAGAAACAAACAAACAAACTTTCATCTTTATATATTAGATGGGGTTTTCCCGCTTTGGGAATGTCAATGTTTGACTGTTGCACAGTGCGCACTATTTTGACACATGCTTGGTGTGACGTAGTTTGGTGTGGGATGACGTCAATAGAGAGATATGCTAGAGGGACGATTTTGTAGTGGAGAGCACGCACAGTGTTGTTATTATTTTGCCTTGAAGGATTTCTTTGTTCAATTAAAATATTGATTCTTCTGATGGTGTTATTACTTATTGAGTTGAAGCCTTGTGAGTCATAAAAATCATTAGAACTTGACATTCTTAAGAAGAACAAATGAAATTAATCTCTTTAAAATGTGTTTTTTAAAGATTTTACAATAACTAACCTTACCTAACCAAACTTGAAGTAGTTAACAAGTTTATATATTAGCCTATCTAATACCTTTCAGCCATTTAGTGGTGCTAATAGAATAAATTAAATTCATCTGTTCATTGATGTTTAGAAGGATGAATTAAATACATATATTTATTGATCCAATGAAGGTTAAATTAAATTAATCTCTTCTGAATATTTTTTTGGATCTTATAATCAATACAAAATATCACTAAACAAATTATATATCCAAAACTTAAATTAACACTTCACCTGTTTTACAAATGTCTAAACACAATTGATGTGTCCGAATTAAACAAATAGTCATGGGGTAGCAAAATTTAAACTAATTTAATAATTTACTTATAAGTTACTTATTTATCTAAGTTACTTATAAGTTTATTGATGCTAAAAGGGGGGGGGGAGAAAAAACCTTCAGTATGGTATTTAAGAAGAAAGTTTAACAAAGGGAAATAATTAAAAGCAGTTGTACACTAAAACAATATATAAGCTATTATGTTCCAATCTTTCTTCAGAGAAATCATGCCCCCAAAAAGAAAAACTCAATTAGGTCGTGTTTCTAAAACGGCAAAGAAGCAAGCCTTACCTAGAGAAAATGAAACAAATGAACAAACACAGGCAAGACTTGCTGTTGAGAGAGAAAGAGTTTCAATCAGAAGAGCTAATGAAACCAGTGAACAAACACAGGCAAGACTTGATGATGAGAGAGAAAGAGTTTCCATCAGAAGAGCTAATGAAACCAGTGAACAAACACAGGCAAGACTTGATGATGAGAGAGAAAGAGTTTCAATCAGAAGAGCTAATGAAACCAATAAACAAACACAGGCAAGACTTGATGAAAAAAGAGTCAGATCTTCAATGAGAAGAGCAAATGCAACAAATGAACAAACCCAAATAAGACTTGCAGACCAGAGAAATGGAAATTTAAACAGAAGAAGAAATGAAATTCAGGAAGACCTAAAAGGTGCTGCTCATCAATATGACCCAGATATTCCATACCATCAACATGAAAAGGTCAACATTGGTGAGATGAACTTGATCTGCAAGCATTGCAGTGCATTTAAATGGAAAGATGAGCACCCTGGAATGTGCTGTTCCAATGGCAAAGTTAAACTAGAGACTCTGCAACATCCACCTGAGCCACTTGATCATTTGCTTCAAGGTGTATCTCAAACGTCTAAACGCTTCCTAGCCAACATCAGAAAATACAACTCATGCTTTCAAATGACATCTTTTGGTGCCAGCAAAGAAATTCGTGAACAAGGATTCATGCCAACATTTAAAGTTCAAGGCCAAATTTATCACAGGGCTGGATCTCTGCTGCCAGCTGAAGGCGAACCTCAGTTTCTGCAGATCTATTTCATGGGAGACCAAGCTAGAGAAGTCCAACAAAGATGTGCAAACTTTCCAGACTTGCAAAATGTTGTTTTGGAGTTGCAAGAATTCCTACATGCAAACAATGCCTACCTTCAAATTTTCAAGACAGCTCTAGAAAGAATACCAACTGATGAATACAAAGTTGTGATACGAGCTGACAAAGCACCAAGACATGAACACCAAAGGCGGTTCAAGATACCAACATTTGATGAAGTGGCCATTGTCATGGTAGGAAATGAATTTGACAGACGTGACATTGTCCTTCAAAAGCGAAACAACTTTCTCCAAAGAGTTGCAGAAACTCATCGCTCTTATGATGCTCTGCAATACCCCCTAATGTTTTGGCAAGGTGAAGATGGGTACTCCTTTGGCATTCCTCAGACAAACCCAGACACGGGAAACAATGTTTTGGGTAAAAAGGTTACAGCAATGGACTTTTATGCATATCGAATCATGATTCGCAGTGGTGAAGATAACCATCTCTTGAAATTTAGACAGCTGTTCCATCCATTCATCGTAGATATGTACGCGAAAATTGAAAGTGAACGCTTGCTCTACATCCGTCTAAATCAAAAGAAGCTGAGAGTTGAAGACTACATTCACCTCAGAGATGCCATTGCAAATGATGCCAATCCAAATGATCTGGGGAAAATGGTTATCTTGCCAGCAACATTTACAGGAAGCCCAAGACACATGCATGAGTACACTCAAGATGCTATGACTTATGTCAGAAATTATGGAAGGCCAGATTTGTTTATCACCTTTACATGCAATCCACTATGGCAAGAAATTCAGGCTCATCTTTTACCTGGCCAATCAGCAGTGGATCGACATGATTTGGTTGCTAGAGTCTTCAAACGAAAACTATCAAAATTAATGGGAGTCATTACAAAAAGTCATGTCTATGGTGAAACGAGATGCTGGATGTACTCAATTGAATGGCAGAAGAGAGGCTTACCCCATGCACACATCCTAATCTGGCTGATGAAAAAATTACGACCTAATCAAATTGACAATGTAATCTCAGCAGAAATACCAAACTCTACACAAGATAATTTTTTGTTTGAAATTGTTGTGAAAAATATGCTGCATGGACCCTGTGGAAACTTGAACAGAAACTCTGCTTGCATGGTTGATGGGAAATGCTCAAAAAAATATCCAAGGAATTTGATACAAGAAACTAAAACTGGTGAAGATGGCTATCCTGTGTACAGACGCCGTAAACCAGGAGATGGTGGTTTTACTGCAAAAATCAAAATGAAGGTTGGTTCAACATATCAAGAAATAGAAATGGACAACAGATGGGTGGTTCCCTACAGTCCAATTTTGACAAAAATGTTTCAAGCTCACATAAATGTCGAATCTTGCCAATCTGTCAAGGCCATCAAATACATCTGCAAGTACGTCAATAAAGGAAGTGACCAGGCCGTTTTTGGTCTTGAAGGAAACCAAGAGAATCCAGATGAGGTGCAAAAATTTCTAATGGGTCGTTACATCAGCAGTAATGAAGCAGTCTGGAGAATTTTGAATTTCCAAATTCATGAACGGTATCCAACAGTTGTTCACTTGAGTGTTCATCTTGAAAATGGGCAAAGAGTATACTTCAACCAAGAAAATATATATCATCAAATTCTGGAGCCACCAAGAAAAACTTTGACAGCTTTTTTTCAACTGTGCCAACAAGACGACTTTGCAAAAACCATTCTCTATTGTGTGGTTCCAAGGTACTATACTTGGAATGCTTCTCAAAAATTATTTAAACGCCGAAAACAAGGAGCAGATGTTGAATATCATCCAGGGATAAAATCTTCAGATGCATTGGGACGTGTGTACACCGTTCACCCATCTAATGCAGAATGCTTCTTTTTGAGGATGCTACTTCATGTTGTTAGAGGACCAACATCCTACACTGACTTAAAAACTGTTGATGGTCAAGTGTGTGCTACATTTAGGGAAGCTTGCCAAATGCAAGGGCTACTAGAAAACGATCACCATTGGGTCTTGACCATGGAGGAGGCATGTACATCTCAATCACCTACCCGTTTGAGACATCTGTTTTCAATTTTGCTGACAACATGCTCTGTTTCTAATCCACTTGCTCTCTGGGATACATTTAAAACATATTTGAGTGAGGACATTATGTTGCAAACCAAGAGAGAGAATCAAACACTGCTAATTGAGTTCTCTAATGAGATTTACAACAGGTGTCTTATGTTGTTGGAGGATTTGTGTGTATCAATGTCAGGAAGGAACCTTGACCAGTTTGGGTTACCAACGCCTCAAAGAAATGAAAACAATCTTCAGAATAGTGAAATTCTACGAGAACAAAATTATAACACAAATGAATTGATGGCCTATGTCTCAGAAAATCAACCACGTTTAGTTGAGGATCAAAGAGCTGCCTACATTCACATCTTAGAACTGGTTACCTCAAAAAAAGGTGGAATCATATTCCTTGATGCTCCAGGAGGTACAGGTAAAACATTTGTGATCAATTTGCTCTTGGCTACAATCAGACGAGACAAAGGTATTGCTCTAGCCGTTGCTTCTTCTGGCATAGCATCAACATTGCTTGCAGGAGGTAGAACAGCTCATTCTGCCTTCAAGTTACCTTTGAACATGAACCATTCTGAGAATGTAACCTGCAACATATCAAAAGGATCAGGAAAGGCCAAGGTACTAGAACAGTGTTCTCTCATTGTCTGGGATGAGTGTACAATGTCACACAAGCGAGCTCTTGAAGCCTTGAACAACACTCTTCAGGATTTAAAAGGAAACACAAAACTAATGGGAGGAACAGTTGTGGTATTAGCTGGAGATTTTCGACAAACTTTGCCTGTCATTCCAAGGTCAACACCAAGCGATGAGTTGAATGCCTTCCTCAAAGCTTCAACTCTGTGGAAACAGGTCAAGAAAATGACTCTGACCACCAACATGAGAGTCCATTTACATGGAGATAATGCAGCAGGCTACTTCTCACATCAATTGCTTCAACTTGGCGATGGAAAGTGGCAGGTAGACCCAGCATCAGGAACAGTTTCTTTCCCATCAAATTTTTGCACTGTAGCAAAGTCACTTGAAGAGTTGAAACTTGCCGTTTTTCCAAACATCCAAGACCAGTTTAAAAATCCTGAGTGGTTGTGCGAAAGGGCCATTCTTGCTCCAAAGAATTCAAGTGTCAACAGCATCAATTCTCAAATTCACAATTTTCTACCAGGCATTTCAAAAAACTACAAATCTATTGATACGGTTACAGATCCGGCCCAAGCTGTTTACTATCCAACAGAATTTTTGAATTCATTAGATCCTCCTGGCATGCCATCACATAACTTGGAACTTAAAATCGGAGCTCCTATCATACTTCTGAGAAATTTGGATCCCCCTAAACTATGCAATGGAACACGATTGAGCATCAAGCATCTCTTACCTCATGTAATAGAAGCCACAATTTTGACAGGCTGCGCCAAGGGAGAAGATGTCTTCATCCCAAGAATTCCACTCATACCAACAGATATGCCTTTTGATTTCAAGCGCCTCCAGTTTCCAATCAGGCTTGCATTTGCCATGTCTATCAACAAGGCACAGGGACAGTCTTTAAAAGTGGCAGGCATTGTACTTGAGGAAGCATGCTTTGCCCACGGACAGCTATATGTGGCATGTTCTAGAGTTGGGTCACCAACAAATCTTTTCATTTTTGCACCAGAAGGAAAAACCAAAAATATAGTCTATCGACAAGCCTTAATATAAGCAATATATAAATTACATGTACTTATTTTTAATTACATTTCAATTTATTTTTTAAATTGTTTTTCAATGAATGAATTGAAATTATATTTTTTTAAAATCTGTTGACTATTATTTTAATCGTGCGACGCCGGGTAACCCGGCTAGTATATATATATATATATATTTATTTATATTTAAAGTTCAAATTTCCATCTTCAACAAAAAAAAAGACGACTATTTTCTGTTTGTGTGATTTCAAAAAAGATTTAATCAAAGGGAACTAATAATTCTTTTATTTACAAAGATTATATTTTTTCTCGTATATATATATATATCTAATATATAAAGCTCAAATGTTTGTATGTTTGTATGTTTGTATGTTTGTATGTTTGTATGTTTCACTTTTCGACTTTCTGTTAGACAATCACGGAAAAACCAAATGACGGACGGGGACCAAATTTGGCAGGACGGTTCCTTTTACCCTGAAGGTGGTTTTAAGTTAGTTTTTGTAATTGTCCCTTTTGCCCGAATGCCGTAAATTAAATAATCAGAAAATGCAGAGACAAAGAATAAAAAATTTAACCTCATTTCTGTATTGAACAAATTTACGCGGACGTTCAAATGCCGTTCAAAGCGAGTTACTTTTGGTGACGTTTTTTTTCCCCAATGCCAATACTTTATTTTCAGCCGTGCGCATTTGAAAAAATATTATAATGTCTAATTACGGTGCGCACATTTTCGTGTACGCTTCATAATTTGAGCTGTGTAGTACAAAGAATTGTCATTTTCTTTACTGTTACTTTCTATATATTAGATAGACACGTAAACATATTTAATTACAACTGCCACACGATGCATTAGATTTAATTGTTTACACGTTTAAATTTAATTGCGAATTTGTTTTAATTATTTTCTGTTCCATAACTCGACATTTAATGAAAAACCTATTTATGTAATAATTGTGTCAGTATTTTTTTCAAGGCTTCATTTTTAGCGGTGCACGTTTTAAAATCTTTTATCGCCTGATTACTGTGCGCACATTTTCGTGTACGCATCTTAAATTTAGCTGTGTCCTATTAATATAACATTTATATTTTGTTTGTCTTTTACATAAGCTGTTGTCTTTTACATAACCTATACACTTATACTATTTAAACTTAGGCTACCGGACTTATTAACATAAGTAGATTAAACTAAATAAAGTGATCCTGAAAACGCTTAATTATTTTGTATTGCGAATTGAATATGTTATGTTCATTCCTTTGATGATGGATTAACATAGGCCATTTTTAAAATCGATTATTGTGATGGTTTCACATGCATTTTTAACATAAAATTGATTTGTTTTGTTTGTTTTTTTTAAAATTAGGAATATAGCCTAATTTTTTTTATTTATCTTTATTATCTTTATCTCATAGACGCTGTTGCAAATATTGTATTAATTACAATTGTGTTACATTGCAGTGTCGTAAATATATAAGAGCTTTTTTAGTGACGACAGTGGCAGAGATCTTTTGGAAAAATGTCAACAAAGCAGTGGCCTTTTTTTAATGGATACAAACAAACAAACATAAAAATATCAACTGAGCTTTATATATTACATATGCGTTTAAATTATTTTATTTCAATTATTTTCACGATGCATTGTATTAATATTTTACATGCAATGAATAAAATTGGGATTTTTTAAAATTTAATTCATAACTCGACATTTAATTAAAAACCATAGATGTAGCGAGTTTATTTTATGTTGAAAGTGATGGCCTATGTCAAATAAACGTACACTTTAAAACTGTTTACTTAAGCTTTATATACACTATACATTATAAACTTTCGCTACCGAACGTATTAACAAAAGTTGACTAAATTTAATGAAGTGATCCTGAAAACGCTTAATTAATATGAATTGCGAATTGAATATGTTTTTATGTTCATTCCTTTGTATTCAGAATAGCATAGGCCATTTCTAAAATTGCCTTTTAATCATTTTTAAGATGCGCTTATTAACAGACGGTTGAATCTTTTTTTTTAATGTATTTTATTTTTCAGATATAAAATCTGGTGTGTGTGTGTGCATTGAATATAATTTACAAAATATGATGCCTTATCCGAAATAGGGAACAAAAAAAAAGATTCCTTTTTGAAATTATACACATTGCTTATAAACCGTAAATATAAATCGTAAAATATAGAGACATAAAAATGTTAAATATTATTTCCCTGTTTAGACAATTATGAATACGTCAAAATGAAGAGTTATTTTGGTCCAGTACATTTACTTTATAACAAGACTTTATTTTATGCGGCCAGCTTTCTATATGTCTAAATATGGTGTGCACATTTTTTTATATCATTTTAATACGACCGTTTTTTTTTAAAATAATATTTTAGAAAGTACATTTATAATTTTGTTTATTTGCGCTATGAGTCAATTAGCTTTTGCCTTTTAAAGGGATAGTGCCACATGTTCTTTATCTCATAGACGTGGTTACAAATATCATATAACTTACAATTGTGATACGATGCAGTTTCGTAAATATTTTTTAAATTTTTGAGTGACGAGGGTGGTAGAGCTATTTCGTAAAACATATAAGTTATGTTAATTTTGTACAAGTGGGAATGAAATTGTAAATTTAGTTATTATGGTCGGCAAGAATCATTATTTAATAAATCATATCTTTTGAATAGTAAGGTTATGTTAAAAGGCACTGCATTAAGTGAAAACAACTCACGCGGTAAAATGGCATATCTCTGTTTCTCATAAGATTTTAACTAAATAGTTGAATCTGAAATTTAACTTGGCAAATAAAAATTGTAATAACCATCACCTAATACTTGGATAAAGTGTCAGCACACTCCCGCTACAAAGTGCGGGTATTTTTCAAGTATATATTTATATATATATATATATTTAAATATGTTTGTGTGTGTATGAATGTCCTTTATAGCTGTCTAAACCATTCACCCGATCGTCATGAAACTTTTCAAGACTGTTGAGTATGCTCCCGGGATGGTAACTATCACTTTTTTCAAAATTTAACACTCATGGGGCGCCGGGGGCCCATATCGTCATGTTTTGCTTATGCGAGCTATATAAAAATTAGTTTAAGCTTTAGCTACTGTGTAAATTATTGGATCTTAATCAAAATGTGTATATTACAACTTGATAGCCAATATTAAAATACTATAGGGCACTAAACTTCTAATATTCATTCCTTTGGGGCTGGGAGCCCAAAAATTCACATTTTTTAAGCGTTTAAGATTTTATTCACCATTCAGTCATTAACAATCTTGACAAATTATGAAACATGTATCAATTATTATACTAATTGAAATGAACAGATGTTTTTAACTTTATATCTTACCCAGAATGGGCCCTGGGATCCTTAATGTCGTTTTTATCTTATATGAGCTATATAAAAAATAGTTTCTACGTTAGCTACTTAGTAAATGAATAGATCTTCACCAAACTTTGCACACAAAAACTTAGTAGCCTATATTAAAATACTATAGACACTGCACTTCTAATGCCAATATCTTCGTGGCCGGGGCCCCACATTTCTTTTTTCGTATATGTTTAAGATATTTTTCCTATTTACTTTTCAAAGAGCTTGAGAAATATAGCCACAATAAAAATGAACTAAAATGAACATGTTTTTGAAATTGACCTCTTGCACCGAATGGGCCAGGGCCCCTTAATGCTATTTTCCCCCTATTGTAGGTATATAAAAAGTAGTTTAAGAGTTAGATATTGAGAAAAAAAATGGATTTTGACAAAACTTAGAATATAAAAACTTTAGAGCCTATATTACTATAGGGCACTAAACTCTTAATTTCCATTCCTTCGAAAAAGTCTTTTTACTGAACTTTAATCATTGTATTCCCTATTCAATTTTACACGATTTTGAGGAATATATATTGAGTACAATAGATAAAAACAACATTAAGGGCACAGGGCCCATTCTGGGCAAGATATAAAATTCAAAACACCTGTTAATTTCAATTTGTATAATAATGGATACATGTGTCATTATTTGTCAAGATTGTTAATGACTGAATAGTGAATAAAATCTTACACGTTTAAGAAATGAGTACAATGGCAATAAAAAAAACTATAATATCACTCATTTTGGGGCCGGGGCCCTTAATATCGTTTCTTCTTTTGTACGCTATTTAGTTATAAATTTATTAATCCGTTTGCTATGAAACTTGGATTTTTTTTTCACACTTCCACGAAGATTTCTTCAGAATTTTTTTTAAACGTACCACTCATTGGTTTCTTTAAATTTATTCCTTTTTACTTTGATCGTTGCAACGCACGACGGGTCTACTAGTCTAATATATAAAGCTCATTTGTTTGTATGTTTGTATGTTTGTATGTTTGTATGTTTGTATGTTTGTATGTTTCACTTTTCGACTTTCTGTTAGACAATCACGGAAAAACAAAAAGACGGACGGGGACCAAATTTGGCAGGACGGTTCCTTTTACCCCGAAGGTGGTTTTAAGTTAGTTTTTGTAATTGTCCTTTTTGCCCGAATGCCGTAAATAAAATAATCAGAAAATGCAGAGACAAAGAATAAAAAAATTTAACCTCATTTCTGTATTGAACAAATTTACGCGGACGTTCAAATGCCGTTCAAAGCGAGTTACTTTTGGTGACGTTTTTTTCCTCCAATGCCAATACTTTATTTTCAGCCGTGCGCATTTGAAAAAATATTATAATGTCTAATTACGGTGCGCACATTTTCGTGTACGCTTCATAATTTGAGCTGTGTAGTACAAAGAATTGTCATTTTCTTTACTGTTACTTTCTATATATTAGATAGACACGTAAACATATTTAATTACAACTGCCACACAATGCATTAGATTTAATTGTTTACACGTTTAAATTTAATTGCGAATTTGTTTTAATTATTTTCTGTTCCATAACTCGGCATTTAATGAAAAACCTATTTATGTAATAATTGTGTCAGTATTTTTTTCAATGCTTCATTTTTATCGGTGCACGTTTTAAAATCTTTTATCGCCTGATTACTGTGCGCACATTTTCGTGTATGCATCTTAAATTTAGCTGTGTCCTATTAATATAACATTTATATTTTGTTTGTCTTTTACATAAGCTGTTGTCTTTTACATAACCTATACACTTATACTATTTAAACTTAGGCTACCGGACTTATTAACATAAGTAGATTAAACTAAATAAAGTGATCCTGAAAACGCTTAATTATTTTGTATTGCGAATTGAATATGTTATGTTCATTCCTTTGATGATGGATCAACATAAGCCATTTTTTAAATCGATTATTGTGATGGTTTCACATGCATTTTTAACATAAAATTGATTTGTTTTGTTTGTTTTTTTAAAATTAGGAATATAGCCTAATTTTTTTAAATTTATCTTTATTATCTTTATCTCATAGACGCTGTTGCAGATATTGTATTAATTACAATTGTGTTACATTGCAGTGTCGTAAATATATAAGAGCTTTTATAGTGACGACAGTGGCAGAGATCTTTTGGAAAAATGTCAATAAAGCAGTGGCCTTTTTTTAATGGATACAAAAAAACAAACATAAAAATATCAACTGAGCTTTATATATTACATATGCGTTTAAATTATTTTATTTCAATTATTTTCACGATGCATTGTATTAATATTTTACATGCAATGAATAAAATTGGGTATTTTAAAAAATGTAATGCATAACTCGACATTTAATTAAAAACCATAGATGTAGCGAGTTTATTTTATGTTGAAAGTGATGGCCTATGTCAAATAAACGTACACTTTAAAACTGTTTACTTAAGCTTTATATACACTATACATTATAAACTTTCGCTACCGAACGTATTAACAAAAGTTGACTAAATTTAATGAAGTGATCCTGAAAACGCTTAATTAATATGAATTGCGAATTGAATATGTTTTTATGTTCATTCCTTTGTATTCAGAATAGCATAGGCCATTTCTAAAATTGCCTTTTAATCATTTTTAAGATGCGCTTATTAACAGACGGTTGAATCTTTTTTTTTAATGTATTTTATTTTTCAGATATAAAATCTGGTGTGTGTGTGTGTGTGCATTGAATATAATTTACAAAATATGATGCCTTATCCGAAATAGGGAATCAAAAAAAAAGATTCCTTTTTGAAATTATACACATTGCTTATAAACCGTAAATATAAATCGTAAAATATAGAGACATAAAAATGTTAAATATTATTTCCCTGTTTCGACAATTATGAATACGTCAAAATGAAGAGTTATTTTGGTCCAGTACATTTACTTTATAACAAGACTTTATTTTATGCGGCCAGCTTTCTATATTGTCTAAATATGGTGTGCACATTTTTTTATATCATTTTAATACGACCGTTTTTTTTAAAATAGTATTTTAGAAAGTACATTTATAATTTTGTTTATTTGCGCTATGAGTCAATTAGCTTTTGCCTTTTAAAGGGATAGTGCCACATGTTCTTTATCTCATAGACGTGGTTACAAATATTATATAACTTACAATTGTGATACGATGCAGTTTCGTAATTATATATTAAATTTTTGAGTGACGAGGGTGGTAGAGCTCTTTCGGAATACCTATAAGTTATGTTAATTTTGTACAAGTGGGAATGAAATTGTAAATTTAGTTATTATGGTCGGCAAGAATCATTATTTAATAAGTCATATCTTTTGAATAGTAAGGTTATGTTTAAAGGCACTGCATTAAGTGAAAACAACTCACGCGGTAAAATGGCATATCTCTGTTTCTCATAAGATTTTAACTAAATAGTTGAATCTGAAATTTAACTTGGCAAATAAAAATTGTAATAACCATCACCTAATACTTGGATAAAGGGTCAGCACACTCCCGCTACAAAGTGCAGGTATTTTTAAAGTATATATATACATATAAATATTTAAATATGTTTGTGTGTGTATGAATGTCCTTTATAGCTGTCTAAACCATTCACCCGATCGTCATGAAACTTTTCAAGACTGTTGAGTATGCTCCCGGGATGGTAACTATCTTTTTTTTTAAAATTTAACACTCATGGGGCGCCGGGGGCCCATATCGTCATGTTTTGCTTATAAGAGCTATATAAAAATTAGTTTAAGCTTTAGCTACTGTGTAAATTATTGGATCTTAACCAAAATGTGTATATGACAACTTGATAGCCAATATTAAAATACTATAGGGCACTAAACTGCTGATGTTCATTCCTTTGGCGCTGAGTGCCCAAAAATTCACATTTTTTAAGCGTTTAAGATTTTATTCACCATTCAGTCATTAACAATATTGACAAATTTTGACACATGTATCAATTATTATACTAATTGAAATGAACAGATGTTTTGAACTTTATATCTTGCCCAGAATGGGCCCTGGGACCCTTAATGTCGTTTTTATCTTATATGAGCTATATAAAAAATAGTTTCTACGTTAGCTACTTAGTAAATGAATAGATCTTCACCAAACTTTCCACACAAAAACTTAGTAGCCTATATTAAAATACTATAGACACTGCACTTCTAATGCCAATATCTTCGTGGCCGGGGCCCCAAATATCTTTTTTCGTATATGTTTAAGATATGTGTCCTATTTACTTTTTAAAGAGCTTGACAAATATAGCCACAATAAAAATGAACTAAAATGAACAGGTTTTTGAAATTGACCTCTTGCACCGAATGGACCAGGGCCCCTTAATGCTATTTTCTCCCTATTGTAGGTATTTAAAAAGTAGTTTAAGAGTTAGATATTGAGAAAATAACTGGATTTTGACAAAACTTAGAATATAAAACTTAAGAGCCTATATTACTATAGGGCACTGAACTCTTAATTTCCATTCCTTCGAAAAAGTCTTTTTACTGAACTTTAATCATTGTATTCCCTCTTCAATTTTACACGAAATTGAGGAATATATATTGAGTACAATAGATAAAAACAACATTAAGGGCCCCAGGGCCCATTCTGGGCAAGATATAAAGTTCAAAACACCTGTTAATTTCAATTTGTATAATAATGGATACATGTGTCATTATTTGTCAAGATTGTTAATGACAGAATAGTGAATAAAATCTTAAACGTTTAAGAAATGAGTACAATGGCAATTTAAAAAAACTATAATATCACTCATTTTGGGGCTGGGGCCCTTAATATCGTTTCTTCTTTTGTACGCTATTTAATTATTAATTTATTTATCCGTTTGCTATGAAACTTGGATTTTTTTTTCACACTTCCACGAAGATTTCTTCAGAATTATTTTTAAACATACCACTCATTGGTTTCTTTAAATTTATTCCTTTTTACTTTGATCGTTGCAACGCACGACGGGTCTACTAGTATATATATATATATATATATATATATATATATATATATATATATATATATATATTATATTTCACCTAAACGGGCATGTGCAAATGAACATGACGAATGACCCTCGCTGGGGTCGACCTATCACAGCTGGCAAGCGTAGTGGGATGAAAAGAAGAAAGAAAAAAAGGGGGGGGGGAACAATTTTTCTTGCGCTAACGTCCGTTGTTCCTTCACAGAATAACATGTGATTCGTAGTGTAGTGGTTATCACGTCCACCTTGCACGCGGAAAGCCCAAGAGAAAACATTTTTTTTTAATTTTTAAAAATGTTTGTTTCTGCCTATTCTTTTTTCCCCTTTTATGCGAACATGAGTAACCCTCGCTAGGGTCGGTAATCACAGTTTATGGTTGGCAAGGGATGGTAGTAAAGGGTGGTGGGGCAGGTAACAACAACCGCTGTGCACATGTCTCCACGTTTACCCGCATTAAAAAAAAATCCTATTATATTAACTTCACCGTCTTGTTATCTATAATTTCAAGCAACCCTGAACATTTATTTAAAAATGACATTTCAGCTGGTAACAACCACTGACCCACATTCCTAAGTTTGAAGGTAGCGCCCCCGTTCGTCCCAATGACAACCACAAGCACATAGACGACCATTCCCGTGCAGCTTGATGGCGCAACCCCGAGTGGACGGCCTCACAGTGGACGGCCAGTGGAAGGTTGACCGAGAGATCAGCGAAAAATTAAACAGCGAGTCTCAACCGTCCAGCATTGTCCCTTTGGCGAAATGGACGGTAACTCTACTAACGAGTATACTCATCACCTGTATTTTCGTGGCTACTAAGATATCGTTCATGTCTCTCTCGCAGCTCTTGGAAGCTAAGAAACCACCACACGATGTTTTCGATCATCACCAAGTAAGTACAATGAAGGCCTTTTTTCCCTTTTTGCCAAGTCATACCACTCCCTTACGTAACTTAACATATTGAAAACACATTTTCTAGAATTAAAGCTTAAGTAATACAATTTGCTATCCGCATACACATATATCATATATTGCAAACACGTTTTTTAATATCTGAAGCCGTGAGTAAATCAATACGGGTATCTTGTTTAATTTGACTAATAAAGCCATTACCGCTTCTATGACGAGCTTACTGGTGGGCATAGAGCACGTGGAGGTCCACGTAAGCGCAACTGGGATACGCTTAAAACCGCACTTTATGTCTTTGACTTTCGGCATGACTCTTGCGAGGCATTAGCCAGTGACAAAGCCCCCCCCCTTGCCCGGCGTTTAATGATACGGAACGGCGAAGCAGTCTGTGAGGCAAACAGACAACAGGCAGCCAAGTCCAGACAATAGGCAGCCAAGTCCAGACAACAGGCAGCCAAGTCCAGACAACAGGCAGCCAAGTCCAGACGACAGGCAGCAAGGTCCAGACAACAGGCAGCCAAGTCCAGACAAGAGGCAGCCAAGTCCAGACGACAGGCAGCCAAGTCCAGACAACAGGCAGCCAAGTCCAGACAACAGGCTGCCTAGTCCAGACAAGAGGCAGCCAAGTCCAAACAACAGGCAGCCAAGTTAGGCCAGGAAGGATTGAGATCAAAATCCTACTGATGACATCGCAACAATCTCTTGTCCGACATGCGGACGCATCTTTCGTGAAAGAACAGGGCTGATAAGCAACCAGAGGACACACGTGGCTGTCTAAGCATAGAACTAATACGATGAGTGTGGTCCACGTCGACTACGACGCACGAACAACAAGCAAATAAAAATTTATAAAAAACACTTTTTAAAAACTAGTCTTATATTTTAGAAATGCACTAAAAAGTAGAAAATAAAAATTTAGGAACGTTAAATCGTAAGTGAAATCGATTATCTCGTTGTTCGCCATGACTATAAGACTAGGGTGCTTGCTAAGTTATGCAAAGATGTTCATCAAGTTAGGCAAAGCTATTCGCTAAGTTTAAACTGAGCACCCTAGTATATTTCTAAAGTATAAGACTAGTTTTTAAAAATTGTTTTTTTAAATATTTTTATTTTCTACTTTTTAGTCTTCACATTTTTTAAATTAAATTTGTCAATGTTTAATGCTCTTTATTCGTTTTTAACTACATTATTATGTGTTACTGGCCCACTGGCGTGTCCCTGCTAAACACGGGACTGACCTACCCGTGCAGTAAAACACTGGTAGTTGGTCAGTCCCTCGTGACCCGTGCCGTTCACTAAGGCGGACTACTGAGGGCCGGTCACTATGGCGGACTACTGAGGGCCGGTCACTAAGGCGGACTACTGAGGGCCGGTCACTAAGGCGGACTACTGAGGGCCGGTCACTAAGGCGGACTACTGAGGGCCGGTCACTATGGCGGACTACTGAGGGCCGGTCACTAAGGCGGACTACTGAGGGCCGGTCACTAAGGCGGACTACTGAGGGCCGGTCACTAAGGCGGACTACTGAGGGCCGGTCACTAAGGCGGACTACTGAGGGCCGGTCACTAAGGCGGACTACTGAGGGCCGGTCACTATGGCGGACTACTGAGGGCCGGTCACTAAGGCGGACTACTGAGGGCCGGTCACTAAGGCGGACTACTGAGGGCCGGTCACTATGGCGGACTACTGAGGTTTAACTCTAGCAGTCGTAAATCGAAAATATTTAATTTAATTAAATCTAGCCATGGAAAAAGTCCGCAAAAATTCACAAAAATATTATCACCGCAATTGAACATGTGTTCAAATTTTCAGAATGATTGGATAACGGGAAGGGGCT
Organism: Ampullaceana balthica; assembly: GCA_944989445.1. Lineage (NCBI taxonomy): Eukaryota > Metazoa > Mollusca > Gastropoda > Lymnaeidae > Ampullaceana > Ampullaceana balthica. The sequence continues at coordinate 511,572 of CALYLW010000090.1, forward strand.
CAAAATTGGGATATTAAAAATAGTCCGATTAAACAAAGGAAGTTAAAATAAGACTAGTAAAATAACAAAACAGGCCTTATCACGTGACAAGAAGCACTGCAAGATGAAATGAAATTCGGGGCGTAGTGACCTTTACAGTCGAGTCACCAAGAATAGCTAATAACCATATCGGGGGGGGGGTAGGAGGCTGTTTAAGAGCGTTTTTCGAGTCTTTCAGCAGCGGAGAAATTGTGCGCGGTTATGAAGAGCGTAAAAGATCTACTTCGTCCCTCAAACACATATGACTCCTGTTGCGTTCTGGATAAATTAAGACGAAGTCTCGACTCTTGTCAATGGATAATTCAAGTCATTTTTCAGTCAGCAATATAATTACAGCAACAGGTTCAGATACACAAATGTATTCTACTAACATTGCCACTTACTCCTAAGTGCATACAACGGGCTCACTGTCCCTAATACTAGCATTACTACACTGTACACTCGAGCACACCTCGATGTGTTACCAGCTATTAGAGCTAACGCTCTATCACTAATGGCTAGTCCTAACAATGACTATGGACCTCTTCACTCGGTCCCTCTTGTGTTCCTTTGTGTCTCTTCACCCCACACTATATATAGCCCGCCTGTCTTCTTAACTATCCTCATGCGTGACTACAACTCCCATTATTATGTCTAAGTGAACTCTTCTCCAGTCACCGCTTGACCAGAGTTCACAACAAGGTCACAACAGTTATTAGCATTGATTCTCATACCTTGAAAACTCCTACAGCCAATCATATTGAACACGTTTACGCTGACGTTCAAAACGAGTCATTTTTTGGTGCAGTATTTCTTCCAAGACTTTATTTTGGTTATGCTCGTTGGGATTTATAGTCAAAAGCTCTGTTTTTACGAGTTATTTATTTTAACTATAATGAATAGTATTTTTGACGTGATGCACATGTATGCCGGTCGAGACGGCTGTTGGAAGGGAGTTACAACATGCCACCCAACGGTGGCGGAACGTCCTTGGACGGTCTTTGTTGCTCGTATCAAAATAACTTTTAACATGGGGGAGGAGGGGCTACAGTGCTATACTTATCTCCGGGCGCTAAATATTCTAGCTTCGATATGCACACAATTGAACGCACGCACGCACGGACGCAGACACACACTCACACAAACACACACACACAAACACATTATTCTTTTATATCTCGCACGTATTACTTCTTTCTGGAAGATGACGCTTGAGTTGTTTGTTACCTCGCATGCGTGCAAGGATCAGACGAGGTGTTGATCTCCCTTTACTGACACAAAGTATCTGTTGGTCCCACGTCCATGAAACTTGTTTACTTACTCCCTCTTATAGTGGACACAGTACAGTGGTCAGTTCATCATCGTGTATCTGGTCATCGCTGTTCCCTACTTCCTGATCTTCCTGAGAGCTTGCTGGAATGGACTCACCGGAAGGACCGGGAGGTGGCCGAAGAAGACAGCCATCTTGTCAGTAAGTCGTTGAATGGCAACCATGGTAACCATGATAAACAAGCGTTAGGATTTTAAACTCTTGAGTTCAATGATTGAATCGTGCGTACATAGAATAAGTTCCGGCTCAATTTATAGAAACATATTTCCTTTAACAACATATTGGCAATATTTTATTTCAATAAAGCTGAAAGAAGTTACTATAAATAGATGCCTAGTCAATCACAACTCATCAAGACACCTGTCATGTTCAGTTAATATTTTACTTTACGTTATGCCATTTTCAAGAGTAGAAATATTTAGAAATGCACTGATCTGATGTTAACATTTTCAAAATACCTCTAAAATGAAAAAGAAATTTAGACAATATGGAACGTGATTGTTACATGACCCTTAACACTTATAAAAAAAATTGGTATCGTCGTACACAGGGTGCACCTCACGTCTTTAGACGAAGCCACCAATTAGAACAAGTACGGTACCGCTTTGTTGTTTTGTCGACATTCTCAAAAAAAGTTTTAAACAAATATCAGTAAAATATACAGCGATACCTCGTTTATCGTGGAAGATAGGTTTCAAGACTGGCCGCAATAAGGGGCCGTCCATAAAGTACGTCACGCTATTTTTGACAATTTTAACTCCCCCCCCCCATGCTCCCTGTCACCAACTGTCACAAATCTCGGACCTCCCCCCCCCCAAAGTACGTCACAATTTTAAACAAAATGTTGTTTTTTAATTAACAAGATAATTAAAATTTAATATAAAACACCGTGACGACACACATTGCCAGAACCCTCTCCCCCTTGTCACAAACGGTCGCACTTTCTTACACTCCCTCCCCCTCCCCCCCCCCTCTGGAGCGTGACGTACTTTATGGAAAGCCCCTAACTGAATTTCCGCGAAGAAGGGACGCCATATTTATCTAATATTTTAATTTGTATTTTTTTCAAATCCTCCCTATACTGTTTACAACCCACATCTGTTAATCAATTTTAAATCGGTAGATACGTTTACAGTGACTGTATAGAAAAGTACATGCAACGATATATCTCGTGATGAAGGTGGTGAATTTGCTGTGCAGTAAAAATGATGACGATGAAGGTGATGATGACTTTTATTACGCATCCGATGACTGTATTTTAAGTCTCTTCAGATGGCGATGCCATTTCCTGGGACACATACAGTATATTTAAAGGCCCTCAAGGAAAGAGACACGAAAAGTGAATCGCGAATTATCGAGGGATTACTGTATAGGTGCACTATACTCCATATTACTGTATAGGTGCACAATACTCCATATTACTGTATAGGTGCACAATACTCCATATTACTGTATAGGTGCACTATACTCCATATTACTGTATAGGTGCACTATACTCCATATTACTGTATAGGTGCGCTATACTCCATATTACTGTATAGGTGCACTATACTCCATATTACTGTATAGGTGCACTATACTCCATATTACTGTATAGGTGCACTATACTCCATATTACTGTATAGGTGCACTATACTCCATATTACTGTATAGGTGCACAATACTCCATATTACTGTATAGGTGCACTATACTCCATATTACTGTATAGGTGCACAATACTCCATATTACTGTATAGGTGCACTATACTCCATATTACTGTATAGGTGCACTATACTCCATATTACTGTATAGGTGCACTATACTCCATATTACTGTATAGGTGCACTATACTCCATATTACTGTATAGGTGCACTATACTCCATATTACTGTATAGGTGCACAATACTCCATATTACTGTATAGGTGCACTATACTCCATATTACTGTATAGGTGCACTATACTCCATATTACTGTATAGGTGCACTATACTCCATATTACTGTATAGGTGCACTATACTCCATTACTGTATAGGTGCACTATACTCCATTACTGTATAGGTGCACTATACTCCATATTACTGTATAGGTGCACTATACTCCATATTACTGTATAGGTGCACTATACTCCATATTACTGTATAGGTGCACTATACTCCATTACTGTATAGGTGCACTATACTCCACTACTGTATAGGTGCACTATACTCCATATTACTGTATAGGTGCACTATACTCCATTACTGTATAGGTGCACTATACTCCATTACTGTATAGGTGCACTATACTCCACTACTGTATAGGTGCACTATACTCCATTACTGTAAAGGTGCACTATACTCCACTACTGTATAGGTGCACTATACTCCACTACTGAAAAGGTGCACTATACTCCATTTGTGTATAGGTGCACTATACTCCATTACTGTATAGGTGCACTATACTCCATTACTGTATAGGTGCACTATACTCCATTACTGTATAGGTGCACTATACTCCATTACTGTATAGGTGCACTATACTCCATATTAAACCTTTGTAACATATCTCATGGTACCTGTTAGTAATAATTATAAATAAATACTTCCAATTTTGTAATTAGAATCACCACAATGACAATAATGACTACAATAATAATAATAATAATGCTGATAATGGGGCCATTAACATTTAAAAGCTAACAACCATCTGCCGCTACTGTAACCTAATGTACCTAATACAAAACTATTTTACATGCGCCACGATTACTTTTATGCAGCTTTCCGGCATTAAAATAAATTAAATAAGTTAATTTTTAAAAAAAAAGATTTTTAAAATCACGCGTTTGCGCTTAAAATGTCAATTTAGATTTAGTTTGGTATTACTGAGCTGTTAAACACGGGGAACCTGTGGCACGCGCTTGTATGTAAACAACAGCAGACGGATACAGATGCTATATTGAGATAAACTAACAATGCATTAATTTAATTACGGTACATTCGATCGATCTGAAAGTTTGACACATTTCATTGTCATCCAAGATCTATCTGTGGTAAAATTTTGAGATCTCTAGAATCATCAGAAGTGGTTTAATATTAAGTTACAAGATTTGACGGATACAACATACAACATACAAACAGTGTGACTTCAATAAAAGCGTGTAATGATAAAAATTGTTCTCTTCAAAACCCGCTGTTTTATTTCAGTGTCTCTTGGCTGGAGTCTTGGAGCCCCTGGGACTCGTGCTCTTGGCCCTTAAAGTTTTGCCGAAGTTGAATCCTGCACTTGGCGCCCTCACCATGAGCTCGTGTATCTTGACATCCGTGCTCGGGGGCACCATCGAGTCTTTCGTGCACAGTGCAAGAATGATATGGAAGATTGTTAACATATGTGGCTTGAGCCTCGTTCTGGGTGAGTAAATACAGAGTTAATTTATCTTGATAGCAATCCAAATAAGTTTTCGTGGGTTGGGCCTCGACACTCCAGGTGCCAATTGACAGAGCCGGAAAGGACACATATTGTTTATAGTCAAAAGCTTTATGTCAACCTGTAAGTAGTGTGTTCAAGGTATGCGCACTTGTTGGTAGTCTACTTAAGGTATGAGCACATGTTGGTAGTCTGCTAAAGGTATGAGCACCTGTTGGTAGTCTGCTCAAGGTATGAGCATCTGTTGGTAGTCAGCTAAAGGTATGAGCACCTGTTGGTAGTCTGCTCAAGGTATGAGCACTTGTTGGTAGTCTGCTAAAGGTATGAGCACCTGTTGGTAGTCTGCTAAAGGTATGAGCACTTGTTGGTAGTCTGCTAAAGGTATGAGCACTTGTTGGTAGTCAGCTAAAGGTATGAGCACCTGTTGGTAGTCTGCTCAAGGTATGAGCACTTGTTGGTAGTCAGCTAAAGGTATGAGCACCTGTTGGTAGTCTGCTCAAGGTATGAGCACTTGTTGGTAGTCTGCTAAAGGTATGAGCACCTGTTGGTAGTCTGCTAAAGGTATGAGCACTTGTTGGTAGTCTGCTAAAGGTATGAGCACTTGTTGGTAGTCTGCTAAAGGTATGAGCACTTGTTGGTAGTCTGCTAAAGGTATGAGCACCTGTTGGTAGTCTGCTAAAGGTATGAGCACCTGTTGGTAGTCTGCTAAAGGTATGAGCACCTGTTGGTAGTCTACTTAAGGTAAGAGCATCTGTTGGTAGTCTGCTAAAGGTATGAGCACTTGTTGGTAGTCTGCTAAAGGTATGAGCACCTGTTGGTAGTCTACTCAAGGTATGAGCACCTGTTGGTAGTCTGCTAAAGGTTTGAGCACTTGTTGGCAGTCATGAATACTAGGGTGTGTACTACCTGCATACCATTGCTATTCTCTACTGCACTTATCTTATCTGTTACAGACGCTCCGGCTGTACACTTACACGCCTGACAGAATCAATGTTGAGTTTACGCTTGTTCAGGAATCTGGAACCCTTACACCACACTAGAATAATGTCTTCTTTTTGTTGATATGTTAAAACCTCACCACACCCACTCTTCCCTTCGTCTTTATAAAACATCGTATTTATTATAATTTGCGTACGTCCTCTCTGTCTGGTTGAGGTATTCTTAGATCTTAAACTGCAGATACGTTTTTTATTTTAGTTTTCTATTTTTATTTTTTCCCCAGTTAAGTAGTTGTTTTTTGTTGTTGTTTTTTTGCCGATACGTTCATTGTTTCCTGGCGCCTTTTCAGGCTCATTTACACCCTATTCAATTAACATTATGTTTACTATATTATACTATATGCTGTTGCCTTCCTTCCAGCGAGAGTATGAGGGAGGATAGAATTGGGTTATAACCCTTAGGCTACGTAGCGTCTAGTTATGAAATTCTATTAAGTTCAGCTTAATTCCATCATACCTACAGACAAAAGAAACCAAATATCGTTGCTGTACTATTCCGTAGCCCGGTAGGAGGGGAGATGGGATTGAAGCGACTTCTTTATCCAGTCTGTAGCATTGAAATACGTTTGTTTCTATGTCAGATGATAATCACAACTCGTGGGTTGTGTATATTTCTACAGTTTAGAGAGTTCCATGTAGCAACGTTTCCGCAATATGACGCCATGTAAGATAAATTTACCTTATCTTGTCGACTTTTGTCCCATTTACTTGAGTTGCTGGAGTCACATAAATGTCCCGCTTGTATGTACCACCTCAGCACCTGTCTTTACACCCTCACAAGTACTAAAAATTAAAACGTTTTGAAAAATTAGAAACGAAATTTCATTTTAACTTTTTCTTTCCAGGCGGCGCTTCCTTGACTTTTTACCTGATCGTCAGAACCAGTGGGGTATCTGTTGACCTCTGGCACGTCGCTGTCTGCGTGGCCAGTTTGAATTTGGCCTGGTTACCATGGTTACAGAAGAGCATGGTCATCCCCAGGTGTGACACCCCTGCAGGACCAACACAGGACCCAGAAGGTTGGTAAAGCCCATTCAAATTTATAGCGAAGCTAAGAATGAACATGGTCAACCATTACAGTGTAGTTAATAATTGATCGATCTATCTTCGTGCTTGTCTGGGATTTTATTTTGATAATTAATGAACGCGGGATTTTAGGAATGTAACATGGATTAGCGTGCGTCTATAGATTAAAGTATTGGGCGTGAGGTTAATAAATAACAGGGGTGGCCAGACCTATACTAACAACCCTTTTGAACCCTTTCAAAATATAAAAAAAAGTGTTGGGAGCCGCATTGAAGCAGTATGGGTAACCTGGCTTGGAAATCTTCCAATAATCCTTGTAACATATATTTCATAAATTCTTGCGAACCGCAACGTGAACACAGAAGAGCCGCATGCGGCTCGCGAGCCGCACTTTGGCCACCGTTGAAATAAACACTGGGCCCAACACAAGTAAACCGTCTAACAACAAGTGGTAGCCGAAATTGCATTTCATTGCTGCCCGTATAATCCCTTAAACGCCTTCTCGTTTGTTATAGAAATATGACAACTACTTTAAATAGCATCTTTCCATGTTTACCCCCCCCCCACAGCCGTAAGATCAACTGCACCCCCCACCCCCTGTACACATGCACAGATTTCCGGGAGAAGGTAGCCACACGTCCTTGACCTTGTTCAACACCTCTACAACTTGGAAATCAACGTTCATCCTTTACGCCACCAAAACCATCTCCACCCTCTTGTTCAGCTTTCTCTTCTTCTACATCGACGGCGACTACCCCATCAACCTGACCCAGGAGATGAATTCAGTCTTCACATCCGCCTGGGACCTAGAGTCCAGCATCGACAACTGGCAGACGTGGGCCGGGTTCGGCGTCAACCTGATTGGGGGCGTGACCGGGTACCTGCTGGTGGTGATCACGTGCCACACGAACATGCAGCGTGGCTGTCTGGGCGTGCCCCTGCTGCTGTCTCTCCCACTGACCATCCTCGTCGTCTGTGTGGATGAGTTCTGCTACGATTTCTTGGACTATCGGGAGTTTTGTGCCAGGACCAGCGAGCAGTTGCCCCTGGTCATCATTGCAGCTGCGGCCTTCACATTGGGTCAGGGCATGTCTACTGGGAGATACGCCTTCAGAAAAGAGAAAATTTTCCTGCTAAAAGAAAGGGAGGTAAGTGTTGGCTATACGGTAATATAGCTGCTAAAAGAAAGGGAGGTGAGTGTTGGCTATACGGTAATATAGCTGCTGAATCATTCACAGTGAAATAATTTAATACATAGAATAAACACACACAAAATAGTTTTTAAAAAAAATTAAAAAAGAATATGAAAACTTACGTATAAAACTTTTCATTAATGACTTTTTGAAGCATTGAATAGTATACATTGTTTTCAATTTTAAAACTAATCATACACAAAAAGACATTGTAGAAGCGTGGATGTCTAATAATTGCAGCTTAATTGGTGAAGAAATCTAATGTTGAAGAAATTTATAATGCAATATTTTATAAAAATATTTTCGGACAATTGAAATCACTGTTAACCCACGCATCTAATACGTATACTAACCCTTACATCTCACCCTTACATCTCACCCTTACATCTCACCCTTACACTTCACCCTTACATCTCACCCTTACATCTCACCCTTACACCTCACCCTTACATCTCACCCTTACATCTCAACCTTACATCTCACCCTTACATCTCACCCTTACATCTCACCCTTACACTTCACCCTTACATCTCACCCTTACACCTCACCCTTACATCTCACCCTTACATCTCAACCTTACATCTCACCCTTACATCTCACCCTTACATCTCACCTTTATATCTCACCCTTACATCTCACCCTTACATCTCACCCTTACATTTCACCCTTACACTTCACCCTTACATCTCACCCTTACATCTCACCCGTACATCTCACCCTTACATCTCACCCTTACACTTCACCCTTACATCTCACCCTTACACCTCACCCTTACATCTCACCCTTACATCTCACCCTTACATCTCACCTTTATATCTCCCCCTTACATCTCACCCTTACATCTCACCTTTATATCTCACCCTTACATCTCACCCTTACATCTCACCCTTACATCTCACCCTTACATCTCACCCTTACATCTCACCCTTACATCTCACCCTTACATCTCACCCTTACATCTCACCCTTACATCTCACCCTTACATCTCACCCTTACATCTCACCCTTACATCTCACCCTTACATCTAACCCTTACATCTCACCCTTACATCTCACCCTTACACTTCACACTTACATCTCACCCTTACACCTCACCCTTACATCTCAACCTTACATCTCACCCTTACATCTCACCCTTACATCTCACCTTTATATCTCACCCTTACATCTCACCCTTACATCTCACCTTTATATCTCACCCTTACATCTCACCCTTACATCTCACCCTTACATCTCACCCTTACACTTCACCCTTACATCTCACCCTTACACCTCACCCTTACATCTCACCCTTACATCTCAACCTTACATCTCACCCTTACATCGCACCCTTACATCTCACCTTTATATCTCACCCTTACATCTCACCTTTATATCTCACCCTTACATCTCACCTTTACATCTCACCCTTACATCTCACCTTTATATCTCACCCTTACATCTCACCCTTACATCTCACCCTTACATCTCACCCTTACATCTCACCCTTACATCTCACACTTACACCTCACCCTCACATCTCACCCTTACATCTCACCTTTATATCTCACCCTTACATCTCACCTTTATATCTCACCCTTACATCTCACCTTTATATCTCACCCTTACATCTCACCTTTATATCTCACCTTTATATCCCACCCTTACATCTCACCTTTATATCTCACCCTTACATCTGACCCTTACATCTCACCCTTACATCTCACCCTTACATCTCACCCTACATCTCACCCTTACATCTCACCCTTACATCTCACCCTTACATCTCACCCTTACATCTCACCCTTACTGCTTGTTTTCTTTTGTGGGGTATGACGACACAATGAATTAACAATAATGACTGATACCAAACCAAACTGCGGCACTTGTTCACCTAGGGGCCATCCATAAAGTATGTCACGCTATTTTTGACAATTGTTATCCCCCCTCCCCATGTCACAAACTGTCACAGAACTTGGACCCCCCCCCCTAACGTACTTCACACTTTCGAACAAAGATGTCTTTTTTATTAACAAAATAATTAAATTTTAATATAAAACACCGTGACGTCACACATGGCCAGACCCCACCCCTCCCTCTGTCACAAGCTGTCACACTTTCTTACACCCCCTCCCCCCTCTGGAGCGTGACGTACTTTATGGACGGCCCCCTAGTCAAAATTTTATTTCATTGAATTGTTCACTATAATGTAATACTGTAATTTATCTCACCAAACTAATTACCACGCCATCTTTTAAATATATATTTTTAAAAGTTTATTTCATCAAATTCTTCAGTAAGTTATTGATTATTTCGTTAAATTGTTCACTATGAAATATATAGTTTATATTATCAAACTGTTCACTATAATGGTAAGGTTCATATCATCAAATTATTCACTATGCCATGATTTCATTTATTCCCACAGCTATTTTGGATCCCAGGCTACAATGGAGCTGCGCTAGACGTGTGGTTAATGTTGAACAGGAAGCAGAGTATACAACCCGGGCGTGTGACCAGAGGGCAAGGGTTCAGATCCGTCAAAACAAGAGTGTACATCTGTACCACGATGTATAGAGAGGTGAGATATATGTACTATAACGTAACAAAAAAAATTAGTTTTTTCACTACGATGTACCGAGTGGTGAGGTTTATGCAACGAAGCACCGAGACTTGTTTTTATACTCTAGAATAAACCGAGAAATGATATCCACTAAGGTGCAATAGTCGGTAAATTAAAATCTTGAAAGTTGAATCGTTATGTGAAGTTTTAAATCAGGTTACAAACTTTTTGCAAAGTAGGCCATTCCAATGAAGTCAAAATATGAGCGTATAAGATAATTAACAAATTAGATACGTTTGTGTCAAGAATGACCAATTTTCCCTATAACTTGTTGTGAGCTGCACTCGGGGCTGTGTTTAATGGTCGTGTTAGTGTTGTTGGGTAGTCGCAGCTTTCGTGTGAAAAGGAAAGTTTTTTGGTTGACTTGTTTGGAATGTGTGTAGAGGAAAACAGTTGAGGTGGATAAGGTGTTGTAGCAAGGAGTTGGGCAATTTAAGTTTTTTTTCTTTTGGCAGTGTTGAATTATTTCTTGTGTAATTGGAATTTATTAATCTTGGAGCTAGCGGTCCAGAGATAGATAAAAGGACGCTTGTGACATTCTGGGGGCCCAGTCCGGGATTAAACAGAAAACACGGACACTGCGGAAAAAACGAGAATGCCAGTCACAACTCTGGAGGAGACAGTTTCACTGGTTGATGCCCTTCAACTCAGAGGTGAAGAAAGGAGAGAGTACAGAGAGAGAGAGAGAGAGAGAGAGAGAGAGAGAGAGAGAGAGAGAGAGAGAGAGAGAGAGAGAGAGAGAGGGTACAACGAGTGAGAGAGGTGGCCGAGAGAGATAGGGCGGCCGAGAGAGAAATGGCAGATACGGCTGCAGAGAGAGCGATGGTGGATAGGGCGGCCAAGAGAGAGATTAACTGATAGGGCGGCAGAGAGAGAGATGGCGGATAGGGCGGCCGAGAGAGAGATGGCGGCCGAAAGAGATAGGGCTGCCGAGAGAGAGATGGCGGATAGGGCGTCCGAGAGAGAGGTCGCGGATAGGGCGACTGAGAGCTAACAGAATAGAAGTTGCCAATGGAGGAAATACAAAGGGGACAGATAACAGTCACAGGCAGCCTAAGCTTCTGCCATTTATAGATGGGGTCGACCAGCTGGATGGATACCTAACAAGGTTGGAAACTTTCGCTAGGACCAGCAAATTGCCAGAATGTGACTGGGCGTTGTCACTAAGTGCGCTTCTGTCTGGTCGAGCCGTGGAGGTGTATTCTAGAATGTCTTAGGTACGAGAACCTGTTGAGATATGATAAGGTGAAGGATGTGCTCCTAAAGCGGTACAATCTTACCAAGGAGGGCTACAGAAACATATTTAGAAAGAGCAAGCCTCAAGCAGATGAGTCGCCATCTATTTGTATCGACAAAACATTTGACGGTATTAATGACTTAATAGTGAAAGAACAATTCATGAACATTTGTCCTGAAGATCTGGTGGTTCATCTACGGGAGCGAAGTATTGACAGCCTGGAAGAAGTTGACAGAGTGGCTGAATAGAAGCTTCAATTACGGCCCCAGTGCAACACGAAATGGCAATGTTACTGGAAATGACCTGAATGGGAGAAAAGCTGCGGGCAGCAGACCGAATCGGATCAGAGTACATGGCAAAATAGGGCCGAGGAACAACAAGGTCGGACGTAAACTGCTTTGTGTGTCATTGGGTTGTTCAAATAGCCCGCTATTGCCCTAGTTCAAAGGAGGTCGAAAAAACGAGCGTGAAGAGGGCAGCAGCTGCACATGCTATTCCAGTGTGTAAATGGGCGGATAGCAAGTACATGTGTGATAGATGTACATGTGTGATAGCAAGTAAATGTGTGACAGCAAGTACATGTGTGACAACAAGTACACGTGTGATAGCAAGTACATGTGTGATAGCAAGTACATGTGTGATAGCAAGTACATGTGTGATAACAAGTACATGTGTGATAACAAGTACATGTGTGATAGCAAGTACATGTGTGATAGCAAGTACATGTGTGATAGCAAGTACATGTGTGATAACAAGTACATGTGTGATAACAAGTACATGTGTGATAACAAGTACATGTGTGATAACAAGTACATGTGTGATAACAAGTACATGTGTGATAGCAAGTACATGTGTGATAGCAAGTACATGTGTGATAACAAGTACATGTGTGATAACAAGTACATGTGTGATAACAAGTACATGTATGATGACAAGTACATGTGTGATAATAGCCAAAAGGAATACAGAGAAGGAAAGTTAAAGATTGTGGAAGGCAGGAGCGGCCTTTAGGGGTGGCAGCTGGGGCAATCGCCCCAGGCCCCACGCTTAGGGGGCCCCGCGTTTCAGACTTGAGACTATATTTTAGTAACAAAAGAGCCGGCAGATATTGCACTACTGAGTTTCCGCAAGAATTGATCTAATCTAGGGGGGCCCCGCTGGGTCATTGTTGCACCAGGCCTCGCGCGTACCTAACGCCGCCTCTGGTGGAAGGTTTTGAAGATCAAAGAGTGTTGAGGTATTGAGAGATACAGGAAGTGAGGCTGTGGTGGTGAAAAGACAGTACGTCAGAGATGAACAATTAACTGGGAAATTGGGCTCATAAGAATGTTAGACACAAGAATTCTAAGAGGAGAAAAATCGATAATAGACATAAGGACACCATACTTGAGTTGCAGAGTGGAGGCGGTGTGTGTGGAGAAAGCAATAGTGGACCTGATTGTGGAAAATGTGCAGGGGGCAAAGAGCTACCACAACCCAGACATGGAGTTCAAGGGGGCGAGGGTTGTTGCCCAAATATGATAAAACTATTGCAGAGAGGTCACAATGTGAGGTCACATCGAGGGAAAACTAAAGAAAATTCACTGGAATGTTCTATGGTCAGTGTTGGAGTTTGCGCACAAAAGGAATCAGATTAAGATGTGGATTTCGGTGAGCATCTGTCTTTCCTCTCGTTCCATTCTCGACCAACTACGAAGAGTCAAGTGAGGCTATTCATCGGACTCACAGGATACTACAGAGACGTTTTACCAAACTACGTAACCCTCGCATACCCGCTGACCTCCTTGACAAAAAGGGGTTAGCGCGGAAGATAGAAATGGGGGAAAGAACAGGATGAAGCATACGACGCCTTGAAGAGAGTTATCACAACACGGCCAAAACTACAAAAACCCAATATGCATAAGTCCTTCGTTTTAGGACCCATGCATCGGACGTTGGACTTGGTGCTTCGTTACTTCAGGAAGATAACATGGGAATACTGGCCTTCGCCAGCAGTAATTTCTTTGAAACAGAGACAAAGTATTCTACAATTGAAAGGCAGTGCCTGGTGATTCTGTGGGCGGTCAAACTGTTTAAACACTACATCTACGGCAAACTGTTTACTTTACAAACTGACCAAAAGCCTTTGAACCATCTTACTACAGCTCGATTCGTAAGTGCCAGGATTACGAGATGGGCCATGTTTCTGCAGAGCTACAGCTACAGTGAAGTACCCGTGAAATCAAGATATTGAGACATTGACTCTAAACAGCATTTTGTTCAATGTTGACATTGTTCGTGATCAACTTAATAATGTAATGTGTGAGTTTTTATACGCTATTAGAGTTAGTTTAATTTACACTTAATGATTTTGTTTATAAACACCATGCCGATGTTTCGGGTAGGCATGGTTAACGTGTTTATGAAGAAATGTTATCATTGTTTAGGACTACTTGAGGGTAGATGTCCATAGGCTGTTTCAAGTTGGAAAATGGAATTCTAGTTTATAAGTAAATTTGGTAATTCGAGATAATGGAAATTTGTCTCCCTCAAAAATTTCTGTCACGAATGACCAATTTTCCTCTATAACTTGTTGTGAGCTGCACTCAAGGGTCTTGTTAGTGTTGTTGGCTAGTCGGAGCGAAAGCGTGAAAAGGAAAGTTTTGGTTGACGTGTCTGGAAGGAAGGGAGGCGTTATACGGAGATATCTCCGAATAACGCCAGGCGTTATACGGAGATTTCTTCCAATAACTCCCGGCGTTATACGGAGATTTCTTTTTTAAAAAACAAAAAAAATTTCCGTTCTAATTTAATATATATGTACCTATCATAGCTTAAAATCTATTTCAAAAAGATTTATGATTTGAAAATTAATTTTGTAAAAGCAAAGAGAACGGTGCGCTCGATAAATCGTATTTTTGGTTGCTATATATTTGTTGTTTTTTCTATTTTAATTTTAAAAATTAGACAACTAAACCTAACCCAGACCCTAAAACTAAAACTACAACCTTAAAATAATAAGACTCAAACGAAACTCCACTTAAGAGTCCTAGAATCTAATGTCCTAACAGTGAGACCACAGAAGCTCATGAATCGTATGAATTTTTAAAAATCTTATATCAAATTGGCAAGAAGTCACATGACCAGCCAAAAAAATTTGCGTATGACGCTAAGAATCATGGGAAATATCTGTCTATAACGCCCAGCGTTATATGGAGATATCTCCGAATAATCACTTCGTGTCTGGAATGTGTGTAGAGAGGAGACAGTTGAGGTGGATAAGGTTTTGTAGCAAGGAGTTGGGCGATTAAAGTTTGTTTTCTTTTGGCAGTGTTGAATTATTTCTTGTGTAATTGGAATTTATGAATCTTGGAGCGAGCGGTCCAGGGATAAATATAAAGACACTTATGACAGTTTGCATTGAGTACAGGCATTTAAATCGTAGGATTATTTTTTGGTTTTGTTATTTGTATAACTGATAGTTTTAATTTTTTTTCAAAACTTTATAAATGTCTTATTCCATCATAAATAATAGCTAAATTATGAAAAAAATATTCTTCATTTAACCATTGCGTTAAAGGGTTCCCGACTGACCCAATAATTGCACGAAGAAACAAGCCATGTATGGCTAGCTTAGATATGTCCTACTTCAGTCTTATTGCCCTACTAGGAAATACGCGCCATATCGAAAATGGTCAACTGTCTCTAACACCTACATGTTCCATCAGCTGTCTCTAACATCTACATATTCCATCAGCTGTCTCTAACATCTACATGTTCCATCAACTGTCTCTAACACCTACATGCTCCATCAACTGTCTCTAACATCTACATGTTCCATCAGCTGTCTCTAACATCTACATGTTCCATCAACTGTCTCTAACACCTACATGTTCCATCAGCTGTCTCTAACATCTACATATTCCATTAACTGTCTCTAACACCTACATGCTCCATCAACTGTCTCTAACATCTACATGTTCCATCAACTGTCTCTAACATCTACATGTTCCATCAACTGTCTCTAACATCAAGTAACAAGACTTTAACACAATGTATTCTGGTTAACAAATGTCTATACAATCAACTGGGATCAACTGTACAATCCAACTTTTAGCAGCTCGTATGCAATCAACTCCCTAAACAGCTCGTATGGAAGCAACCTCCTCCTCGGTTGCCTCTTGAACCGTACATTTATAGTCAGCTCTCCTCCAAGTCCATGACCAAGCACGCTTACAGTTCACATCGCAAACCATGTGTTTCATACTAGGTCACGTCCATGTGTTCTCATACAATGTAAACACAACAACACGTCTCTCACATCTAACATCTAAATGCTCAATCAACGGTCTCTAACACCTACATGCTCCATTAACTGTCTCTAACACCTACATGCTCCATTAACTGTCTCTAACACCTACATGCTCCATTAACTGTCTCTAACACCTACATGCTCCATGAACTGTCTCTAACACCTACATGCTCCATTAACTGTCTCTAACACCTACATGCTCCATCAACTGTCTCTAACACCTACATGCTCCATTAACTGTCTCTAACACCTACATGCTCCATCAACTGTCTCTAACACCTACATGCTCCATTAACTGTCTCTAACACCTACATGCTCCATCAACTGTCTCTAACACCTACATGCTCCATTAACTGTCTCTAACACCTACATGCTCCATCAACTGTCTCTAACACCTACATGCTCCATTAACTGTCTCTAACACCTACATGCTCCATCAACTGTCTCTAACACCTACATGCTCCATTAACTGTCTCTAACATCTACATGCTCCATCAACTGTCTCTAACACCTACATGCTCCATCAACTGTCTCTAACACCTACCTGCTCCATTAACTGTCTCTAACACCTACATGCTCCATCAACTGTCTCTAACACCTACATGCTCCATTAACTGTCTCTAACACCTACATGCTCCATCAACTGTCTCTAACACCTACATGCTCCATTAACTGTCTCTAACACCTACATGCTCCATCAACTGTCTCTAACACCTACATGCTCCATTAACTGTTCCTCAGGATGAAGGGGAAATGAAGCAGCTCCTGGGGTCACTAGCCAAGGTGAATGAAGCCCAGCAAAAAGGCGAGACGTTCTTTGAATCTCACATACTGTTCGACGGTGGCGTAAAAAACAGTAAACTCTCGGAGTTTGCACTCAATCTCGTCTCGTTACTGGAGGAAACATTGGGTAAATGGACCATAGCGTTTTGTTATACATATTTAAATCCAGATTTATAAAAATAATTTGTATTAGTGCCCCGGTGAGGTTTAAGATATTTGTTGTGAATTTCTACAAAAAAATCATAGTTATTTTAAGTGGTAAATAATGTCCCTTAATTTAAAGACGAAATAAATACGGTTATTATTTTTTTAGTTGTTTTTTTGTGTGTGTGTGGAATGGGGGTCTTAAAGGGGGTGTTATTAATAAGTGAAATTCCCGTCTATGAAAAAAATTGACAGAAGTCAGGTTGGTTGGTGAGACAGCAGTCAGGTTGGTTGGTGAGACAGGAGTCAGGTTGGTTGGTGAGACAGCAGTCAGGTTGGTTGGTGAGACAGCAGTCAGGTTGGTTGGGGGAGACAGGAGTCAGTTTGGTTGGTGAGACAGCAGTCAGGTTGGTTGGTGAGACAGCAGTCAGGTTGGTTGGTGAGACAGGTGTCAGGTTGGTTGGGGGAGACAGGAGTCAGGTTGGTTGGGGGAGACAGCAGTCAGGTTGGTTGATGAGACAGCAGTCAGGTTGGTTGATGAGACAGGAGTCAGGTTGGTTGGGGAGACAGGAGTCAGTTTGGTTGGTGAGACAGCAGTCAGGTTGGTTGGTGAGACAGCAGTCAGGTTGTTTTGTGAGACAGGTGTCAGGTTGGTTGGGGGAGACAGGAGTCAGGTTGGTTGGGGGAGACAGCAGTCAGGTTGGTTGATGAGACAGCAGTCAGGTTGGTTGATGAGACAGGAGTCAGGTTGGTTGGGGAGACAGGAGTCAGGTTGGTTGGGGAGACAGGGGTCAGGTTGGTTGGGGAGACAGGAGTTAGGTTGGTTGGGGAGACAGAAGTCAGGTTGGTTGGGGAGACAGAAGTCAGGTTGGTTGATGAGACAGGAGTCAGGTTGGTTGGGGAGACAGGAGTCAGGTTGGTTGAAGAGACAGAAGTCAGGTTGGTTGATAAGACAGGAGTCAGGTTGGTTGGTGAGACAGCAGTCAGGTTGGTTGGTGAGACAGCAGTCAGGTTGGTTGGGGTAGACAGGAGTCAGATTGGTTGGTGAGACAGCAGTCAGGTTGGTTGGTGAGACAGCAGTCAGGTTGGTTGATGAGACAGGAGTAAGGTTGGTTGGGGAGACAGGAGTCAGGTTGGTTGGGGAGACAGGAGTCAGGTTGTTTGGGGAGACAGGAGTCAGGTTGGTTGGGGAGACAGAAGTCAGGTTGGTTGGGGAGACAGAAGTCAGGTTGGTTGATGAGACAGGAGTCAGGTTGGTTGGGGAGACAGGAGTCAGGTTATTTGGGGAGACAGAAGTCAGGTTGGTTGATGAGACAGGAGTCAGGTTGGTTGGGGAGACAGGAGTCAGGTTTGTTCAAAGAAAACCAGTAAACAAATTACGTATGGAAACTTAGAGAATAAGCCATAAAAAGGGGGGGGGGACTAGTGGCTTCCACCTTTTAACACAAAATAAAGAAAAAAAAATTATCAGTACATATTATCAAAAAGCTATCTTCTTTTCCAAACATTATAACAAACACTAAAAACGGGAATTAAGTATAATCTTTATTGGCTTTTTGAAAGAAATAATTTTGATCAATTGAATTTTTAAAAAAGTAAAATCCTCGCAGAAGTTAAACCTGGCAACTGCACCAAAATAGTCACACCGTATGGAGTTAGGCTCAGCTGGGGACTACCCGTGTACACAGCCAGGATCAAAGAACAGATGACCTTCAACATCCATCTCAAGGACAACAATCTGGTGAGAAAAATAAGAAACCCAATTGACGTTTAAACATTTATCTTGCGATTTTGAATGTGGAAGACAATTTCGTATACATTTTAAAAAATATTTCTTTTTTATATATATTTTTTAATGAAGAAGATCTTTAACTTTTTTTATATATTAATTTTATTTTAAAGTAAAATTTTTATAATCTTCAGGTAAAAAACAAAAAACGGTGGAGCCAGGTGATGTACATGTCCTACGTGTTAGATTTTCTGAAGGACTCAGGTGAGATATTATCCGAGGTGTGTGTGTGTGAGGTTGGATTAGTGAAGGCGTAGTTTATATAGGTCAAACGTACATTAATGTCACATAGAACGGCACTACTTTCTCCACACACCTAAGAACAATTTTATGGCAAATAAGTGTGAATGAGACTGATGGAGGATCAAACTCAAGGAATTCAGTGAAATAAAAAAATCTTAATATTGTTAACACTTCGATCACGGGCTTATTCCTTGTCTTAATCTGAAACTGAAATATATTTTATTTTGTAAAATTAAGTGCACTTACACGTAACAACATTATGTCCTTACACTGCCCAATGTTTCGTCTAATACTGACCAACAGCGCGGCCTGGGGAAGAGACGTACATTTTGACCACAGATGCTGACGTCAAATTTACACCTGACTCGGTAGAAGCTCTGCTGGACCTCATGTCCAGAGACTCGTCAATAGGTCAGTTTTAGTTTTATACGTTTGTTACAAAGGTCTATGCCTGAATTGCATAGGTCTATAAGTGAGTTACATAGGTCTATGAGTGAGTTACATAGGTCTCTACGGGAGTTACATAGGTCTATACGGGAGTTACATAGGTCTATACGGGAGTTATATAGGTCTATACGGGAGTTATATAGGTCTATACGGGAGTTATATAGGTCTATACGGGAGTTATATAGGTCTATACGGGAGTTACATAGGTCTATACGGGAGTTACATAGGTCTCTACGGGAGTTATATAGGTCTATACGGGAGTTACATAGGTCTATACGGGAGTTACATAGGTCTCTACGGGAGTTATATAGGTCTATACGGGAGTTACATAGGTCTATACGGGAGTTATATAGGTCTATACGGGAGTTACATAGGTCTATACGGGAGTTATATAGGTCTATACGGGAGTTACATAGGTCTATACGGGAGTTATATAGGTCTATACGGGAGTTACATAGGTCTATACGGGAGTTATATAGGTCTATACGGGAGTTATATAGGTCTCTACGGGAGTTATATAGGTCTATACGGGAGTTATATAGGTCTATACATGAGTTACATACATCTATACGTGAGTTACATAGGTCTATACGTCAATTACATACATCTTTACGTGAATTACATAGGTCTATACGTGAGTTACATAGGTCTATACGTCAATTACATACATCTTTACGTGAATTACATAGGTCTATACGTGAGTTATATAGGTCTATACGTGAGTTACATAGGTCTATACATGAGTTACATACATCTATACGTGAGTTACATAGGTCTATACGTCAATTACATACATCTTTACGTGAATTACATAGGTCTATACGTGAGTTACATAGGTCTATACGTCAATTACATACATCTTTACGTGAATTACATAGGTCTATACGTGAGTTATATAGGTCTATACGTGAGTTACATAGGTCTATACATGAGTTACATACATCTATACGTGAGTTACATAGGTCTATACGTCAATTACATACATCTTTACGTGAATTACATAGGTCTATACGTGAGTTACATAGGTCTATACGTCAATTACATACATCTATACGTGAATTACATAGGTCTATACGTGAGTTACATAGATCTATACGTCAATTACATACATCTATACGTGAATTACATAGGTCTATACGTGAGTTACATAGGTCTATACGTCAATTACATACATCTTTACGTGAATTACATAGGTCTATACGTGAGTTACATAGATCTATACGTCAATTACATACATCTATACGTGAATTACATAGGTCTATACGTCAATTACATACATCTATACGTGAATTACATAGGTCTATACGTGAGTTACATAGGTCTATACGTCAATTACATACATCTTTACGTGAATTACATAGGTCTATACGTGAGTTACATAGATCTATACGTCAATTACATACATCTATACGTGAATTACATAGGTCTATACGTCAATTACATACATCTATACGTGAATTACATAGGTCTATACGTGAGTTACATAGGTCTATACGTCAATTACATACATCTATACGTGAATTACATAGGTCTATACGTGAATTACATAGATCTATACGTGAATTACATAGGTCTATACGTGAATTACATAGGTCTATACGTGAATTACATAGATATATACTTGAGTTATATACATGGGTCTATACATGAGTTACATTACCGATCACTAAACATGTTTGTCTCTGTGGCTCTCCCAGGAGCAGTCTGTGCCCGCACACATCCCATGGGCTCAGGGCCACTTGTATGGTATCAGATCTTCGAGTACGCCGTGGGCCACTGGTTCCAAAAGGTATGTGTTCAGATCTTGATTATGTGTTAAACTGTTCTTTCAATAATTAAATATCAAGTCAGATCGTACCTTTCACTTACGGAGCAAATAATTAACATTTATTTAATTAGTAATTAAAATAATAAGTAATTTAAATAAATATTTATTATCAAGAACAGAAATCAACATTTATATAATGTAATTATCCACACGAGATATTCCCTCAGTATTCCTGATGAAGTTCAATAGACAAAACATTTGACACGATCTTAATCAATAGACAAAACATTTGACACGATCTTAATCAATAGACAAAACATTTGACACGATCTTAATCAATAGACAAAACATTTGACACGATCTTAATCAATAGACAAAACATTTGACACGATCTTAATCAATAGACAAAACATTTGACACGATCTTAATCAATAGACAAAACATTTGACACGATCTTAATCAATAGACAAAACATTTGACACGATCTTAATCAATAGACAAAACATTTGACACGATCTTAATCAATAGACAAAACATTTGACACGATCTTAATCAATAGACAAAACATTTGACACGATCTTAATCAATAGAAAAACATTTGACACGATCTTAATCAATAGACAAAACATTTGACACGATCTTAATCAATAGACAAAACATTTGACACGATCTTAATCAATAGACAAAACATTTGACACGATCTTAATCAATAGACAAAACATTTGACACGATCTTAATCAATAGACAAAACATTTGACACGATCTTAATCAATAGACAAAACATTTGACACGATCTTAATCAATAGACAAAACATTTGACACGTTCTTAATCAATAGACAAAACCTTTGACACGATCTTAATCAATAGACAAAACATTTGACACGATCTTAATCTATAGACAAAACATTTGACACGATCTTAATCAATAGGCAAAACATTTGACACGATCTTAATCAATAGGCAAAGCATTTGACACGATCTTAATCAATAGAAAAAACCTTTGACACGATCTTAATCAATAGACAAACCCTTTGACACGATCTTAATCAATAGACAAAACATTTGACACGATCTTAATCGATAGGCAAAACATTTGACACGATCTTAATCAATGGGCAAAACATGTGACACAATCTTAATCACTGGGTTTTGGCTTAGCATCCAGGCTGTTTGCCATATGTTAACTATTAATTTACGTCACTTTCCATACTAATTGATCCTTAAATCAGTTTTTTCGAGCATTTTCAAAGATTTTAACTCCCAAATTTTGAAAATCAGAGCACTGCGAGCACGCTGGTTTTGCATAAACTGTCACCATAAACTTTTGGCACTATCACCATTCACCATAGACTGTTGGCACTATCACCGTAGACTGTTGGCACTATCACCGTAGACTGTTGGCACTATCACCGTAGACTGTTGGCACTATCACCGTAGACTGTTGGCACTATCACCGTAGACTGTTGGCACTATCACCGTAGACTGTTGGCACTATCACCGTAGACTGTTGGCACTATCACCATAGACTGTTGGCACTATCACCATAGACTGTTGGCACTATCACCGTAGACTGTTGGCACTATCACCCTAGACTGTTGGCACTATCACCGTAGACTGTTGGCACTATCACCATAAACAAATTTAACAAATACAATGTTATCACTTGAATGTCAAAATAATTCCCCAAATAATTAAGAACTTGTGTTAGATATTTCTAAATAACTTTAATTTCTGTTTTATTTGTGATATGAATGATTTGAAAAAGGATAATGAATATTTGATCTATAAATAGTGCACAACGTCATGCGTCTATTCTCCAGGCTGCCGAGCACGTCTTAGGCTCAGTGCTATGTGCCCCTGGATGTTTCAGTGTGTACAGGTGCCGGGCGCTCAAAGACATTTTACCAAAGTATAGCAAAAAGGTGGAAACGGCCTTTGATTTCTTGACCAAAGATATGGGGGAAGACAGGTGGTTGTGTACATTAATGGTAAGTATAAAGACAGATGTCTCTGTACATTATTGGTGAGTATAAATACATGTTTCTGTACATTATTTGTGAGTATAAAGACATGTATGTTTCTGTACATTATTTGTGAGCATAAAGACATATGTTTCGGTACATTATTGGTGAGTATAAAGACAGATGTCTCGGTACATTATTGATGAGTTATGAGACATGGATTTGTATACATTTACATTCACTATGAGAAGGTTGCGCTGTTTAACAATGTTATAGTCACACAAGCACAAACTAGAATTTTATTTCTTCTTTAAATTGATAAAAGTTGGGTTTTTTTTTCTAAGGAAACATATTATGTAGAGCGGAGTGGATAAGAGGGTGAGAAAATATTGGAATAAAAAAGGGAATAACTCTAGCATAGTCACTGTCATAATTGCTAAAGAGTTGTCGAGTACTCCATTTACCCGCTTGAGCGTTTGCAAGTCAAATACTAAATTTCTCTGATACAACTTCCACAGGTTCAAAGTGGCTGGAGAATCGAATACTGCGCGGCTTCAGAGAACAGCACCAACTGCCCATCTGAGTTTGATGAGTTCTATAAACAACGTCGTCGCTGGGTAGCCTCGACCCTAGCCAACATGATGCTCATTATCAAGGTCAAGGATATTCAATGACATTAAACCAAAAAGTCGCCATTATTTCCATCTAGCTATAATATAATATAATAATTTCTTAGAAATCTTCATAATTAGAATTTTATAAGAACTTTATATCCATATTTAATACTTTAAATACTAGTATTTAAATGATATAGTGTATATATAATAATAATTGGATAACATACATATATTTATATCCTAATTACACAAATAATAAAAAAAAACTATAATGACATTGATGATACACATAAAGGGCCTTCCATAAATGACTTCGCGCGATTTTCGCCGATTTTTACTTTTTTTCACCTCGTCACACTTCGTCACAAAAACCTAGACCCCCTCCCCTCCAATATGACGTCACAAAGCTGTGGAACCCCCCACCCCCCTTAAAAGCGGTCTTTTCTATTTGAAAATGAGCATGTTTCAAATCACGTTATTGTAATTTTAGTATGTATTTAGTGTACGGCTGCAATCTAATATCGTAGCACGCTTGAATCAATGTAAAACGTCATAAAATAAATAGTAAGAAATCGAATATTTCTATGGAACTTTGATTTATTGTAGTAGTACTTGTTTTGACGTGACGTCACAATTCTTAAACTGCCCCCACCCCTCGTCACACATCGTCACAAATGTGGGGACCCCCTTCCCCCTAGGTGCGTGACGTCATTTATGGATGGCCCCTAAGCTATGTTCACTATGGTTGAGTGGCATGCGCACTCGGCTGGCTTACCAAATGAAGGCAGGAAGTTTTGTTTCCGGGGCCAAAGGTGTCCCTGAGTCCACACAGCTCCGAATGGATACCTGACACTAGTTAGGAAACAAAAGGCGGCTTGGAATAGCGTGGAACCCTCATACTCATAGCCATGGCCTGTGAACGCTGCGTCACTTGCCAACAGACCTGCATGGCCTGTGAACGCAATAATCTTCTGTATAGAAGAAGCGTGTGTATATGTCTCAAAGGCTAAAGCCCGGGATGAGAAGAAATAAAATTCAATTTTAAAGTATTAATACAGTAGAATATGGCTACAGTCCAGTTAATTTATCTCAACATCTCATAAAGTTACTGTACATGGGGCTATTCTTTTTCATCTTGGTATATATTATTTTTTAAAATGGTAGTTTACATCTCATCCAGTCATCAATAAAAAAGAGCAATATTGAAAGATGAAGCAAAGAGATCCATGAATGAATTTGTTGTTGGCATAGTTCCTGGTAAAGTTCTTTGTTTGACCTCCAGGAGTGGGACTACATCGCTCTCTTCAACCAGAAACTCACGCCTGTCTTCCTACTCTACCAAGGGCTGCTACTCTTCTCAACACTCATTGGGCCCAGCACCGTCATATTGGTTGTAGCAGGTTCGTTGGTATGCTCCCACCAAGCCAACAAACCTACCAACCATCCAATCTAAAAACATAAGAAACCATTAAACTACCAAGCTACCAACACACCAAATCTAACAACCCACAAAGCCTAACAATCCACCAACCTACTAACTCACCAACCTAACAACACACCAACCTACTAACTCACCAAAACACTAACCTACTAAAACACCAACACATCAACCTACCAACACACAAACCTACCAACACACCAACCTACCAACACACAAACCTACCAACAAACAAACTTAACAACACACCAACCTACAAACACACCAACCTACCAACACACCAACCTACCAACACACAGACCTACCAACACACCAACCTACCAATACACCAGCCTACCAACACACCAAACTACCAACACACCGCCCTACCAACACACCAATCTACCATCACACCAACATAACAACCTACCAACCTACCAACACACCAAACTACCAACACAACATCCTACCAACACACCAACCTACCAACACACCAAACTACCAACACACCAACCTACCAACACACCGCCCTAACAACACATCACCCTATCAACACACCAACCTACCAACACAACAACCTACCAACACACCAACCTACCATCACACCAACATAACAACCTACCAACATAACAACCTACCAACACACCAACCTACCAACACACCAACCTACCAACACAACATCCTACCAACACACCAACCTACCAACACACCAACCTACCAACCCACAAAACTACCAACACACCAACCTACCAACCTACCATCGCACCCACCCACCAACACACAAACACACCAACCTAATAATTCACCAACCTAATAGTTCACCAACACACCAACCTACCAACACGCCAACCTACCAAGCTAACAACACACCAGCCTACCAACACATCAACCTACCAACACACCAACCTATGAACCTACTAACTCACCAACATACCAACACACAAACACACCAACCTACTAATTCACCCACCTACCAACACACCAACCTACCAATCTACTAACTCACCAACCCACCTAGCTACCAACACACAAACACACCAATCTACTAATTCACCAACCTACCAAAACATCAACCTACCAACCTACTAACATGATACCAACCTACCAACACACAAAAACACCAACCTAATAATTCCCCAACCTATCAACACACCAACCTACCAACCTACTAACTCACCAACCTACCAACACACAAACACACCAACCGACTTATTCACAACCTACCAACCTACCAACAAACAAACACACCAACCTAATAATTCACCAACCTACCAACACACTAACACACAAACCTACCAACACACTAACACACAAACCTACCAACACACCAACACGCCAACCTACTAACACACCAACCTACCAACACACCAACCTACCAACACACAAACACACCAACGTACTAATTCACCAACCTACTAACTCACAAACCCACCAACCTACCAACACACAAAAACACCAACCTAATAATTCACCAACCTACCAACACACAAACACACCAACCTACCAACCTACTAACTCACCAACACACCAACCTACCAACACACAAAAACACCAACCTACTAATTCACAACCTACCAACACACAAACACACCAACCTACCAACACACCAACCTACCAACACACCAACCTACCAACACACAAACACACAAACCTACTAACTCACCAACCGTCTGCACAAACTACCATAGCATTGATCTTTAAATTTTATGTCCGATTTATTGATTGATTTATTTTATTTCCAAATAACTCGTTGCACGATTTTATAAATTTGAACTATAACGGTAGTGATGCATCACTCTTCGTTGTATTCCCCTATGATATGTTGTACTTTGAGGTCTCAGCGTTGATAAAAAAAAATTGTTTAGATATCAGTACTCTGAAAAAAATCGTTTATTTTTCATTGAATAATTGAAATTGATCAACGTTATTTGAAAAATTGCAAAACGTATCCAACACTATTTAGAGAAGCCGATAAAGTTATAAATTAGATATCGTGTCTTTTACTTCCTCTGTCCCACGCTTATAAGTATATTGTACTCGCATATAATACGATTTAGTTACATAAAATCTGTTTAATGAACAACATTAAACTATTATATTTTTGTTGGTCGACAGGAGGCCTCCAGTTCGCCTGGGACTTCAGTGCTACTGCTGGACTCATTCTACAGGTCATCATGTGCATCGGATACGCAATAGTCTGTCTGACGGCACGTGGTGACACGCAACTGATGGTAGGTACATATTGGATTATGGGTAGCATGTCTGATGGTGGGTACATATTCGATTATTGGTAGCATGTCTGATGGTGGGTACATATTGGATTATTGGTAGCATGTCTGATGGTGGGTACATATTCGATTATTGGTAGCATGTCTGATGGTGGGTACATATTGGATTATTGGTAGCATGTCTGATGGTGGGTACATATTCGATTATTGGTAGCATGTCTTATGGTGGGTACATATTGGATTATGGGTAGCATGTCTGATGGTGGGTACATATTGGATTATTGGTAGCATGTCTGATGGTGGGTACATATTCGATTATTGGTACCATGTCTGATGGTGGGTACATATTGGATTATTGGTAGCATGTCTTATGGTGGGTACATATTGGATTATGGATAGCATGTCTGATGGTGGGTACATATTGGATTATTGGTAGCATGTCTTATGGTGGGTACATATTCGATTATTGGTACCATGTCTGATGGTGGGTACATATTGGATTATGGGTAGCATGTCTGATGGTGGGTACATATTCGATTATTGGTACCATGTCTGATGGTGGGTACATATTGGATTATTGGTAGCATGTCTGATGGTGAGTGCTGAGAGCCTAGTTACCTAGTGGTATATTATCGCACTGCTGTGCATTGGTTCGTGGGCGTGTATTAAGTACATGCCATTGCATTGATTTCTAACTGATCACTTACAGCACTCAAACTGTAACTTGTATCTGCTTTTTTGAATATTCAACTCAAAGGAAAAACACATTTGCTCTCGAGTTGTTACTCGGAATGTCAGACCCATGGTTTTTTGGGGTAAAGTCCTAGTAATACGTTTCCTAAATCTCTAAGTTATGAATAATTTTTCAATAGCTTTCCCTTTGATCATAGTTCTTAAATAGGGATAACAGAAAATATTTACTAACAAAATAACAAAAGTAACAAATTAACTTTTCCTTTAAATAATGAAACCCTCTACTGCCACAATGTTTCAGGAGCTCCGCTATTGTTGTTTTTTTAGTTCATTAATAATCGTTCTATTTCAACTTCCCAAAAGAAAAAAAAACCGATACGAAAATTTCCACATTCAAACTTTGTTGTTCCCCACAGGTTGCGAAGCTGTACACGTTTCTTTATGCGGTCGTCATGTGCGCGGTGGCTGTTGGAACAGCCGAACAGATTGTCATTGACCTTTCAGAGCATGACGAGGACAACTCCCCCCCCACACAATGTCACACAGCTAACAACAACAACCAAACGACCGAACAGTCGTAAGTGTGACTGTGTGCACTTTGAGCAAATGTCTCCACATTGTGTATTATTCTGCACCATATCTCTTAATAGAATGGACGAATTCAGCACTAAAATAAATTCAATACATCCCCTAATGTTGTTTTTTCTTGAGTTTAATATGTTCCCTCTAAGCTTAGCGGTTTAATGTACAGCGCAACGAATTCCGGTGATAATAGACGATGTATGATTGTGGAATTATAATTTTCCACAGAAAAAATGAATGCTTCCCAACTTTACACACTAGTCTACTCTTTTGCACACGAACCAAAAAAACTTAGAGGGAACATCGGTTGGGTCCAATGTTCCCTTTAAGCTGCGCTGCTGCGCGGCCGCACAGTTATCTCCCTGACGCTGCGCAGCAGTTTAGAATTATCGCGCTGCAAAATTTGATAAGATATTGATTAATTTTGATATGTGTTTGTGGGGTGCACATGGACCAAAGAACCTTAGACAGCACATTAGTGGGGGCGAGGCTATGAGAATATTGTACTTGGCTTCATACCCTATATGTTGGAGAAAATCTGCATCCCTGATCATAAGGCTCATAGTAGGTCTTCAAGGGAAACTCTCCGAGCCACTTTGTCCCCCCCCCCTAATATGTCCTGTCCCCCCAAAGGTACCACCCCAGAGGAGGAACTAATAGCTAGCCCCCCCCCCGAAACGTACCCCTCTGAGGGGGCCGTCCGGGAACCCAGGAACTAGGTTCTAAAGTGCCTTTCCACTAAATTGATATCACAAGCAGGGGTGGATTTTCTACCTCGACTCCTTACAACCTTGGCGCCACCACGGCTCGCCATCGAGTCTATAACTCGGTTTTCTACATAATTCGGCTATTCCGCGAAGGTAGCTGGGACGAAACGGTCGCCTTAGGGCAGTGTTCTCAATACTGCATGAGTGAAATCTTCGATGCAGTCTGCCACGTTCACATCCTGCATCTCATATCTGTTTAACATCTGTAATCATGTTCCCTACCATTTCTCTGCACATAACAAAACTCGTGTTTTGATTCTACCTATATGGTCATCTGAACATTCATCTCAACTACTGCCTTTCACCTAATAGTTTATTGGTGGCAAATGCCTTGCATGAAAACAAACTGCCACAATTTCACGCTATGGATGTATTGTTCCCCGGGTATCACGTCAGGGGGTCGT
This sequence comes from Ampullaceana balthica, assembly GCA_944989445.1. Lineage (NCBI taxonomy): Eukaryota > Metazoa > Mollusca > Gastropoda > Lymnaeidae > Ampullaceana > Ampullaceana balthica. The sequence continues at coordinate 541,495 of CALYLW010000090.1, forward strand.
GGCGACGTCCTACCCACGATATGTCGTGGAGGCAAACCGTTGCAGGCGACCCCCCGGGGGGTACTTGCCTACAACATTTTGACATTTGTAATCTTATGATAATTGAGTTATGCCGTAAAGAAAAGTTTATACGTGTATTAAGATTTTGGAAAGATTGGAATTATTCAACTCAAAATGACGCGTTGCCGGGATTACTACCCACTACCTTTGTATCACACAATAAATTGTATCGTTTGACAACCCCTGACAACCGCTGACAACCGCTGACCACCCCTGACAAGCCCTGACCACCCCTGACCACCCCTGACAATGCCTGACAACCCCTGCCCAATCAAGTTTCCCCCCTGAGTATCGACGGCAACGAGTGAAGCTCACAGCGTCACAGCTTTTGTTTTCCTGCCAGCACAGTAAACACAACAATATAATAAAACGCAGAGTATGGGTGAGAATTTCCCGGGAAGACCTATTAAGAGCCTTTCATATTCAGAGCTGGTGACGCCGTTCCACATGTATGAATGTTATATCAGGGTAAACGTAGCTGGTTTGTCATGGTGGCAAACTTAACAAATTATGTTTCTGATAACCTCGATGGTCCTATAATATATGACAGTTAAAATATTAGATGTAAGTGTAGAAATGTGATGGCATTCTAGAGATTTCACTTGAAACAACTTTAGTTTATTCCCCGAGCATGTGGTGCAGTTGCCCTTCCTAAAATGATGCATAGTGCTCCATTAACTAAATGCTTCAAGTATGGCTTATAGACCCATTTTCTTTTTTTTTGCCCATAATATTAATCACCAATTGAAGCTAGTTTTGCCGGATTTTAATTATCAGTAAACGATTTTTTTAAAATTACCATTGCTTGTGTGATGGCACCTTGGTGTCCTTTTGAAAGTTTCCAATCTGTTTGCAGTGCGTATATCAAGCTCTCCACCTTCCCCTCAACGTCATGTGCGTTTATTTGATATGCATATCAGTGACTTCTATCACTCAGCTCCATTTTATCAATGTTCCTGAAGGAATCAAACTTATCAGATCCCATTAATAATTACTTACACGCACATTGCGTCTAACAAACCAGATGCTATTCATTCTGGCCAATATGCAGGTCGGTTGGCAAGTGACGCACCGTTCGTAGGATACACGTTGTTCCCAGCCGCTCTGGTTTCCTTAACTTAATGTCAAGTGCCTATTCGGAGCTGGCTGGACTCAGGGACTCACTTGGCCCCCGGGAACAAATCCCTGCCTTAATGGAGATTTGAACCCGCAACCCTCGGTACGCCAGCTGAGCGTGCATGACACTTGACCACCGTGCCGAAGATTCCTAATATTTTCCTTTCCCAGCCCTGGTCATGTTTTCACACAAATCTCAGTCCAAATTTAAATATAAATATCCGATAGACGTCATTTCTATTTACTCTATTATTTACAGAATCTTAAATCTCTTCTCCACCTACTTGACCTGTATTGCAGACATCAACATCTACGTCCCCGCGTCTGTGCCTACCATCTACCTGGCCTTCCTGGTCGGGATGTTCCTGCTGGGCGGCCTGCTCCACCCACGTGAGTTCACGTGTCTTCTCCACGGCATCTGGTACCTGCTGTGTCTGCCCTCGGCCTACTTGGTCCTGATCATCTACAGCATCTGCAACCTCACCGACTCCAGTTGGGGTTAGTAGCAAATTTTACCAGCGGAACGAAGAGTGAACCGTTTAGAAGGCGTTCTCAAACACCTACTAATGTTCAATAAAAGAAGAAGCACAAATAATTTCGTAAAAATTTAAACATACGTTTCAAATATTTAGTTTTTCCTGTGCCTATGTTAAATTAACATCCTGCTTAGTGTTCACATATCTTGACTTAATCTATACACAATAAAGACACAAATTAAACAAGCACTAAACAAACTAAAAGACAACAGAACTCCAAACGCCCAGATATCTTTAGATTTCATGCTTTGCGGCGTTAATTAAGTCTACGTATTATTTGTAGGGCTGTTATCGATTAATTTAATTTAATCGTTAACTTTTGAAAAATTAACGATTAATTAATCGTTAATTTCAATTAAAGCCAAAAATAGAAATTTATGACGTCATTAAACTGAACATTTCAAAGGAAGTAACAATAAAATATTTAAAAAATCTTTTTTTAAAAGGACACGCTTTTATTTACATATAGAAAGTGCACTAAAAAGAAGAAAATAAAAATTTTCAATCCGTGAACCTATCGACTGCACATAAAAGCGTGGGGCGCCCATCACAACTCATTTCTTATTGCAACTACTCTTTTGCATATAGATACATTTTTCTAATTAATATGATAGTAGCATGTATATGATCAAAGTTGTGAAACTTTAAATGTTTATTAATATTCATATAAATTTGTATTTATGTTTCGCAGCTTTGTACATGATTGCGAGTTGTGATGAGGGCCCCACGCTTTTATGTGCAGTCGATAGGTTCACGGATTGAAAATTTTTATTTTCTTCTTTTTAGTGCACTTTCTATATGTAAAAAAAAGCGTGTCCTTTTAAACAAAGATTTTTATAATATTTTATTTTCTACTTTTTAGTAACACAATTTTTTAATCAATTTTTTGACATAATCAACTCAATTTAATTAGTCAAACTTCGTTGTCTATAACTTAAATGTGATAGTGGTAAAAAGATAGATTAATTACAAATGTATGTATTTAAAAAATAACAGTTTCCCCAACTGAAAATTGAACCCAGTACCTCCAGGTCGAAAATCCATTAAGCTAACAATTGGGCCAACTAGGCTACACAGTTGTTCCTCTTGTATTATCATGTCAATTTATATTTAGTTTCGAATTACTGAGCTGTTTAACACCTGGAATGTCGTCATCCATGGCTGGTTGTGAACTCCGGTGACATTCACGTGAAAGTCAAAATAGCACGGATACAGATTATATATAAAGATAAACGTAAAAATGCATTTATTTAATTACGGTACATTCGATCGATCTGAAATTTTGATACAATGTATTGTCATCCAAGATCTATCTGTGGTAAAATTTTGAGATCTCTAGGACCATCAGAAGTGGTTTAATTTTACGTTACAAGATTTGACGGATACAACATACAAACAGTGTGAGTTAAATAAAAGCTTGTAAAAACAGGTAATTGACTTCGGCTATGTATTTGATCCTTTAAAAGAGAATTGTTTATGGCAGTGAACACAGTAAACTCTTTCACCATCTTCGACTTTGCCGTCCGCAGTGAGCTTAAAAACAAAATTTTTGCTCAACTTTCCAGTTAATTGTTTAAATTTAACTGCGCTGATGCTGTCAGCCATTTTTAATTGACGTCTGCCGGTCCACATAAATTAATAAAATAAATTATAATATTACGCGGGATAAGTTTGTACGTAAAAAAATATATAAATTATTATTAATTATTTATAATTAATTATATATTAATAAAAAAATTTAAAAATATTATAAATATTTTCTTTAATTTTATTCGAATTTTTATCGATTAAAATAATTTTAATCGATAAATTTTTTAAAATATTTATCGAGAAATTAATCGTTACTTTCCGCAGCCCTAATTATTTGTATTTAAATTATCCCAGGTCACCATTCAAATTACGAAGTGGCTATTCGGACCCGGGTCCGTATAGCCTGCGATTGCTATTCGGACCCGCTAGGCGTAGTAAGCGATAATTTTAAAGAATTTTCTTTATAATTTTAAAAACCATCCACCTCCCATCGAATCGCGCTAGTCGCATCGATAGCGCTCTCGATCCGCATTATGATGTTTGGGGGATCGATTTTTAGTTGGGCAGTGTTTGTTTTTTTTAATTTTATTTTTTTACATGAATTGATAATTTATATTTTTTCATGGTTTGTCCCTGACAGAATCACATTTTAGGTTTAGGGATAGGTTTTAGGGGTAGGTTTAGTGATAGGTTATACATACTACTTAGGCCTATAGTTATAGGGTGTGGGTTAGGTTTAGTAATAAGTTTTAGGGTGTGGGTTAGGTTTAGTTATAGGTTTAGGTTGTGGGTTAGGTTTAGTAATAGGTTCTAGGGTGTGGGTTAGGTTTAGTGATAGGTTTTAGGGTGTGGGTTAGGTTTAGTGATATGTTTTAGGGTGTGGGTTAGGTTTAGTGATAGGTTTTAGATTTAATTTAGCGTTAGGGATTGTTACTCCTTTCTTCATTTTTTTAAAAAATTTTCTCCCTGAGCGTAAAATTACTTTTAAAACAAGCCAAAAACAATGAAATTAACATAATTTTAAGTTCCAACCATACTAGTACTACACTGTGACCTGCGCTGGGTCCGACTACACTTTTTTAATCTAAAAGAACCCGCCCGGGTCCGAATAGCGATCACAGGCTATACGGACCCGGGTCCGAATAGCTGCAGCCTTCAGATTATCCCAATATTTATTGTCTATCCTCAAGGTACACGGGAAGGTGCAAGCACTTCAGTTGTGGCCTCCTCGTTTTCATGGAAGAAGACATTAACTCGCTTCTACAACAAGTTATTTTTGTAAGTCTCAATGCATTTAACATGATTGCGTTTTAAGCCAAAGTTTTTAACGCTCAACTCAAAACTTGTGCAATTATAATTTTAACTGCAACAGAGGGTGAGCTAATGTTTATTGATTGGGTGGGATTATAATAGCGGGGCTGTCCTTGAGACACCATCGTCACTGTTTGAGAACAAGAGATCTTTGCCTATAATGTTTTACACCATACATTATACATCCTGATGAGTTTCATAAGAGCAGATCTTCTAATAATTTACATCCATACAGACTAGAAGAATGCCTCTTGTCCCATGTTGTAAAACTAGGTATAGTGGCCAAACTTTCAAGATCTGATATCCTGGCCAAGCCTTGGAAGACCAGACCTGGTCGCCTATCAAACATCCTGGTCTCTGGCGATAAGATAACAGTGCCTGATAAACTAAAGCCTTGGCTTCTTCTTCTTCTACATATTCTTTTGGCCTGAGACTTAGTCTCTTAAGGCCTTGGCTAATACCAGGGCAACCTGCTTCGACTGCTGAGCAGTGACATACAACATTGTCTTCACGTGGGACTCTTTTGCCTCCCTAACCTCCCCGGCTATGTCTAAACCAATGAAATTTCCACAGCACTCGTTCTCTTACTTATATTGCAGTGGATAATATGCTGCACAAAAACTTATTTAATTTTAACATTAATACATCTCCACATCCTTTTATATTTTCTTAGCTGTTATCGTGGGGCCTCAAGGGAAATACCCGAAAGTGTGAGTGTTGGAGTACAAACTCACTCTAGCAGCATACGACAATTGTCGCAGTTCGATGACACAGCTGTGCCCTATCAGAGTGGAGAGTACTTGGACATACAAGATACAGGAGGTGTGTAGACCAGTGAGTCAGTCAGTCATGTATTAGAGATCGTTAGTTGACATAAGTCATGTATTGTATTGTATAAAGTATGGCATTTAAAAGAGAATCTATGTCATTGTTTAAACGTTGAATTCTGTGCGATTGAAAAGAACAAAACTTGTGGGAAAAATAAATTATAATCTCAAACAAGAGACGATGAAGAGAAATTACAAAATTTGTCAAACATAAAAACAGTTTTTTTCTTAATTTATAATAAAAAATATGAACAATATTTTGCTGTTGTCTCCCAGTCTCGCTAACGAAAGCTAAGCCACATCAGACGTCAATTTTGTTCCCCGTTTAAAATTACGTCCCGTTGTTTACAATCAGGACTACAAGACAATCTACAGAATGATGACCTTGGCCTTGACACCACAGACGCGTTAGTGCGTGATTTACCTATACCAGTTGAACAATGGCTTCCCCCGGAATTTCCGGTTAGTTGGAATGTTGGGCCAAAATTAATTGTGTCCAGAAGTTAAAAGAAAGAAAACTTTAAAAAATACTTACATAAAGATATAAATCTATAAATTTTATGTTATAGTCAATATGAAAATGCTAGACTGGTTTCATAAACAGTGCACACGTTGATGTAAAGTGACATATCACCATTTTATTTCACATATAAAAAATAATTAAATTTTATTTTATCCTTGACTTTATCATATTTTATTTCATATATCATTTTTTATTACAAAGATAGTTTGTTTTCTACATTGTACCCAGGAAACATTCCAAGATCTGGGGTTAGGGAATGGAGGAAGAAATACTAATAGGAGCTTCGAGTCTAATTCATCTCTTAGGCAGGTCACTGTGATGATCTGACTATCTAGATACGATCCAAAATAAGATACTTAAGCACATGGCATTGTGGCACGATGTGATAGTGGGTGTGGCATGATGTGATAGTGGGTGTGGCATGATGTGATAGTGGGTGTGGCACGATGTGGTAGTGGGGGTGGAACGATGTGGTAGTGGGGGTGGAACGATGTGGTAGTGGGGGTGGAACGATGTGAAAGTGGGGGTGGCACGATCTGATAGTGGGTGGGGCACGATGTGGTAGGGGGGGTGGAACGATGTGGTAGTGGGGGTGGCACGATGTGGTAGTCGGGGTGGCACGATGTGATAGTGGGGGTAGCACGATGTGGTAGTGGGTGTGGCACGATGTGGTAGTGTGTGTGGCACAATGTGGTAGTGGTTGTAGCACAATGTGGTAGTGGTTGTGGCCCGATGTGGTAGTGGTTGTAGCACAATGTGGTAGTGGTTGTGGCTCGATGTTATAGTGGGTGTGGCATGATGTGGTAGTGGGTGTGGCACGATGAGGTTGTGGGTCGAAGTATCAAATCCACCACGTCTTTTGTGAGGGTATTCATAGGGTTCCCAGACGGCCAACCACTAAGGTTGTCTATCCTCCAGACGGCCAACCACCAAGGTGGGCCATCCTCCAGACGGCCAACCACCAAGGTTGTCTATCCTCCAGATGGCCAACCACCAAGGTGGGCCATCCTTCAGACGGCCAACCACCAAGGTGGGCCATCCTCCAGACGGCCAATCACCAAGGTGGGCCATCCTCCAGACGGCCAACAACCAAGGTGGGCCATCCTGGTGGTGCAGTTTGACGACATGTCTCCTCTGGAGGGCGGGCAATTGATCCAAAGAGAATTATTAGTGGAGCCCTCGAAGAGACTTAACTTCATGGCTCTTGATGTGATGCCAGCAGTCACAAAATAAAGCATCAGATGAAATAATGAACATAATACATGACTAGAATATTTTTTAAAATATTTTTATATATATATATATATATATATATATATATATATATATATATATATATATATATATATATATATATATATATATATAATATATATATATATATAATATATATATATAATTCAACAGAAATTAGGACAAGCACAAGACGCAAGCAAATAAGCATGACTAATGACCCTCGCTAGGGTCGACCAATCAGTTTATGGTTGTCAAGTGAGGGTGGTGCAGGGTGGGGGCAGGTAACAACTGCAGTGCGCATGTCTTGAGACCAACAATGCGTCGGCGCCCCCTCCCCGATGTTCACTAGCGTTGATCTCATTTCTTCGTGCTGCTGTTTTGGTCCGTTCTTCCCCCCCCCCACACACACCTTTTCTTTGCACTATTTATGAGCAATTCTGCGGAGTATGCTACGCCACGGGTCGTATCTAGTAAAATATAATATAAAATGTAAATAGCATTGGACACCACTGTGCATGTTTTCTAAAATGCTACTGCCATTGGGTTATCCCCGCACAATACTGGATAAGTCATTTGTTGTAAAATTGTGTGTGTTTGTTCCTACAACTACAACAGAGGCAGTACGTGGAGACGTTCAAGAGCCACGGGTTTGAGAACACCTTGTTTATCAAAGGTCTCACGGAAGTCGAGGTCATCAAGATGGGAATACAAAGGCGAGGTCATGTACAGTCCATCATGGCCGACATTGCTGCACTGCCTGCGTTTGACCTGGAATACAAGGTCCCAGTAAGTAAACAAAGAAAACATTTCACCTTTACCTAAATTTAAGATTTTACATTGAAAACAACACTCCGGCAAGTTTTCCTACCAGTCTTTGACGTGGAACACAATGTGTCATACGAGCGTTCATCTAGATTCTAGAATACAAAGTATGAGTTAGTAGTTCTACAGAAGCTTTGATCTAGAACACAAAGTGTGAGTTAGTAGTTCTATAGAAGCTTTGATCTAGAATACAAAGTGTGAGTTAGTAGTTCTGTAGAAGCTTTGATCTAGAATACAAAGGGTGAGTTATTTTAGTTCCATAAAATCTTTGATCTGTAGTTAACCTTTCCAAGATTTGATCAGTAATGCAAGACTCCAAAAAGTAGCTCTATGCAGAAGTCGATCTAAAATATTTTCGGGTTTGAATTTTGGAATTTTTTATTAAAGGGGTCTTAGGTCTAAACAAATATTGCATTTAATTTCTTGTGTTTGCTTCTACAGCTCCTTTTTTGTCGTTGCTAGGCTACCAGTTTGTCATCAGATAACAATGGAAGCCCATGAATTATGAAACATGTTTTTGTTACAATCACCAGCCGCCTTTGTGTTGGGAATCAAACAAATACTATTGCAAACAAAGTGGGCGTTAAGGTAGCTAATTTTGGAGATTCACTCAAATATTATATATACAAAGACATTACTGAATAGATTGACTCTATCTGACAGAACAACGTCAACGAATGGCTGGATGAGATTGGTCTGTCCATGTACAAAGAAAACTTTAGAAGGAATCGAATCGAGACACTCAAGCAGATGGAGATACTCAAAGGATTTGACAGCAAGGCGATAGAGAAAGATTTAAAAATTAAAAAATACGGTAAGGCATGAAATAAGAAAACACTCTGGAAATGTATGTTGCCTTTAGATCCATGGCTTAGTTAGCTTACGTCTTCGATAACCGATCTGCAGTCTCGGTCTTAAGGTCGTGGAATCTTGTTCTGAAGATCGGGCCTATTTAAATGTTCTCCTGTCAGGGGCGCCCGCAGCGTGACGCACTGGACGCACGTGCGTCCACTAAAATTTACAAAATTAATATTTGTTTATAAAAGTCAATTAGCGCCTTACCACTGCACAACGGACCTCAATTCTTAAATTAAATATTAAAAGCAAATAACAAAATAAAAAATATCAAATTTAAGAGTTCCCTCTCACCCCTGACTTGTGAGAATGTGAGTGACCGTTAGAAACTTTAAAAAAATATATATGCAACTACCGGGTATTTAGTAATTATTACTTTTACATCTCTTTTGTAAGACGTGCGTATGTACCGGGCGGCCATATTTCTTTACGTTCAAGTCGTTCTTCAATTAGTCTACTCTAACACGTTTTTTTTTGGTAATAGTTGCAGTATTCTTGTATTTCCTCAATTTTTTTAATAATGGGTGCCAGCAATAAAGGTGAGACTGGCGAAAAATCTCCTCCTAAAAAGAAACTGAGAATTACATCATTCTTTAAAAAAATTGAAACGCCCGTTTTATCAGCAACATCAACGTCATCAATAAATGTGCCACAGGCGCAAGATGCTGCCAAAAATACTCCTGCAATGACATTATTATTGGATACCCACATATCCAATGTGTCCTCAAATTCTAGTGAATCCGAATCTGATTCAGAATCATCATTATGTGACACATTGACATCATCAGCCGCAAAGAAAGCCACAGGCATTAAAAGTCTCTGTTCGATTGTATTTTTCGATATTGGTGAGGTCAACTTTAACCAACCATTACCGAAACAGTAAAGAAATCAGTGCTTTTGGAAAAGTTTCAACCATCTAAGAACTGGAAAGGGCCTTTGAAGACAGTTGGGAATAAACAACGCCGTGTGCCTAGTTCTATGTTTAACTCAAATGTGTATCCGTTTATGAGTTACAGTGTCAAAGCGGATGGTGTTTTCTGTGCTGCCTGCATAGTATTTGCTTCAGGTACGACATGCGCTTTTATACGCGAGCCGCATTCAGACTTGAGTAACATAGACCGAGATGCACAACGTCACATAAAATCATTGACACATCTTAGCTCTATACAAGCAGTATATGCATTTATAAGTGTATGAGAAGGTAAATCAGTGTCCGTGAAACAGCAGCTATCTCAAGTGTACAATGACAAAGTCCAAAGGAACACAGCTGCTCTCCAATCCATTATTAAAACAATAATACTGTGTGGACAGCAAAACATACCAATGCGCGGAAAATCAGAGGATCGGAGCAATTTTATGGCTCTTCTTAATTTCAGAGTGAGCACGATCTTGCTCTTAGTGAGCATCTACACATCGCGTCAGGTAATTCAAAATACATCAGTCATAGAATACAAAACGAGCTCGTTGCTCTGTGCGGAAACCAGATTCGAGACAAGATCGTCAAGGGATGCATCGCTGCAAAATACTTCAGCATCATTGTTGACGAAACTACAGATGTCTCAATCAAGGAGCAAGTGAGTTTGAATCTTCTTTTTGTCACATCTGATGCAAAAGGGCATGAAGAATTTGTGTACTTTGAGGAAACGTCTGACACAACAGGTGAAACGCTATATAATCTAACTACTGGAAAACTACAAGAGCTTGGCCTTGATATCCGCAATATTGTTGGTCTCGGGTTCGATGGAGCTGCAAACATGAGTGGAAAAGTAAAAGGAGTTAGAGGACGCTTCCAACATGTGGGAACAGCAGAATACGTCCACTGTCGATCACATACACTAAACTTAGCTATTGTGAACACTTGCAGTGAGGGTGCTGTTAGAAATATGTACAACACGGTCAGTGAAACTGTTAACTTTATTACAGCATCTGCCAAGCATCTAAATATATATACAAACACAATCCATGGTGAAGATTCAACACGACTTAAGAAATGCTGTGCTACAAAGTGGACTCGACATGAAGAAACATTACAAAGGTTTGAAGAGAACATTTGTATTATACTTGAAACTCTGGCCGGTTTGACTCAAGATCATGTTTGTCAAACATCTGTCAAAGCAAACGGTCTCCAGTTATCAATACATAATTTTCAGTTCATATATACGCTTGTCGTTGTTCATCACTACTTGCGTTACACGAAACCGATTTCCTACTCATTGCAGTCTGTGGATCAGAATTTAGTTCGTGCCTCTAGTGAGTGCAAGGAGTTGATCGACTTTCTGAAATTGAAACGGAGCAATGACGATTCATGAATTCATTGTTTGACAAGGCCTCCAAGTTAGCACAGAAATTGAATGTTGAGGTCAAAGCACCAAGAGTTACTGCTAGACAACAGTACATATCAAATGCACAGAGACCGACTAATTCGGTGCAATATTACTTCAGACTAAATGTTCACAATTCCTTTTTGAATCACCTAATAACAGAACTTCAAGACCGCATTTGTACATTATCAGGACGTTTGACAGCAGAAATGCTTATGCCACAACATATATCCAGTATGACTAAGGATTATATGGATAAAATTCGGGAAGCTTATGCGGCATTCATTCATTCAGATGATCTTGATGTAGAGATTGAGAGGTGGAAGTTCAAACTTTCTGCGCGTGAAGGAGAAGTTAGCAACACTACCGTGTCTTTGCAAGACTGTTTTTTTACTCACGAAGGATTTATACCCAAATTTGTATACTGTTTTTCATGTACTTTTAACGATGCTTGTTACATCCGCCACAGCTGAACGCAGCTCCGCCGTCACAAGAGTTATATGCGTTCAACATGGGATCAGAAGAACTATCAGCTCTAGCGCTGCTGCATGTTCACACCGACATATTTCCTGACGTAACGAAAGTCATAAAAGACTTCGATGCAACAGGACATCGTAGAATTGTGATTGCCTTTGACAATGATGACTGATTTGCCAAGCAACGTGTTTACGTAAGGTATAAAACGGTAAATATACTTTAGGCTAGATTATGTTTGTAGACCGTTCTTTGCGTAAAATGTTCGAAATATTGGTGAAATAGAAAAAAGTGATTAAAAATACGCCTGTTTTGCTTCATGTTTTGCAGGAGTACTTTAGCTATTATGAGACATATGAGTCATGGCATGTGGTGACATTTATTTGGCAGTATATGATTAAGAAGGGCTGATCAATGACGATAGGAGACGGGAAGGTGTGCGTCCATTTTTTTCAAGGCTGTGGGCGCCCCTGTCTCCTGTAAACCTATAGTGATGTTATATGTGACACAATGTGGTAACCGTACATTTGACGTATTGCGTAGTTTGTCGTGCCATATTATAGTCACATTGCTAAGTTAGTTAATGAACTTTGAAAGGCTTAATAGACACGCTTTGAACGCAATTGCAAAAGGCAGCGTTTAATCTGCCCGGGTCTGGCATAGAAAAATAGGAAAGAATCGTGTTAAAACCACTAACTGGAATCATCTCTTTTCATCAAATACCTTAAACGAAAATATAATTATTAGAAGACTTGTCGAATTAAATCTATTCGCAAGTAATAACTATACTTTTTAAACATACCTTACGTTAGCCGTCAACGATGCCAATGGATAATGACTTTAATTGACTTGCAGGCCACATTAAAAGACTCCTCTACGCCATACGGATGTTGAGGGACCCAACTGAAGGTATGTTGTGTTGTAGTTAGTCACATCAAAATCTTTAACTCAGTCTAATGGTATGTCACTTTTGTTTAATATCGTAATATGGACCCCTACATATTATTACTTCATGGACAAAGGGCCCGCTTTGAAAAAGTTTACACACCCCTGGTTTAAGTGATCGGCAGAGTTGAGTTGAAGAAAGCAATGGCATTTGATTATATTGTTTGCTAGATAGTTTTAGTAATTTTAAATTCATCTAGTGCAATTTTGTTCTAAATTGTATACAATGCTTTCAGACGTTTTTGTTTAAGCTGCGAGTAAACTAGTTTGTAAGTTGACAGTAAACTAGTTTGTAAGTTGACAGTAAACTAGTTTGTAAGTTGACAGTAAACTAGTTTGTAAGTTGACAGAAAAGTAGTTTGTAAGTTGACAGTAAACTAGTTTGTAAGTTGACAGTAAACTAGTTTGTAAGTTGACAGTAAACTAGTTTGTAAGTTGACAGTAAACTAGTTTGTAAGTTGACAGTAAACTAGTTTGTAAGTTGACAGTAAACTAGTTTGTAAGTTGACAGTAAACTAGTTTGTAAGTTGACAGTAAACTAGTTTGTAAGTTGACAGAAAAGTAGTTTCTACTTAACTATAATACGTTGACAGTAAACCAGCTGCAATTAAAAAGTGTAAGTTTATAGTAATGTCCGTCGAGGCTTACTGTTAGCTGAGAATGAAATAGTAGCAAGTGAACTGATGTAAGTTGGCAGTAAATTTGTGTGACTAAGCCAGATAGGAAGTTAGAAATAGCTAGAGAGAGAGAGTGAGAGAGAGAGAGAGAGAGAGTATGAGAAAGAGGGAGAGATAGTGTAAGTAAATTTGTGCGACTGAGCCAGATAGGAAATTAGAGATAGCTAGAGAGAGAGTGAGAGAGAGGGAGAGATAGTGTAAGTAAATTTGTGCGACTAAGCCAGATAGGAAATTAGAGATAGCTAGAGAGAGAGAGAGAGAGAGTGAGAGAGAGAGAGTGAGTGAGTGAGAGAGAGAGGGAGTGAGTGAGAGAGAGAGAGAGAGAGAGAGTATGAGAGAGAGGGGGAGATAGTGTAAGTAAATGTGTGCGACTAAGCCAGATAGGAAATTAGAGATAGCTAGAGAGAGAGAGAGGGAGAGATAGTGTAAATAAATTTGTGCGACTAAGCCAGATATGAAATTAGAGATAGCTAGAGAGAGAGAGAGAGAGAGAGAGAGGGAGTGAGTGAGAGAGAGACGATGGAGACATGACGAACAGTGCTAAGGAATTAAGGAATATTTAAACCCCCTTGTTGAACCGGACCAGGTCAGAAGAAAGCCGTTGAGATCCGTCAGATCATTGAGCGAGTTCCTCTGAACCAGATACAAGAGATCAACATCGAGGAGTTTGAGTTCTGGACCAAACTGAGGGCAAAATGTCTGGAGCCTGACCTCAAGGCCTTTGGAATTGAGGCGGAAATCAAAGGTCAGTTGAACAATCTCAGTGAGCGGTGGTGGTGTAGAATGTGACAATTTCATCTGGTGACATTGTCGCATATACCCAAGGACAGGCGATGTTGATATGAAATTAGTTACAGGCCGGGCTGGGGTAGTGTTAGGTTAAAACCATTATTTTAATTATTTGTTCTGAGTGAGCCATTTTTTAAAGTGGTTTTGAGATCAATAAATTCAATCTTCTCGTCTAAAGATCATTTTTAGTTATCAATAAATTGTCACCTGTAAATATTGCTCTATACTCTATATGATGAGTCCGTAATAGTTTTGATGACATTTAAACTTGCTGAACAATATGCCATTATGGCTGCTAGCAGATTAGGTAAGTTTTAAATCCTAATCAAGATAAGTAAAGATCCTGAATTTATGTCGGTTAATTATCGTTTTATATACAAGTAATTTTGCAGCTTTCATGACCCTCGCTCTTTTCAACCCTGCAGCCAAACTCATCTCGTTGCGTAATAATTGGCTGATTATTCTAGCTGTAGCTAACACCCTGTGGCTTATCTTGATATCAACAATAGCCACGAAAGCAAATCTTACAGTGATCGGAGCCAACCCTTTAGGTATGTTAAACTGTCTTCTTGAACAACATAAATGTGGTTATAAAGGTGGACAGATTTTTTTTAAAAATTGACTTTATTTCATTAAGAAATTAAAAAATATAAGACACTCTTGCTTGAGAATTGTTTGTATAATAGTGTTTTGTTTTTTAAAGAAAGGGGGAAATTTTTTAAATTTTTTTTTATAAATCTAGACACCATGGTATTATTTTTTTAATCTTATATTTATTAAACCAAATGCAAGACAACTCATGACATCATTATTATTCTCTTCATTATTTCCCTTCTGAATATTAGGAGTGGTCTTCCTGTTCATCTTTGGCCTGCTGTTTCTGATTCAGTTCCTGGCCATGGTGATCCACCGGATGTCAACACTCTGCCACTACATTGCCAGGGCCCCGTACACTTGCGGCCAGCCACTCCAGACCAGCTGGTCGTTCAGGGACAGGGTGGGTCTTGTAAAACCTCTCTTGTTGTGACAAACATCTTGACACCACTGTAAACAGTACACAATGATAGGCGTCAATTGAAGAGAGCGCTACTTAACAACTGATGCAACCTGTACAAAATGCTCATATCAATGGTTGACGAAAAGATGTGGAACGATGTCTTCTTCTTTAAGCACAGGGCCATTGAGTTGACCTCTTTCTCATATTAATGCTAAGGTGGTTTGCGTTATTTCTCAAGTTTTGAAGAAGGTCATGCACAGGTCAAAGGAGGAAACAGACACAATAAATACGTGTGTAAAGTCTTATAGCCTCTAACTAAAGTGTTCCTTTTTGGAGGCTTGTTCAAATCCTGGATAGTTGTTGTAAGGAATGAAACGCTCCTTTTTTTATTTGTCCTGTATGCTATGAATTATATGTTTTAAGTTTTACAACAAGTTAATACATGTACCACACCACATTTATTCTTTAAATGTATGAGCAAAATGATTTTAGAAGTATAATACAGATATATAAAATATATTTCTATATACGAGCATAAAATATAAAACATTTTTAATTTTCTGAAATGGAAATTTCTTCCTCAGTTTGATGAGTTCGAGGAAATTGACCATGCTGAGAGACTGACCCATTCAGTGAACAGGAGACCTGAGGGTGAATCAAATGAGAGAACTCCACTAATTTAATCCAGCCAATAGAGACAGTGAATCAAATGAGAGAACTCCACTAATTTAATCCAGCCAATAGAGACAGTGAATCAAATGAGAGAACTCCACTAATTTAATCCAGCCAATAGAGACAGTGAATCAAATGAGAGAACTCCACTAATTTAATCCAGCCAATAGAGACAGTGAATCAAATGAGAGAACTCCACTAATTTAATCCAGCCAATAGAGACAGTGAATCAAATGAGAGTATCGCACTCATCAAGCCAATTAAGACAGTGTAATGTATAACATGAAGTGGATTTTTCATTTTTTTAAAAACGAAATATAGATCTATTCGAAAAGTGGATAGGCTCATTACTCTGTCAGCAAAATATCTCATAGAAGTGACTTAGCTTATTAGCATTCTTTTTTAAAAAAATGTGTCCTATAATTAGCTTGGCCTACGACATTTGTGAAGATTTTAACTCATAATATCAATAAAATTTAACTGAAACTCTATAATCTCAAATCCCTTCTCAGCACTTTTTTAGTTGATTAAAAAGAAAAACCAAAATTTTACTTGAGAGTACTCTTATCTCGTCTCATGATACCGAACATTTCCAATCGATATATTGAAATCAAGGTAAAATATCAGGTCAGGTAAGCTGATAGGGGGATTAGGTTTACTTCCAATGTTCTGGACACTCTATCTGGACTTCAAACAGTCTCTCATGAAGATGACGTCTAACTGTGTAAGTGCTACAGGTGAGGGGTTAACTGGTGTGAAAACATGACTTATTATGGATTGGACGGTCCTTGGCACAAACATGACTTATTATGGATTGGACGGTCCTGGACACAAACATGACTTATTATGGATTGGACTGTCCTTGATACAACCTTGTAACACAAAGAGAGCATTCAGATGTTGGTGTTAATGTTGTAACAAAATGTAAGTTGGTGACAACACAACAGCGTGACAATGTAATCATTTGACATTGTGAAAGTAAACACATGCAACAATGTGACAATGTAATCATTTGACATTGTGACAGTAAACCCATGCAACACTGTGACAATGTAATCATTTGACATTGTGACAGTAAACCCGTGCAACAATGTGACAATGTAATCATTTGACATTGTGACAGTAAACACATGCAACAATGTGACAATGTAATCATTTGACATTGTGACAGTAAACCCATGCAACAATGTGACAATGTAATCATTTGACATTGTGACAGTAAACCTATGCAACAATGAAAGAAAATCACAACATGACTATTTTGCTCAATTTGTCGATTTAAATAGTAAACCTTGCAAAAAATGAAACAATGAAGACAATTTAATAAGTTAATTAATAAGATTCTGTAGTAGTAAATCAATGTAAACCTTTGTCAAAATATCAATCTAACAAAGCAGAGCCATTACAATGTGAGAATAGTAACAAACTAAGTAAAATAATAACATATTGAATCTAATAGAATAATTAGAACGTGACACTACTAGACTCAGATAAATAATTTTAATAACATTATGATTCTAAGACAAAAAAACAACAACAAACAACTGACACTACTAAAATAATAACATGGTGACACTACGAAAATAATAACATGGTGTCTAATAAAACAATGATGATATTATATTTTTTTAAAATAACAAAGTGATTCTTAAAATAAAGTAATAACATAATGACTCAAATAAAATAGTCAAATTTAGTTAAACCTTAAAAATGTTGGGAGCATTTGACAGGGCAATAATAAAATATACGAAACTAAAGAGCGTTCTGTTTCATTTCATTGTGTCTTGTGGTATTATCACAGCTTATGTTTTATCTATTTATATCCCATTCATTTATTTAACAACTGCTCATTTCTTTGAAATCGTGTATCCCCTCAAACGGGCCGTCTATAAATGACATCAAACGATTTTGGCCGATTTCCCACTCGTCACAGGTCGTCACAAAAAGTTACCCCCCCCCCGCCAACTTTTCAAATACGACGTATCAAACATTTCCCCCGACCACATTAATGCCGTATTTCCAATTTGAGCATGTTTCAAATAACTTAATAGTCATTTAAGTATATATTTAGTGTAAGGCTGCACTTAAATATCGTAACACCCGTGAAGCCATTTAAAAAGCAATGAAATAAATTGTAAGCAATCCAATATATTAGTGGAACTTTTAATTTAAGGTGACACGTTTTTATCATGTGACGTCACATGTCTTAAACACCCCCTCCCCCTCGTCATACATCGTCACAAATGTGTGGACCCCCCCCACACCCATTTTTTAGGTGCGTGACGTCATTCATGGACCGCCCCAAACCTACTTTGACGTCGTCACGAGCTCACAAAGCAGCTGACAAAGTTGTGTTTATTTTTAAATCCCTTATATTAAATTCACCGGCGTCTCTCTCTGTCTGTCATCATCTCTCTCTGTCTTGGGCGGGCGGAAAAACAAAAGTAAAAAATGACCCACTTCCCGTGATCCGATGGAGCTGAAATTTGGCACACGGACCCGTCTCACCTAACAATGCATCGTATAAAAATTCAGATCGATCGAAATAAATGCAAATAAATTAATGCATTTTTATTTTATCCTTATAAAACGTATGTAATTCAAATTCACTGTTTGTTATTGTTTTTTTTCGCACGTGAGAGTTTGAGTTGACGCTTTGACGTCGACCCATCGAAGTACCGGCGTGCTTTTGTTTACATTTTACTTGTCATGCTGAGCTCGGTCCCCCTAGGGTTATGAAGCAAAGTTGAGTTAAGACAGATTCAGTCTGTAAATGCTTGTCGCGTTTGAAAATAATCAATACTGTTAGTTATGACTCATATATAAGGGATTTATAGTCAAAAACTTTGTTTTTACGGGTTTGTTTTATTATTAAATCCCTTATATTAACTTCACCGGCGTCTCTGTCTGTCTTGGGCGGGCGGAAAATTAGAAGTAAAAAATGACCCACTTTCCGTGATCCGATCGAGGTGAAATTTGGCACACGGGCCCGCCTTACCTAACAATGCATCGTAACAAAATTGATCGAAAGTACCGTAATTAAATTAATGCATTTTTAGTTTATCCTTATATAACGTATGTAATTCAAATTCACTGTTTGTTATTGTTTTTTTTCCACGTGAAAGTTTGAGTTGACGCATTGAGGCGACCCATCGAAGTACCGGGGGTGCTTTTGTTTACATTTTACGTGTCACGCTGAGCTCGGTCAAGCGAATCGGTGACCAGACTTTTCCCATCTCCCCCCACCCACCCCTCCCCCCCCCCGCGAGGGTTATGAAGCAAAGTTGAGTTAAGACAGATTCAGTCTGTAAATGCTTGTCGCGTTTAAAAATAATCAATACTGTTAGTTATGACTCATATATATGGGATTTATAGTCAAAAACTTTGTTTTTACGGGTTTGTTTTATTAAATCCCTTATATTAACTTCACCACCGGTCATCTCTGTCTGTCTGTCTTGGGCGGGCGGAAAAACAAAAGTCAAAAATGACCCACTTCCCGTGATGCGATCGGGCTGAAATTTGGCACACGGACCTGTGTCACCTAACAATGCATCGTATCAAAATTTCAGATCGATCGAACGTACCGTAATTAAATTAATGCATTTTTAGTTAATCCTTATATAACGTATGTAATTCAAACTCACTGTTTGTTGTTTTATTTTCACGGGATTATTCAGTCATGCGTTGACGCGACCCATCGAAGTACCGCGTGCTTTTGTTTACATTTTAGGTGTCACGCTGAGCTCGGTCAAGCGATCGTTGACCAGACTTTTCCCCTCTTCAGGGTTATGAAGCAAAGTTGAGTTAAGACAGATTCAGTCTGTAAATATTTGTAAATACTTTTAGTTATGTCTCATATATAAGGGATTTATAGTCAAAAACTTTGTTTTTACGGGTTTGTTTTATTCTTGTATCACAACGCTGACAACTCCTCGCCCACCCCACCCCCACCCCCTTTTTCCCTCGAGTTATTTTAGCATTTAATCGCAAAGATCTCCGCTGCCGATGACATTAGCCTCGTCTTGGCTCAACGTTTCCACGCTATGAGCGGCAACTCTCCACTGTCCTGTATAAGTGTAATAAATGTTGACAGGTGGCGCTCGCGTCGACGGTGTTCACGAAATCCATTGATGGGCGGCTCCCCCAAGGAATCACAACCTCACAGCACATGACGTCATTCGGGGGCTCCCTGGGAATAGCTGATCCCGAATTTTTCTTTCTTTTAAGTCGAGGACATAGTATTGAGCGTACAGAATACACATTTGATTGAGTAAACATTGATGCTGGTCAGTTATATGTGTGCACATCTGTTATGGGAAGTAACACTAGCCTTATAACCCCCTCCCCTCTCCCATTTCTTGCCCTACTATTTGTTCGACTACTTGCCCATACACTCACCCATACGTCACCCGTTACTACTACAACCAGTCACGCAATGTTTTACCTTATTACTCACCACTCCATTTGTCCTATTACTCACCACTCCATTTGTCCTATTACTCACCACTTCATTTGTCCTATTACCCACCACTCCATTTGTCCTATTACTCACCACTCCATTTGTCCTATTACTCACCACTCCATTTGTCCTATTACCCACCACACCATTTGTCCTATTACCCACCACTCCATTTGTCCTATTACCCACCACTCCATTTGTCCTATTACTCACCACTCCATTTGTCCTATTACTCACCACTCCATTTGTCCTATTACCCACCACTCCATTTGTCCTATTACCCACCACTCCATTTGTCCTATTACTCACCACTCCATTTGTCCTATTACCCACCACTCCATTTGTCCTATTATTCACCACTCCATTTGTCCTATTACCCACCACTCCATTTGTCCTATTACTCACCAATTTCTCACGAAATTTCATACGTTCATATCTCCACACCTGATTCATTCGCTCTCTCAACATTGAAGGTATACAAATAAGCAACAATAATTTTCTTTATTGAAAATACGCAATTTTAAAATAATATTTCTAAGTAAAATGTAAAAAAAATATATTTTAAAAAATCAATAGATGGCTATTTATAAATAAAATGATCGTTAAGTTATCACTAATCAA
The DNA here is from genome assembly GCA_944989445.1 of Ampullaceana balthica. Lineage (NCBI taxonomy): Eukaryota > Metazoa > Mollusca > Gastropoda > Lymnaeidae > Ampullaceana > Ampullaceana balthica. Next base: position 562,266 of record CALYLW010000090.1, read on the forward strand.
CGATCCTTGAATCTGTTTTAAAGCTTAATTTATAGACCAGCATTTAAATCAGCAAGTGTATGTGCAACAAACGTAACTTTCTCAATATTCACATATACAGGAGGCCATCATATATAAGACATACGTTGTTGATCTGTCATTGCATGAAAAGGAGTAGGGAAAACATTCAAGAAAAGTCTGCAACTGCGTACAGACCTCTCACTGACAAATTTGAATGCCAGCTCTGGTTTGTTATAAAGTTTTTCTGAACAAACTATACCAATCATTGGCTGAACAATCTATACCAATCATTGGTTGAACACTTTATACCAATCATTGGCTGAACAATCTATACCAATCATTGGCTGAACAATCTATACTAAACATTGGCTGAACAATCTATACCAAACATTGGCTGAACAAACTATACCAATCATTGGCTGAAAAAAGACACTATATCAAACATTGGAAGAACAAAGTATAGCAAATATTTCGTGAACAAACTATTCTAAAAATTGGCTGAACAAACTATACCGAACATTGGTTGAACAAAATATACCAAATTTTTCTTATAACACTTTACCGAACATCTGGAAAAAAACTATACGAAACATACTCAACCAAACAATAGCTGAAACAAACTGCTCCAAGCTGTCCGAGATAAGCTATACACTAAACATTATCGAAAAGAAAACTCACCCATTCCACATCTCACGCTGTGATTGCGATAGTTCTAATTATAGACTTTCTTCCAAGATGGTGAGTCCAATCGGTGTTTCATTATGAATTTTCTCATGTGTCCGACTGACGCAACATAATTTAATCTCTAGCTCGAAAGAATATTTTTTTTAATATAAGCTGATTCATTGAAGACAAATCAGCATTCACTTTGTTACTTCTTCAACATCCCGGGACAAATCCCTGCCTTCATAGAGATTCAAACTCGCGACTTTCAGTTCGCCAGCCGAGCGCGCATGCCACTCCACCACAGTGTTCTGATAGATGACATGGAAACAAGTTCAACTTTAATCACAACTTATGCGCAGACGAATGGTCAAATAAAAATGATTAAGTTGATCATTAAATTTACTAAAAAATTTATATATTTTAGTTTGTCTTTATAGAAAAATCCACACAGATATGGTAAGCTGTTTAGAAATGTATTCAAAAGTATGAATTAACAGGAAACGATTTAATTTTCACAATGTTTTATCACTTACTGAAATAAGAAAAAAAACCATTCATTACATAATATTGCATTTAAATATAAATACTGAGAACCATTGATGGATTTCAATGTTGGCAGAAGTGTCTTCATGTTTTCGTTATAATCTACAATGCATCAGAAACCATATCTGATCTATTTTCAGCCGCACGCTCTGGATATCCCGAGAGAGACGCGGCAGCTGATTGGTGATAAAGATTGATAACGAGGACTTAGCGAGTCTGCCCGTTTCTGATCCCCGTCTCTCGTAAACAAATAATGAGCTAAGACGGAAGGATGTAGATGTTGCGGTGAGCACAAGTCCGATCGCACGAGGAAATAATGCGCGTTCCTGGTAGACATTAGTGACGCAGGAGTCGGCCTTCATTCGACTGGTGACGCCATGAACGATTTTATTTATTTTTAAAAAATTTAAATCGATGAAGTTAATTTGGAACAAAAACAACCGGGAAATGATTGCCAGTTGACAAAAAGGGAGATAAATGACTTTTGTCCAGAAGTGTCAAGTAATCCACTCTACAAAGATCCCCCTCCTCTCTTCCCCTTCCCATTTCCATTACGTTTCGTGTTACCTTAATTATATCAGTGCATGTTTGTTTTCTAATGTAATATTTGAAACGATGAAAAAACACTGCGACATTTTACCCTCGTCACGTGCTCCGTGAATGATATACATCATTTCTACGCATCTGTATTCATTCACCTTTCTTTTTTTTAAACGAAACTAAAAATATTTCAGACAAATTATTTATGTCAGTTCCTTAACTGTGGTTGTCGGCAAAGAGAAATTATCCCATATCAAAATTCATTGTCAGTGAAATATTATTTTAGCTTTTATTTTTTAAAATCTTTTCTTATGGCTCGTTTAGTGGCAACACGACCTCAAATTTAATAAGAACAATTTGTAGCTGGCTCTACAAACAAGTAATAACGATGCCAGTTTTAGTGAAATTCAATAAACTTATTCATTATATCAAAGTTAGTTTACTATTAAATAATAGATTATAATTAAAGAACACGCCACAACCCTACACAATCTGAAACTAAGAAAAGGTAACGCTCAATGATGAAATCTTCCAGAATGAAATCATATAAACACATGTCACACAATCATATAAACACATGTCACACAATCATATAAACACATGTCACACAATCATATAAACACATGTCACACAATCATATAAACACTGGTCACACAATCATATAAACACATTTTACACAATCATATAAACACATGTCACACAATCATATAAACACATGTCACACAATCATATAAACACACATCACGCAATCATATAAACACACGTCACACAATCATATAAACTCATGTCACACAATGATATAAACACATGTCACACAATCATATAAACACATGTTACACAATCGTATAAACACATGTAACACAATCATATAAACACATGTTACACAATCGTATAAACACATGTAACACAATCATATAAACACATGTCACACAATCATATAAACACATGTCACACAATCATATAAACACACACGTCACACAATCATATAAACACATGTCACACAATCATATAAGCAGATGTCGCACAATCATATAAACACATGCCACACAATAATATAAACACATGTCACACAATCACATAAACACATGTCACATAATCATATAAACACACGTCACACAATCATATAAACACATGTCACACAATCATATAAACACATGTCACACAATCATATAAACACATGTCACACAATCATATAAACACATGTCACACAATAATATAAACTTATGTCACACAATAATATAAACACATGTCACACAATCATATAAACACATGTCACACAATCATATAAACACATGTCACACAATCATATAAACACATGTCACACAATCATATAAACTTATGTCACACAATCATATAAACACATTTAACACAATAATATAAACACATGTCACATAATCATATAAACACATGTCACACAATCATATAAACACACACGTCACACAATCATATAAACACACGTCACACAATCATATAAACACACGTCACACAATCATATAAACACATGTCACACAATCACATAAACACATGTCACATAATCATATAAACACACGTCACACAATCATATAAACACATGTCACACAATGATATAAACACATGTCACACAATCATATAAACACATGTTACACAATCGTATAAACACATGTAACACAATCATATAAACACATGTCACACAATCATATAAACACATGTCACACAATCATATAAACACATGTCACACAATCATATAAACACACACGTCACACAATCATATAAACACATGTCACACAATCATATAAACACATGTCACACAATCATATAAACACATGTCACACAATCATATAAACACATGTCACACAATCATATAAACACACACGTCACACAATCATATAAACACATGTAACACAATCATATAAACACATGTCACACAATCATATAAACACACACGTCACACAATCATATAAACACACGTCACACAATCATATAAACACATGTCACACAATCATATAAACACATGTTACACAATCGTATAAACACATGTAACACAATCATATAAACACATGTCACACAATCATATAAACACTGGTCACATAATCATATAAACACACGTCACACAATCATATAAACACATGTCACACAATGATATAAACACATGTCACACAATCATATAAACACATGTTACACAATCGTATAAACACATGTAACACAATCATATAAACACATGTCACACAATCATATAAACACATGTCACACAATCATATAAACACACACGTCACACAATCATATAAACACACGTCACACAATCATATAAACACACGTCACACAATCATATAAACACACGTCACACAATCATATAAACACACGTCACACAATCATATAAACACATGTCACACAATCATATAAACACATGTCACAGAATCAGAAAAAGTTTCCTGATCCACGATCCTAATCCTAATTAAATAAAATCTTCGAGGGATTCCAGAAATATGAAAAAACGGTTTTGACTTTTAATTCTCCTTTTTTTGGGGGCTAAAGTTTGGGAACTCATGATGTTTGATTTTGGCAGAAAATAGGCGGGGCCTTACATATTCAGAGTTTTTTTTTAACAACGTTTAATTCCACCGTATATTTAATGCTAGTCATTGTATTTTAGGCATAAAACATAACAATAATTGACCAAAATATAATACATAACGCATAGTCAACTGCTAATAGAAACAATGATTTGATAAGTTTTTTTCGTAGTTTATTTATAAAGGAAATTTAGTTTAAACGATCAACATAAACATTTAAAACCATGGCTACAAACTTACCTTTAACAATATCTTCCTATAAAACCATGGCTACAAACTTACCTTTAACAATATCTTCCTATAAAACCATGGCTACAAACTTACCTTTAACAATATCTTCCTATGAAACCATTGCTACCAACTTACCTTTAACAATATCTTCCTATAAAACCATGGCTACCAACTTATCAGAGGCGTAGCTAGGGTCCTGTGCGCCCGGGGACATGACACAAAATCAGCGCCCCTTGTCTGACCGAAAGATTCTGTGGGCTCAAATGAGCCCCCAATAAAAATGTGAAATTTTACGGTTTAAATAATTTCATTTTCAAAGCTTCTGGTATTTTAATCAAATAGAATACATACTAATAATTCTCTATACGATTGTAAACAATTTATTTGAAGAAAAAAAATACTCTACTAATTATACAATTAGACAAAATCTACACAAAAATTGATTCTCGTTGATTTGAATGTCGCAAACTCGTCAATCACGTTGTCAAAATTAATATTCTCAAGTGTTTCTCTTTCGATGATAAGGAGTACAAGATCACTCAGACGATCTTGTCCCATTGAGGCACGTAAATAAGACAAAATAAGCTTCAGTTTAATGAAGGACCGCTCACAGCTTTCAGTTGAAACAGCAATTGTTAAAGTTATTTGAAGTGAAATGCGCAGATTCGGAAATATGTCATCTCCATATGAAACAATAAAACCAAGAAGATCCAAAGGAGTTTCCTGTAGAACTTCAGTCTGGGTACTGAGCAGCATTTTTCAGTCTCTGATTTCTGTGTACAATTCGTGACCATTGACGTCAGTGTCGTATAAATTAGCCACATCTAAGCAATTTTAACGAAGTGTATCATTTGTCTCAGCAAGAAGAGTTTTGACGTCTAGTAAAAATCCAAGTTTGTTGTTTAGATTTTTTAGACGTTAAAACCGCATTGATATCTCCTGTTGGAGTCTAGCAATTACGCTGTTCATATCACGTGCAATTTCTTCTTCTGCAGAAAGTCCTGCATCTCTTGTTAATTCTCCAGGCATCCTCCGATGTCGCCTAATCCTTCTGTCAATCTCGATTCCCAAAGTTGTGCATCTTCTTTTCGATTGTCTACCGGAACCTGGCTCAAATTATCATGAATGTTGACAATTTCTTGCTCAAGCGATTCAAGATCAGATGCTGCTTCCTTGAAATTCACAGTAGGATTCTGCAACCGTTTCTGGACACGATCAATTTTCCCAAGTATGATGTTCCAGAAATTTAACAAAACTAGGAATTTAAAGTTTAATATACCTGCCAGCAAAGTTTCTGCATCACTTCTGGTGTCAGGCGTCATATTTTTATGTTCTGATATTTTTTTCAACAGTTCTACCAGTTCATCTAGTCCTTCATAAACTGCTTTAACAGCACCTGATCGTGCACTCCAACGTGTTTTATGCTCCCTTTTCATTGTGGTTGGCACAACACTTTTTAATTCTTCCCAACGAGTTTTTGAACGAGAGAAAACAAATATTTATACTTTCAACTGTTCAAAAAAAAACGTAATAACAACTAGATCCTGTTTAGCTGAGTGACCTCTTGGTAAGTTTAAGCTGTGGTTGTCCCAGTTGATGAACAATGCTCTGTGATTTCTGGCACATATTCGGTGTTGAAGGCCGGATATATGCCCAGTCATCACAGCAGCATTGTCATAACATTGTGACCGATAGTCGGCTAGAGGTATGTTATTAGATTCCAGTTTCTTTACTATAACTCTGTCAAGGCTTGCTGCGTCTTTGGAATGAGCTGGATAAACCTAAAATGATTCTTTGGTTGTTTTTTTTTAGTTTGAAAATCCACATCAACAAATCCGATGACTTGAGAAAGCTATTCCCGGTGTCTTAGATCGGGTGTTGAGTCAAGTAAGATACCGTAGTACTTGGTTTTTTTCTGATTTCACCCAACAGCTGATTCCTTACAGTTGATTAAAGTAGGTGGATAAATTCATTTTGGATTTCCGGTGATAATTAAGATACTGAACCTGGATTTTCTCGGGCACGTTGTAAGTGTTTTTCTAACAGTGGATCATACTGATCAAGTTTGATCATAGAGAGACAGGAAAGAGAGGCGGTGTCTGATGTTTCATATAAAAGGAGTCCAACTTGCTTTGACATACCGACACAAGCCCGTGAGAGGAGAGACCTTCCCTCCCTCCCCCACTTTAATCCCTCCACAGTGGAATTTGGGGAAGTAAGATTTTTCTTTTTAAAAAGAGCATGCAGCAAAGGGACGCGAATTAACCATTCTGTAAGCCAGTGGTTTCTTAACCTTTGGAGATTCAAGGACCACTTGAAAAATGTGTGTCTTAGCTACGGAACACTACTAAAAAGTATGCTACTGCGGAGCTGGAAAGTTAAATATAATTATACTGTGTATATCTTATCTGTTACAGACGCTCCTTTTATACAGAAGTTTATTGATAGCTATAAGTAGTATATATGTTAGTTCGTAAAACTATACAAATATGCTACGTTTTGCGTACTCCAAAACAATATGTATGGCTTTTTTTTTAAAGAACAAATTATGTCATTCATATTAGTCTCATAGTCTTCTTATTTAATTCTACTTGCTAACTGTAAAAAAAACTTTAAGTCATCAACAGAAGTTTGTATTAAAAGACTGCTATATGAGTTTATTTAGTACGAACGATGTTTTGTTTTTATTGTAAGCAATGCAGAAAATCCACTTTCACAAAGTTGCAAAGGGTATAAAGTATTTTAAAAACTATCTGAGACAGTTCGGAGTAATCCAAAATTTCATTAAGCCCACTTTCTGATGCAAGATATTCAAAGTGGTATCGCTAGTCAGTTCAATGAATTGGTTTAATTACGATGTTGGTAATTTTATTTGATGAGAAAATGTGTGGGAGATTAGGACTGGAAACCCACGAAAAACAACTGAACGTTAAAAATCACCAAAGTAGAATTAAAATTGGGCCTGCATTGATTGAATATGACCATAAATCAAATTTATCAACATTTGTTTATTTATTTCAACATTTTCTGGTTTCTCGGTGATTTCGTATAATTGATCAAACATCTCAAAGTTACCTTGAAATAATCTTCTTTTCCAAAGATCGAGCTTTTTCGTAAAAGCAGACACTTTGTCACTGAGAGTAATATAATGTGTCTGCTTTCCTTGCCGAGTTGAATTAAGTTTATTGAGCTCTTCAAAAGTTTCAGCCAAGTAAGCCAGAACAGCAACCCATAAGCTATGGTTCAAATGATCAACAAGCTTTGATTTTTTTGTACAAGAAACTCTCTTAGGCCATCACGTAATTCTAACAGTCTGATAACCAGCGAATTTCAGCATACATCAGTAATGCTGTATGTTCAAGATTCATATTCGAACATAAGAAATCAAAGAAACGATAATTTAATAGACGAGCCTTGATAAAATTTAAAAACTATTTAGGCCAGATCAAAAATATATTTTAAGTCTGCGTTTATTCTTTTACTTGCTAATCTTTCTCGATGAATCATACTTGTGCGTAAATTTCATGCTTTGCTCGCGGACCACCAGGCACATCTTCGCGGACCACTAGTCCACGGACCACAGGTTGAGAACCACTGCTTTAAGCCACTCCTTTTTCTTGTCTTGGTCATTTTGGTTGCTTTTAGTGTCGTCTCTGTCTGTTCTATTAATACAGTGTTGTCCAACCGGTGTGCCGCGGCACACTAGTGTGCCGCGAGAAAATTTTAGTGTGCCGCGAAAGATTTCAAAAATACCATAAATTGCTAGGCTTTTTAAGCCTTCAAGTTTTGAAAAAAAAATATCCTTAACCGAAAAAGAATTGAATAAAAACGTTTCATGTTTGTATTTGATCTGGTTGTGAGAATCTCTTGAAAGCTACAAAATTTCTCTCCTCCATTGGGAATAAATATCTGTTGTAAGTAAATAAAAACACTTTCCTGCTGTTCACTTTTTAAAAAACTTTTAATTACAGACGGCTATGGATAATTTTTTGAAGAGAAGCCAGAAGGATTCCAGCGAGCATGAAAATGGAGAGAGCTGCGAACTCCAAGAAGAATGTTACCAAACGGAAATATCACGAGGAATATCTTGAGTATGGTTTCATACAATGTGCAAATGATCCTTCTCTTCCGTTTTGTCTTAATTGTAACATGGCATTTTCCAACGAGTCCATGAACCCCAGTAAACTGAAACGGCATCTGAACTCAAATCATCCAGGATTGAAAGACAAGCCGAAAAGTTATTTCGCATCCATTCGGTCAAACTTAGAGCAGCAATAAAAAATAATGAAGAAATTTTCCTAAATTCCTGTCAAAGCTCAGTTAGCAAGCTATAAAATTGCGAATCTTTTGGTCAAACAAAATAAATCTCATTTGGACGCTGAGACAATCATATTGCCGTCTTTACGAATCGCAGTTGAGACTATGGAGTTGGGACCCGACGCTGTTGAAAAAATAAATAAGATTCCACTGTCTCACCAGACGATGGGACGTCAGATTGCTGACATTTCGACAGATTTTAACAATCAAATTAAAGAGCATTTTGCGGAAGCCGACGACATCCAAAAGCTCTGGGCAATGCAAATCGATGAAAGTACTGACATCAGCAGAAAGGCGCAACTGCTCGCATACGTCAAAAGTGAAAGACTGCAGATGATAGAGAAATGAGAGTTTGCTTATCCAACAATGAGCCGCGTTTTGAGCTCATCTGCTCCAAAGAAAACGCTCAAGAATCGTATTAATTATGAAACATATTTTGAATAAACACTGATTTCTTGTTTTTTTTTGGTGAGGTGTGCCGCGCAAATTTTTTACCAGTTTAGTGTGCCGTGAACGATTTTCGGTTGGACAACACTGTATTAATAGAATCGCCTTTGTCTCTTACTGCTCGCCTACTCTCACTCCCAGCAACTCACAGTTTTTTTTTAATCGATATCAGCCATCCTACATTGTGCATGTGTCATTTATTTATGAGTATAATGGCGCCACTTAACGCTCAATGGGGGCGCCAAAATCATGCTTGCCAACTGATTTGTAATGAAGATATTTTCGGAGCTCCAAAATTCAATCCTTTAAACGTATTTGGGATAAATTAGTTTACATCAAAATAAATTAAATAATGAGTTTTAATACTCATTTTGGCGCCCCCTAACGTGGCGCCCGGGGACATATGTCCCCTGCCCCCTCCTCGCTACGCCACTGCAACTTACCTTTAACATTATCTTCCTATAAAACCATGGCTACCAACTTACCTTTAAGAATATCTTCCTATAAAACTATGGCCACCAACTTACATCCAAAAATAGCTGCCCATTAACCCAAAATCTCAAATATATTTTCATCAGTCAAAAAGCCATTTGAAAGAATATCATATTTGGAACATTAATTATAAACATAATCTAAAAGCTTTCTGAAAATGAGAAATATAAAAACAAACCTGACACATTTTACCGATTCATATCTTACACAGATTAGCGACCACCACCACTCAGACTTATTTGAGGATTTAACTCTCTCTTTTAGCCCGCCATTAACTTCGCTATGATATTTCTATTTGAAAATGTTTAACTTCAAGAAACTTGTAGGTGGTTCTCTGAGATCGCCTCAGTTATTCTTTTAATAACTTTTATATTTAAAGAGATCCAAGACAAAATAATATACTATATTATCATGTGCTAAAAACAAAAGATTCTCCTAACTTATTAATAAAGATTTTAAAAACCTATTGGCTAAACCTAAGTATTTTTTTTTAAATTTCAATTATAATTTTTATTTGTTATTTAACAATGACAGTACGGGGAATCGTGTCTGATTCACTCCCCTATACCCATATGACGATACTTCTGTACACCTTTGTTTACAATGGTAACTAGACAGCAAGTTACTTCATCTCTTTCGATCAGGAATATCGATACTGTCCTGAGAAATTATCGTAGAGGGTTCGTGTTCCGAAAAAACCAAACAAACAAACACACAATAACACGGCAGTTTGACGCCACCACTTCTTCCCCCGCACATGACGTCACCCATATTTAACTGGTTCAGATGAAACATTACATCACATAGGCTGTCATCTTTGTTGCTTGTCTTTATGTATTTAAAAAGTTTGACCTAATAGTAAGTATTATTTGACCTAATAGTAAGTATTATTTGACCTAATAGTAATTATTATTTGACCTAATAGTAAGTATTATTTGACCTAATAGTAAGTATTATTTGACCTAATAGTAATTATTATTTGATTCGTAAAATTGTTCAAATTGCAAGTATTTTTTTTCTATTTTATTTTCAGTGGCGTAGCTTTTTCCTTAAAGACATGAACTGCCAGTGGGGACAATATTTACACGGGGCCCCTCCCACATCGTCCAAGAAGTTCTTAAATTTGTGGCATATAAAACTGTCCAGTTAGCAATCTGCTCACATGCATATCTTTCCATATATAATTTAATATAACGCCGAATTTTTATTTTTAATTTATCGATAATGTCGGCGGCATTTAATTATGAAGGGATGAACCTGTTTAATAATAAAGCTTTCTCCTCTAGTAACTATCAACGATTTTATCAGCGTTTCGAAATCGTTGGTGAGGGGTGTTCAGTGAGTGTGATACGTTTTGTAATTTCGGTAATAAGTCCATCGATTACTGTCAGCACTCCTGTTCATCGCTTGTATTAAGTTCTACCCGTTGTAACACGATCTTCTCTAATCAGTGCTATGTGTGCAGCTTTTGTTTTTTAATCCGCAAATTTATTAAAAACAAAAAAGTATCATATTTATATTTATCACGCTTATACGTATATATGTATTTCGTTTCCTTGTAATATTTATATATTCGAAAAATATCTACGAAGCAGAATAATGTGTTAAAATTTTCTGTAGCACGGGGAGACGGGGCGGTGTAGAGTTATCAATAATTAAATGTTGGATTTTTTTACGAAATAAAAATTACGATATTTAAATTAAATTCTGGTTATTTCTACCAATTTTTGAGAGCTTGACCAATTTGGATATAAAATTACAGTTGCTTGACGACTCTATGTTATTCAGGAACGTTCTATCTTTTAACTAAACTAATATCCTACGGCATTGTTGGTAAAGTTATTTACATAGTTTGAATTGCATAAATATCAGAGGTCAGATACAATTTTGTTGATGTGTTCAATGAGGATCTGTGGTGCGTCAAAAGAAACCGCCATGCAAGGACTCTGCCCAATTTAATTTATGACAGGACTCTGCCAAATTTAATTTATTTTGTTGCTTAAATTTTATCGGGTCCCGAAAACTCACAGTGCCGCCCACGATTCCCCACTACGTGGTCTTACATTCTGACCTCCGACTTAATCCCACAGCCAACAATAACCAAAATATAAACTTAAAGAAACAAAAACAAGACAGAACAAAAATATCTACAGTTGGCCAATCAGATAATTGCGTGGGTGGTAAATAGCCTCTCCAAATGTTGACCAATTTTCTAATGTCTGCAGCAGTCGTGTGGCCATGATCACGTGGTCTAGCCTCGTTGTCCTACTGGACTGCACGCGGATAGGAATGGACAAATGAAAACGCTAAACAAAGAAAAATGACGCAGAGAGACTTAACTTTAATCATAACAGGAAAGCGGGTCCAAAATATTTCTCCCAAAACAACTCAAAACTCAGGTTTGTTGATGTTGGTAGCACTGAGGATCTTCAGTGTTATTGTTTAACAGAAGGTATTGCTAGAATAGTACGGGAACATTTTGACAGATCATTTTTATCGTCGCCACAAGTCTGCTCGCAAAATTTCAGCTCGATAGAAAACCGGGAAGTTCATTAAAAATTGATCCAAAGTTTTTGCGAGAGACAGACAAGCAGACACATCAGACGATACGAGTTAATATAAAGGATTTAATAAATAAAAAAATCCCACACTTTTCACTGTCATCTAAATGCTATTCAAATAGGGAGGCTAGAGCTACATTTGACTGCTTAATTTATTAAAAGAATTATTTTTTTCACTGTTTATTCCATTCTTAATAGCAAGTGTGATTTTATTTCTACTTTCATTTTGACAGTACATCTACACTTGTTGTAAAGGTTTAGTGAATGCGCATGTCAATCAATGTCTGCTATGATAAATGTTGATGGTTTATTGTAACGCCTGAACAAACTCTGTGACGTGGGACGTGTCAGAGTCAAACTCTGTGACGTGGGACATGTCAGGGTCAAACTCTGTGACGTGGGACATGTCAGAGTCAAACTCTGTGACGTGGGACATGTCAGAGTCAAACTCTGGGCCGTGAATTAAAATGTTTTAAAAATGTGTTCAAATAAATGTGCTCTTTGAGAAAATAAACTTCAATATGTGATCATGTTTTGAAACGCAATGACTTTACTGATAATCCTTACAAAGATGATAAATTGTGAAATTTAAAGCGCGCTTTCAGTAGAACTTTGAAAGTCAAAGCTTTGACATGACATCTGAACCAAATAGGAGCGGATGTATCAATTTTTTAAATTATTTTTTATTTCTTGACAAATCCAAGAATATTCAATGACAGTACATTACATTCGATAAGGACGACAATGAAATAAAATATAGATAGCATTATTATACAATGTATAAGACATTACAATACAATATAGATGACATTTGTGCGGGCAGCAGGGCGAGATTAAAGTAATGACGTAAATTTCCTTGTTTACAGATCGTCTTTGGACCGAGTTAGAACGGACCGGAAGTCGGCAACTAGAAAAACATGGCGGAGAATACAGATGAAGTCTGCTGGGACACTCCTGTAATTGTATCAATAAATAGATAAAACAAACGGCTGATTAGAGTGGCGTGGTATACGCTCTCAACAATATGTGCAGGGGCGTGGTATACGCTCTCAACAATATGTGCAGGGGCGTGGTATACGCTCTCAACAATATGTGCAGGGGCGTGGTATACACTCTCAACAATATGTGCAGGGGCGTGGTATACGCTCTCAACAATATGTGCAGGGGCGTGGTATACACTCTCAACAATATGTGCAGGGGCGTGGTATACGCTCTCAACAATATGTGCAGGGGCGTGGTATACGCTCTCAACAATATGTGCAGGGGCGTGGTATACGCTCTCAACAATATGTGCAGGGGCGTGGTATACGCTCTCAACAATATGTGCAGGGGCGTGGTATACGCTCTCAACAATATGTGCAGGGGCGTGGTATACGCTCTCAACAATATGTGCAGGGGCGTGGTATACGCTCTCAACAATATGTGCAGGGGCGTGGTATACGCTCTCAACAATATGTGCAGGGGCGTGGTATACGCTCTCAACAATATGTGCAGGGGCGAGGCTTTGATAAGAGAGATGGGGTGGGTTGGGGGAGCCTACATGTTGACAGTGAGAGTCGAATATATTTACTTTGCTTGTATAACATTTTGAATGGTATTAAGAAGTAAAGTTAGGAACCGTGCTCAGATTTAAACCCATGACCTCCACTCGCACCCTAAAGTCACTCTGTCACCAGTCTGGCCGCCCCTGGAACACCACAGCAAACGTAAGACCATTGACATCAGAAACAGGGGAGAAGGGGTGGCAGCACTTTTCGACCAAAAAGCAACGGGGGGAAATACTTTAAAAGTTAATACCAACAAGACATCAGAAATGACTGGCCATTATTTTCTGATATTGGAAGTTGGGCAGAATAGTCAGGAAGAGAAGGCGTGAAACAAAAAGGAAAAAAAAATTATTATAAAATCTCGGGCAATGACCATCCACCAGATAAAACTTTTTAAAATGATTATTTTGATGATTTGAGGTGGCACGAAATTCGTTTAGTATTGAAGAGAACCAGGTCTTCTCTATAGTGATAGTGCCGCTGCAAATATTGTCAGAGAACAAAGTCATCTTCATAGTGATAGTATCACTGCCAATATTTGTAGAGATCTTGGTTGTATCTAAAGTGATAGTACCATTTCCAAAATTTGTAGATAACCTTTCTCTTCATTTCTCCATTACATTTATGGTACAATGTCTGCAAGTTTCGCCCGTCCTCTTGGATCAGCTTTTAGTCTTAGCTCATACACTCTTGCTCTGTTCGTGTCATGCCTAAATGTGGAATACCCCTTGTGTCAACCAAGGTTTCCCTTTTTATAAGTCCCCAAAAAAGTTCTTCCAAGTCTATCTAACCTGACAAAAATTATCATGGGGTACACAAATATCGGCTGGGTAGCGAAGTCAATAGTGCGCTCGCCTCACAAGCTGTGGGGCGTGGGATCGAGCCCAAGCAAAGCCACAATATAATAAATGATACGCTAAGAAAGTCCGCTGACCCCTGGTACACCCACCAGGTATAAACCAGCCCCCACCCCCACCCCCCCCACGCCAGAGCTTGTTTATGTACCTGGTGAATGCGAGACACCCGGTCTGTCCCTCGTAACATGTCATACTTTGATGTCAGCGTGTCCAGTCCCTGGTCTCGCTATCTCTTCGTTAACTCTACACCCACGCAATACACACCCACACAATACACACCCACACAAAAAACACAACACACACACAATACATACCCACACAATACACACACAACACACACACAATATACACACACACAATACATACACCAACAGAATACACACCCACACAATACACACCCACACAATACACATACACACACAATACACACCCACACAATACACACCCACACAATACACACCCATACAATACATACCCATGTGAGGGCTGGAATAATGTTAACCAACGGAACGACAATCGCTTTTGAAATTGTTTAATTGTAATCTTGTTGCGACAAGAATAAATTATAATAATGCATAAATCAGTTGTAATCCAATGATTGGAAGAGTATAAAGACAATTAATCAGAACAAAGTGTTTAATAATTATGGGCTGGTCCAATGCTGCAGTACGGGTAACAAAACGTATTCAATTAGCAGCCAGATAACGTCGTGCATGGTCATAACAAGCATTTCAGGCCTTAAAGAACTCAATACAGGAGCAGTTAACTCACGCATAGGACAATTAGGGACTGGAACAAATTTCCAAGATGATCAGATAAGGCGACAATTTACGCATTTGTTTTTACTGCCTACTGTTTTTCAACCTCAAGTCACTGATATGCCCTGCAAATTATACAATTATCAACTTTACAGATGTATTGGAAAAACCTCAAAATTGATAGTAGCCATAATAATTAGAGCATTGAGAATTGGTCTCCGGGGTATAGAATAACGAGCAGAAGAATCGACTGCAATTTAGCAAGACACTTTATCAGTTGCAATGTGTTGAGATATTTAGTCACATAGTTTGACATAGAATGTACAAAGACAGCTTCCATGTACTTTAAGAGTTTCACGGCGCATGTATCAGAGGACTAAAAGAAAAGAAATCAAAATTGTTATTAAAGAATTCTTCCCGCAATATGTTTACATGACTTGAAAGCTAAAAATATCCACCGAAGAAATTTTGAGATGTAAAAAAAAATATCGATTGGTTGAGTAAAATACTTTCAGAGGAAATAATGTTAAGGCAATTACTATGTTGTCTTTTGTTATTTCCAACTTCAAGACACCCTCAACAACAGACTTGCCCATAAAGTACGGCAACCTGAACATCATTTTCCAATGTTCACGTTAAAAGACAACAAAGAGAAAGCTGCACCAACCGGAGTTGGGGGCTGTTTACTTCTGTCACATTTACAGGCTCAGTAATGGTAGCACTGTCTCTCTCTCTCTCTCTCTCTCTCTCTCTCTCTCTCTCTCTCTCTCTCTCTCTCTCTCTCTCTCTCTCTCTCACTCACTCTCTCTCTCTCACTCTCTCTCTCTCTCTCTCTCTCTCTCTCTCTCTCACCTTGTCTTTGTTTTTCTCTCTGTCTCTTTTTCTCCCTGTCTCTTTCTGTCACTATCTCGCTGTCTCTCTCTCTCTCTCTCTCTCTCTCTCTCTCTCTCTCTCTCTCTCTCTCTCTCTGATTCTTTACATTTATACTTTCTCTACCTCTCGTCTGGATTTAATGTGTTTTTATTAATCCTTTATATTAACTCGTGGCGTCTGCTTGATTGTTTGCTTGATTGTTTGCTTGCCAAAAAAACTTAGATTCAATTTTAACCTACTTCCTCGTATACTATGTGTAGATTATCTCTATTTATCTCTATTTATCTCTATTTATCTCTATGTAGCATGTTAATTTTTGTGCTAGGGTGTCGCGGGACGTATTATATTGAAGAAACCTTTTTAATATTTTCGGGTCGCGCTGTGCGGTGCGTATTATAGTGACGATACTTTTAAAAAATAGATTCCCGATCGGTGCGCATTATATTAAACATGTTTTACAAGACATAACTAAAATGTTGGATTTTTGGATTGTCTTGCGCTGCGTATTATAATGTACATTCTTTCAGTTATGTCTCGTATATATAGGATTTATAGTAAAAAACTAAGTTTTTCACGGGTTTTTTTAATTTAAGTTTTTTAAAAAAAATTTCACAGTTCCCTTAAACCATGATTTTTTTAAATGATTACTTTATACTTATAACATTTCAAAAAAAATTGCAGTTGACGTGTGATGTCAAAACTCGACCAGTTTTAGCTCACAGTCGGCTAAACCAATATTTGAAACCGGAATTAAAACACCACTAAAGGATGGATGTCCATTTTCATCATCGATGTCTAGCCTCACTTTAATGTGTCCCTGTATACACGATTTTATCTGTTTTTTTAAAGTAGAATGATTATCATTTAAATTCTCCACCTACACTAGTTGGGTGGGGGCGGTGGGAGAGCGACTGGTGTTCCGAGAGTCACGGGCTCGAATCTCTGTGAAAGCAAGGACAAAGAACGCCCCTGAGCCCATCCCTGAGTCCACGCCCGAGTCCACGCCCGAGTCCACGCCCGAGTCCACGCCCGAGTCCACGCCCGAGTCCACGCCCGAGTCCACGCCCGAGTCCACGCCCGAGTCCACGCCCGAGTCCACGCCCGAGTCCACGCCCGAGTCCACGCCCGAGTCCACGCCCGAGTCCACGCCCGAGTCCACGCCCGAGTCCACGCCCGAGTCCACCCCCGAGTCCACCCCCGAGTCCACCCCCGAGTCCACCCCCGAGTCCACCCCCGAGGTCACCCCCGAGTCCACCCCCGAGTCCACCCCCGAGCCCACCCCTGAGTCCAGTCCACCCCTGAGTCCAGTCCACCCCTGAGTACACCCCTGAGTCCACCCCTGAGTCCACCCCTGAGTCCACCCCTGAGTCCACCACTGAGTCCACCCAGCTCCAAATGGGCAACTGAAATTAGTAAGGGCGGCTGCCATGGCTACTGAAATCTGATTTTTTTTTCTTTAAACATTTTATTTAAAATTTACTATTCACGACCAGGCGTAACTCTAAGAAATGAATGGTGTGTACTAAAGCAGTACCGTAACTTGAGTTCAGCTATTGTTACGAAGTGCAAATAAACACAATCTTGAAATACACTCAGATAGATTGGGTGCTCAGAGTATGCCGATAATGTGGTGTAGCACAACTCAGAGTATGCCGATAATGTGGTGTAGCACAACTCAGAGTATGCCGATAATGTGGTGTAGCACAACTCAGAGTATGCCGATAATGTGGTGTAGCACAACTCAGAGTATGCCGATAATGTGGTGTAGCACAACTCAGAGTATGCCGATAATGTGCTGTAGCACAACTCAGAGTATGCCGATAATGTGGTGTAGCACAACTCAGAGTATGCCGATAATGTGGTGTAGCACAACTCAGAGTATGCCGATAATGTGGTGTAGCACAACTCAGAGTATGCCGATAATGTGGTGTAGCACAACTCAGAGTATGCCGATAATGTGGTGTAGCACAACTCAGAGTATGCCGATAATGTGGTGTAGCACAACTCAGAGTATGCCGATAATGTGCTGTAGCACAACTCAGAGTATGCCGATAATGTGGTGTAGCACAACTCAGAGTATGCCGATAATGTGGTGTAGCACAACTCAGAGTATGCCGATAATGTGGTGTAGCACAACTCAGAGTATGCCGATAATGTGGTGTAGCACAACTCAGAGTATGCCGATAATGTGGTGTAGCACAACTCAGAGTATGCCGATGATGTGGTGTAGCACAACTCAGAGTATGCCGATAATGTGGTGTAGCACAACTCAGAGTATGCCGATAATGTGCTGTAGCACAACTCAGAGTATGCCGATAATGTGGTGTAGCACAACTCAGAGTATGCCGATGATGGGGTGTAGTACAACTCAGAGTATGCCGATAATGTGGTGTAGCACAACTCAGAGTATGCCGATGATGTGGTGTAGCACAACTCAGAGTATGATGATAATGTGGTGTAGCACAACTCAGAGTATGCCGATAATGTGGTGTAGCACAACTCAGAGTATGCCGATAATGTGGTGTAGCACAACTCAGAGTATGCCGATAATGTGGTGTAGCACAACTCAGAGTATGCCGATAATGTGGTGTAGCACAACTCAGAGTATGCCGATAATGTGGTGTAGCACAACTCAGAGTATGCCGATAATGTGGTGTAGCACAACTCAGAGTATGCCGATAATGTGGTGTAGCACAACTCAGAGTATGCCGATGATGTGCTGTAGCACAACTCAGAGTATGCCGATAATGTGGTGTAGCACAACTCAGAGTATGCCGATAATGTGGTGTAGCACAACTCAGAGTATGCCGATAATGTGGTGTAGTACAACTCAGAGTATGCCGATAATGTGGTGTAGCACAACTCAGAGTATGCCGATAATGTGGTGTAGCACAACTCAGAGTATGCCGATAATGTGGTGTAGCACAACTCAGAGTATGCCGATAATGTGGTGTAGCACAACTCAGAGTATGCCGATAATGTGGTGTAGCACAACTCAGAGTATGCCGATAATGTGGTGTAGCACAACTCAGAGTATGCCGATAATGTGGTGTAGCACACATCAAATATTGATAACAGATAAATTAACAAATGTGTTTCTTCTCAGTACAACAATTATATGCCGCTTGCATGTTAACTGTTCATACTTATGGTCCAATGTGATACAATGACCAATGTGATACTATGACCAATTTGATACAATGTCCAATATGATAAAATGTCCAATTTGATACAATGACCAATTTGATACAATGTCCAATGTGATACAATGACCAATGTGATACTATGACTAATGTGATACAATGTCCAATATGATACAATGTCCAATGTGATACAATGACCAATATGTGATACAATGACCAATGTGATACAATGATCAATGTCATACAATGACCAATGTGATACAATGACCAATGTGATACAATGACCAATGTGATACAATGTCCAATCTGATACAATGACCAATGTGATACTATGACTAATGTGATACAATGTCCAATATGATACAATGTCCAATGTGATACAATGACCAATGTGATACAATGACCAATGTGATACAATGATCAATGTCATACAATGACCAATGTGATACAATGACCAATGTGATACAATGACCAATGGGATACAATGACCAATGTGATACAAGGACCAATGTGATACAATGACCAATGTGATACAATGACCAATGTGATACAATGACCAATGTGATACAATGACCAATGTGATACAATGACCAATGTGATACAATGATCAATGTGATACGATGACCAACGTGATACTATTGTGGCGAGAAAGATGTGTTGTATGTTTGGCAAGTTTGTCTAGGGGTATATTGTCTAAATAATCCCTCCCGCTCACAACGCATACACTTTAGTGATCTCTCTCAATCGATATATCAACAGACCAAAGGGTGTAAAAATGTAACAATAAATTTATTTGCATAAATTACACAATAGTGGAAACTGGTTCCAAATGATAACAGGAATATAATCAATTAACTATCCCTTCTTTGGCCTAGCTTTATCATCATCCAGGCTAGCCCTTGTAACCGAATGTTTATGGTGTGTATACTTAATTGCAATGGGGTCGTCGCGCCCCGCTCTGGGTAGCGGTTGGTTCTGCACGCTCCCCTGGTCAGTAGGTGTGATGAAGCGTTCAGCTGGGTAGTGCTGCCCCACACACGGCTCCGTCAGTGCTGACGTGTGTGTGGTTGGTTCTGCAGGGTCCCTCTAGCTGAATCGTTCGGTTCCTTAAGCTCGGTATACTGCTCACCTATGGTTCCAGGTGACTTCGGTGATCACGGAAGTGTGAATGACCGGCTTCTATACGTATAGTGTGTTTATACGGATAGGCTTCGACATACGCAACGTGCGTTTGTCGGCATCAGTTTACGTTGGACGTAATACTGGTAACTGTTGAGGGGTTCTCAGGTTCCTGTCGATGGTGCAGGGCTGAGGTAGGTTGACAGTCCAAGTCGCTTGGAACAGCGGTGGGTCCAGCTCTTGGTCCTGAAGGTTAACGACACTTCTCCCGGTACTGGCGGGTGCACAGCAACCAGACTAAAAATAGAAAACGTATATGTGTAGTTTCTCTACTTTGTCTGCTTTAATCTATCCTTCTGGCTGCCGAGCATTCAGAGCAGGGTGCCAAAAGGGAATTAAAATAGATTGATATAAACAAATTTAGCATGTAATATATTTACACAATACGAGAATGAAATCAGTATCTCATCTCTACCACCACGGGCGCAGCTCTAACTGGCGGACACCTCGTAAGTGGAGTGAGGTACAAAATATAATAATGTTATACACTACACGCAAATACAACGTGGTCCATCTGTTTGAGGGAGCGCGTGTAATCATAATTAAGAAATAAACATAGGATATTCAAATCTTGCACGTGGCGCCGTGCGGAGATCACGGGGTTAACACACTTCAATAATTTCAGCATAGTATTCTACACGGGTTGATATTTAGATAATTACATGAATGAAATATATATACAAATACGAGGGAACAAAGCTGGAGTTCAACTTACATGGATTCTGGCTCGAAACCAATGTCGGCTCACTCGCTGCAAGGATGTAAGCGGATACAGTGGGGTGAACGATGGTCATACGGTCACTGCATTCGGCTGACGTCTTGGGCGGAAAAGAGGGTGCTATTTGGTTTGCCTTGCCCTTTATACCCGATGGGTAGCATACTCATCCCTTTTCTGATTGGATGTTACTTGTTGTTTCTCAGTCATGCAACCGTGACCTGTCGCACGATTCTGGGGCATGCCTAATCAGGTCGAGTCGCTGCATTGTTGACGTTTTCGGGTCAGACGATAGTGAGTTTTCATTTTCCCGTGCGCAGATGAGTTTGACTCCATAAATTTCGTCACAACTATGACCAATGTGATACAATGTCCAATATGATACAATGTCCAATTTGATACAATGTCCAATTTGATACAATGTCCAATTTGATACAATATCCAATTTGATACAATGTCCAATTTGATACAATGTTTAATTTGATACAATGTCCAATTTGATACAATGACCAATGTGATACTATGATCAATGTGATACAATGACCAATGTGATACAATGACCAATGTGATACAATGACCAATGTGATACAATGACCAATGTGATACAATGATCAATGTCATACAATGACCAATGTCATTCAATGACCAATGTGATACAATGACCAATGTGATACCATGTCAAATTTAATACAATGTCCAATTTGATACTATGACCAATGTGATACTATGACCAATGTGATACAATGATCAATGTCATACAATGACCAATGTGATACAATGACCAATGTGATACAATGACCAATGTGATACAATGACCAATGTGATACAATGACCAATGTGATACAATGACCAATGTGATACAATGACCAATGTGATACAATGATCAATGTCATACAATGACCAATGTGATACTATGACCAATGTGATACAATTACCAATGTGATATATGATCAATGTCATACAATGACCAATGTGATACTATGACCAATGTGATACAATGACCAATGTGATACTTTGACCAATGTCATACAATGACCAATGTGATACTATGACCAATGTGATACAATTACCAATGTGATATATGATCAATGTCATACAATGACCAATGTGATACTATGACCAATGTGATACAATGACCAATGTGATACTTTGACCAATGTGATACTATGACTGATGTGATACAATGAACAAAATGATACAATGACCAATGTGAAACAATGATCAATGTCATACAATGACCAATGTGATAATATGACCAATGTGATACTATGACCAATGTGATACAATGACCAATGTGATACTATGACCAATGTGATACAATGACCAATGTGATACTATGACCAATGTGATACAATGACCGATGTGATACAATGAGCAATGTAATACAATGACCAATGTGATACTATGACCAATGTGATACTATGACTGATGTGATACAATGAACAAAATGATACAATGACCAATGTGAAACAATGATCAATGTCATACAATGACCAATGTGATAATATGACCGATGTGATACTATGACCAATGTAATACAATGACCAATGTGATACTATGACCAATGTGATACTATGACTGATGTGATACAATGAACAAAATGATACAATGACCAATGTGAAACAATGATCAATGTCATACAATGACCAATGTGATAATATGACCAATGTGATACTATGACCAATGTGATACAATGACCAATGTGATACAATGATCAATGTCATACAATGTCCAATGTGATACTATGTCCAATGTGATACAATGACCAATGTGATACAATGACCAATGTGATACAATGACCAATGTGATACAATGATCAATGTCATACAATGACCAATGTGATACAATGACCAATGTGATAATATGACTGATGTGAGACAATGACCAATATGATACAATGATCAATGTCATACAATGACCAATGTCATACAATGACCAATGTGATACAATGACCAATGTCATACAATGACCAATGTCATACAATGACCAATGTCATACAATGACCAATGTCATACTATGACTGATGTGAGACAATGACTAATATGATACAATGACCAATGTGAGACAATGACCAATGTCATACAATGACCAATGTGATACAATGACCAATGTGATACAATGACCAATGTCATACAATGACCAATGTGATACAATGACCAATGTGATACAATGACCAATGTCATACAATGACCAATGTGATACAATGACCAATGTCATACAATGACCAATGTGATACTATGACCAATGTGATACGAGGATCAATTTCCATTTCTATTTAGATTTACCGTATATACTCGAGTATAAGTCGAGATGTTTTTTTCTCCAAATTTTAAAGGCAGAAATCAGGGGCTCGACTTATACACGCGTAACTCATTTTATAAACGCCATGACTTTACCATAGCGATCATTGAAGAAATGTAAAATTCAACTTTTCATGTGACAAATCAGTGGGTCGACTTATAATCGAGATCGACTTATACTCGAGTATATACGGTACATTTTGTAAAATTATATAGAATGTGCTTTTTACGGTAATTATTTCGGAGATTTTCAGTGAATGCTGACCAAAACAAAACAAAAAAATATCAATATTTTCGTTCTGGAGTGAATAATGATATCATTAATGACGTGGCGAATGAATGTGTTGTCGTCATCAATCTAATCTGGTGGATTAATTATAAGTTCTCCGTGTAGAATAATTGGTGTCCACGCAGTAATCGAATGTTTTCAATGATGAATGAAGCCGCTTGTGACGTAACGTTGGGAACTTGTTAGGCAGAGAATTAAACAAAAAGTCCAAGGGTTAAAATGTTGGTTTTCAACACATCCAGTTGATACACAAAATGTGTAAGATAATTTTGTCTCTGTTTAAAAAAAAATCTACATTTACTAGGCATTTAACTGACGGGGCAGGTGCACCAGCTCAGCATGCCCCATCAAAAGACGTGCGATTTGATCAAGTTGGGCATTAGATGAACTGGACTGATGATGGACGTGGCATGGGCAAATTTCTTAAATGTAAAGGGTTTGCCCAAATTGTGTGAGAGGAATAGGGCGTTCATCTATGTTGCAATAAAAAATAATTGTTTTAAAAATTATCATATTTCGCAGACATCAGACATAACCGCATGACGCAGCAGATTTGCAACAGGATTTTCTTTTTTGTACAAATCACATATTTTAATTTTTTAAAATAATGTTCTTATTTTTTTAATAAGTAAAGAGAGGATAAAGCATACTTTGAAAACAAATTCTATGTTTAAACAAAATGAATTCATTTAATGTTTAAAGTGGGATTTTTTTTTAATTTTCGAAATTAATTTCTGCACATAATTTCTTTCGGTGAAGCATTTATTAACTTTTAATCATTTTCTGCTTTTTAAATCCTTTATATAAACTCGTGGCGTCAGCTTCATGCCTTGCTTGATTGCTAGCTTGAGGCAGGCGGTACCGAAAAAACGTTGGATCGATTTTTAACCCACTTTCACGTAAGCTAGCGAGCTGAAATTTTCCAGGCAGACTTGTGCCGATGATAAAAATGATGTATCAAAATTTCAGATCGATCGAGTCTACTGCAATTTAATTTTTAATTTAATTTTTAAATAATCTCTCTTGTCTTATCTATACAGACGCTCCTTCTATGCAGAAGATAGTTGCGTCCACAGACCATGACAGATGATCTGTTGGCAAGTGATGCAGCATTCACAGGCCACGGCTTTGTGGGTTCCACGCATTACCCAGCCGCCTAACACTACAGTGTTAGGTACCCATTCGGAGCGGGGTGACTCAGGGACGCCCTAGGCCCCGGTAACAAGCCCTTGCCTTCACACGGATTCGAACCCGTGACCATCGGTACGACAGTCCAGTGCCCTGCCACTCGACCACCGCGTCCCCTCTTTATATCTAGATTGTTCATTTTTGTGCTAGATTGTCGTGGTGCGTATTATATTGAACAGCCTATCCTGTCGCGTGGTAAGGTGCGTATTAACTTGACGATACTTTTAAAAAAATTTATTCCCGATCGGTGGGCATTATATGAAACATGTTTTACGAGACATAACTAAAATTTTGGATTTTTTGATTATCGTGCGCTGCGTATTATAATGAACATTCTTTTAGTAATGTCTCGTATATAAAGAGTTTATAGTCAAAAACTTTGTTTTTTACGGGGTTATTATTCCCTTTTTTAAAATCCTTTATATTAACTCGTGGTGTCTGGTTGCTTGATTGCTTGCTTGTCGGTCACCAAAACTTTGAATCGATTATTAACCCACTTTCTCGTAAGCTAGCGAGCTGACATTTAGCAGGCCGTTTCGTGGCGATGATAAAAACTATCTATCAAAATTTCAGATCGATCGCATGTACTGTAAATTAAATTATTGAGTTTTTAGATTATTTATTTATTCCTATGTATCATGTTATTTTTTTAGATAGAGTATCGCGGTGCGTATTATATTGAACAACCTTTCTGTCGCCCAATAAGGTGCGTATTTTATTGACAACACTTTTTATAAACATATTCCTGATCGGTGCGCATTATGTTAAACATGTTTTACGACACAACTGCAATTTTGTATTTTTGGATGGTCTTGCGCTGCGTATTATAATGAACATTCTTTTAGTTACGTCTAGTACATAAAGTATTTATAGTGAAAAACTTGTTTTTTACGTTTTTTTAAAATTATTATTTAAGTTTGGGTTTGCTCAGAAACAGCTTTACGAAAAATATTTTTGTTTTTGTAAAATATTTCAGCATGTTTTCTTCGCCTATAGTTTTATTTTAATCGTTTTATTTCTTTATTTTAGCTTGTGTTCCTTCCGTATTATTTCGGCCCTAACGTTTACTTTGATTTGTTTTATTTCTTTTTCTAACAAGTAAAAACTCAAAAGCTTTGTGTGTGATGCCTATTATATTCCTGGACTATAGTCCAGGGAAAGAGAAGGCGAAACAGTATTGACCCTCACCGGACACTACTTATACCAGCTACGTCCATGCTTCTAGATGGATATCACTCACTCAAAACACATGCATATTTACATTGGGTAGAATCTTTACTGTTACCGTCGTCTTTTACAGCAATGTCTCCGAAGTAATGACTTCTTTTGATTTCATTAACAGAGATGATGTCTGAAATCCTTAATGAGTTAACTTTAAGAGTTGACGAATCCGTGTAATAACAATTTTAACTTTGAGAGTTGGCAGATCCGTGTAATCGCTATTTTAACTGCCGGCAGAGCCTGTGCCGAATTTGGTAAATTACATTTTGGCTCAACTCCATGGCTTCTTGCGCTTGTGAAGTTGACGATAACCAACTGTTTGTGCAACGCTAATGGGGGTAATATAATTAGTGTCATTTCTACCACAGTTGGCAGCCTCTTGTAACAACAAGTGAACGTCACTCATCAAAATAGAACTAACACGCTAGGGCTTTCGATCATCTGTTAATAGCCAACTTCCCTGTCAACTTTGAATGGCCCACCTCTTTGTCTGCTGTTAATGGCCCACCTAACCTGTCAGCTGTTAATGGCCCACCTAACCTGTCAGCTGTTAATGGCCCACCTAACCTGTCAGCTGTTAATGGCCCACCTAACCTGTCAGCTGTTAATGGCCCACCTCCTTGTCAGCTGTTAATGGCCCACCTAACCTGTCAGCTGTTAATGGCCCACCTCCTTGTCAGCTGTTAATGGCCCACCTCCTTGTCAGCTGTTAATGGCCCACCTCCTTGTCAGCTGTTAATGGCCCACCTCCTTGTCAGCTGTTAATGACCCACCTCCTTGTCAGCTGTTAATGGCCCACCTAACCTGTCAGCTGTTAATGGCCCACCTCCTTGTCAGCTGTTAATGGCCCACCTCCTTGTCAGCTGTTAATGGCCCACCTAACCTGTCAGCTGTTAATGGCCCACCTAATCTGTCAGCTGTTAATGGCCCACCTTCTTGTCAGCTGTTAATGGCCCACCTCCTTGTCAGCTGTTAATGGCCCACCTCCTTGTCAGCTGTTAATGGCCCACCTCCTTGTCAGCTGTTAATGGCCCACCTAACCTGTCAGCTGTTAATGGCCCACCTAACCTGTCAGCTGTTAATGGCCCACCTCCTTGTCAGCTGTTAATGGCCCACCTAACCTGTCAGCTGTTAATGGCCCACCTAACCTGTCAGCTGTTAATGGCCCACCTGACCTGTAATGTTATTTTGAATAGCCCACAGAGTAATGAGTTTGAAAATGTTCTTTCAGTCACAGAAAATACTTCACATTTAATTCTTAGAATGTTTGAATGTTTATGCAGATTATTTGCTGTCCTATTTAAAACTTTACAATCGGGGTCGGAAAATGAACTTTATTAGAAAAGAAATTATTTGATGTGTTATTATTTTTGTTTGATATCGTAACAAAAAGATTTATTTGGAAGTTGTTTACAGCTAATCTCCTCCCCCCCCCCTCCCAGCTTACTTGTAGCACTGGCTTTGATGACGTGTGTGTCACGCAGTCTCAAGACGTGATCAGCCAGCCACCCACACGTCCGAGTCCATTAGACCCGGTGCCAGGCCGGTGGTGGAGTGGCTATAAAACAAGGACACCAGAGAGGGGACGTGTGGACGAAACATGGTCAGGCGGACACACAAGGTGGACTGAAGAAATTGTAGTTCTGTGGTGAACAAATTTCTCTGTGCCGTCGGCCAACTATACCATTACACAGTAGGTAAATTATTTTGTTTAAGCAAAGGAAACATTTTTACATAATAAAGTCGTTAGTAATAAACGGAACAAAAAATACCAGTACCAAACGTTTATCAAATAACAACATTTAAGGCTCAACAATAAAGTAACTTTAACCTTTGGCTATTAATATCAGATGTACAGCATAGCCAGTATTTATGTAGATATGATGTGTATCTAAGAGAGACAAAATAAATCACAGATTAAAAAATAAATAACACAAAACAACGACATAAACCTGGGGGGAAATCTTAAAATCAGAGCTGACGTTGATGTCTTTAATCACAAGGACTCTAATGACAGTTAAGTTAATCAACAAGAGCTGCAGTCAAATCCTAGTCAACAAGAACCACCACCAGTGACCTACGACCACCAGTGACCTAGTCTAAAAGAACAACCACCAGTGACCTAGTCTAAAAGAAAGACCACCAGTGACCTAGTCAACGAGAACGACCACCAGTGACCTAGTCAACAAGAACGACCACCGGGGACCTAGTAAACGATAACGACCACACGTGACAAGCAGTCGATAAAAAGCCAAGTCCAATGACAATGTTAAGGATCTACATCTGCATGCAGTACCTCGCTGTGGTTGTTGTAGTTGTCCTCGCAGTTCAGGTTGCAGCATCACCATCAACAGTGGTAAGTAATGAGTTGTCGGACTTGTTATTTTGTTCTTCTAGCGTGGGACGTGTGGGACTAGATCAAATGGTGCTATTTTTGCATGTGATCTGGCAATTAAAATAATGTGGCGCAAAACCAACAGTGAATTTCAAGGGGGGCTAAACAGATATTCCATCTGTTTGAAATTAATTCTTACTGGGCTCAGATTTGTTTGACGGTAACAAGGAAGCGCTCACAGCTTCGACACTTCGTGATCTTTAAGAATGTTTCTCTTACAGACTTCATACATTTTGTTTGTTGGCTTTTGAATGAATCGCTTATTTGTTTGTTTGTTGTTTTTTCTTCTTTTTCCTAGTCTTTGGATATTATTAATCGATTTCGTTAAACATTCGAACAGATCGGAATGTCGTAATGGGGAGTTCTGATTGGTTTCACCAAAGCATACTTTTAAACAATTTATTGTATATCTTACATTAAGATAAAATTATCACATTTTACTCATTTAGACGAGTTCAAATTTCAATGCAGAGCATTCAGATTTTTCACAACCTAAATATTATTTTTTTAATTTTAAATATTACGCTTGTATATACACACAACTGCGTACACACCCGTAAATGCATAGAACAAAATGATTGTTTGTTTTTAAAAAAATCGGTGGGGGCTGAAACGTTCATAACAAACACATATTAACTGAATAATCAAAAGATTAACCGAAGATTAACCAAAATATTTAAGAAAACATGAACCCAATGATTAAACACAAGATTAACCTAGAGAGAAACCAACAGATTAACCGAAACATGTATTGACCATCGTTTATCGCAAACATTTGCTTTAGATAACTTTTCCTGGAGTTATGTTTCCTATTTATTGGGTATTTACCTCGTCGCTAAGCTAATCAAACATGGCTACTCGGTTACACTTACAAGGATTCTTGTGACGCCACGTTGTATCAAGGGGAAATGAAGCACAGACTGAAGCACTTGCTGTAAAGTCAATCTTTAAACAAAATAATCTACATTTTTCTCAAAGTAAATTTTTCCAAGTAAGAACTTTTTAAAAAATATAGCCAAAATTATATGAACACAAGAAAATAAATTTTCAATTAAAAAAAAACTAAAACGATCTCTGTAAAAAAAAGTATTTAACACAAGTAATTAAAACATTCTTTGTTAGGTGAATGATATGGTTGAATGCAGTTTGGGCATCAGACATACAACACCCAAAGTGGCTGTCGATGACATTAACGCATTTATTATTCAGCGGGTCTCAAGCCATGTAGTCAAGAACCAGTTGAAGAAGATCTCAGGCCACGTGGTAAAACACCAGATCAAGGGAGATAGCGAAAAGAAGACTCCTAGTAACTCCACGAGACTCCCTGTAAATCCCTGTGACTCCATGTAACTTCCGTAGACTCCTTGTTACTCCCTGAGACTCCCTTTAAATCCATGTGACTCCCTGTAACACCCTGAGACTCCCTGTAACTACATGAGACTCCTTGTAACTCCCTGTAATTCCCTGTAACTCCTTGAGACTCCCTATAACTCCTTGAGACTCCCTGTAATTCCATCAGACTCCCTGTAAATCCCTGAGACTTCCTGTAACTCCCTGAGAATCTCTGAGACATCCTGTAACTCCCTGAGACTCCATGTAACTCCCTGAGACCCTCTGTAACTCCTTGAGACTCCCTGAAACTCTCTGAGACTCCCAATAACTCCCTGAGACTCTCTGTCTCTCCAAGAGACGCCCTGTAACTTTCCCTGAGTCCTTGTGAGTCAGGATTATACTCGTTCGACAGGTATCGTCTGCAAGTTTTTAAATCCCTTATATTAACTTCACCGCCGTCTCTGTCTCTCTGTCGTTCTGTCGTCATCTCTGTCTCTCTGTCTTGGGCGGACGGAAAAACAAAAGTAAAAAATGACCCACTTTCCGTTATCCGATCGAGCTGAAATTTGGCACACGGACCCGTCTCACCTAACAATGCATCGTATCAAAATTTCAGATCGATCGAACGTACCGTATTTAAATTAATGCAGTTTTAGTTTATCCTAATATAACGTATGTAATTCAAATTCACTGTTTGTTATTGGTTTTTTTCCACGTGAAATTTTGAGTTGACGCGTTGACGCGACCCATCGAAGTACCGGCGTGCTTTTGTTTACATTTTAAGTGTCACGCTGAGCTCGGTCAAGTGATCGGTGACCAGACTTTTCCCCTCTCCCCCACCCCCACCCCCCGGTTAAACAGCAGGAGTTAATGCAGATACAGTCTGTAAATGTTTGTCGCGTTTGAAGATGATCAATACTTTTAATTATGACTCATATATAAGGGATTTATAGTCAAAAACTTTGTTTATACGGGTTTGTTTTTTAAATCTTTTATATTAACTCGTTGCGTCTACTTGATTGTTAGTTTGATTACTTGTCGCAAAAATGTTGGATCTATTTTTAATCCACTTCCCTGTATGTTACCGCGCTGAAATTTTGCAGGCAGACTTTTGGCGACGATAAAAATGATCTATCAAAATTTCACATCGATCGAATGTACTGTAATTAAATTAATGAATTTTTAGTTTATCTCTATCTATCTCTATGTAGCATGCAAATTGTTGTGCTAGACTGTCGCAGTGCGTATTATATTGAGCAACTATTTAATATTTTCCTGTCGCACGGTGCGGTGCGTATTATATTGACGCTACTTTTTTAAAAATACATTCCCGATCTGTAAATTTTTATGCTAGTCTATCTATCGGTGCGCATTATATTAAACATGTTTTTATAACACTTTTCCCGTGATCAAATCGAGCTGAAATTTAGCAGGGGGACTAGTAATTTTTTACTATAAATCCGTTATATATGAGACATAACTAAAATTTTTGGATTTTTGGATTGTCGTGCAATGCGTATTATAATGAACATATTTTTAGTTATCTCTAGTATATCACAGATTTATAGTCAAAAACGTGTTTTTTTACTTTAAAAAAATAATAATAAACCTTCATTTGTTTCTTAAACTGCTATCTAAAAACCAAAAACATGTAAACTCTTTCTCTTGGTTCTGTTTACCTTTTTGACAATGCAGTAAATCACGTTACTGAGGCCTTATTCTTTCTCTATTAATTAAGTATCTAAGATGAACTGTTGGAATCTTTTGTTGCGTTTGCCTTATTTACTTCAATCTGGCCCGAACCTGGCCAGTTGTCGGTTATGTTCAGAAGGGTTGAGAACCACTGTTCTGTTGTTTAATCTTTAGTAATGTGAACTTTCCAGTTGCTGTTTTTTCTCATTGCGCTCAAGCTCTATTGTATGTGGTGGGGAGGGTCTGCGGAAGAGTGCGTCGTTGCTGTGACAATACATGACCTGCTCTCCTTCAACTGTGTGGATATATCATGAGGGGTTGGTGTGAGCGAATACACACTCTACACATTATGTCCTGTAGGTAGTACACAAAAAATGTTGTGTGCACGTGCAGTACTTAAGCACAAGGTCAGATAGATATATCTCTCTTATGGAGACGCGGAGTGCGTGTCGTGATTGGGGTTAGTTGAGACAGGTTTGAGGGATGTCATGTGACGTGGGGCGTGCATCTATATAAATTGATCGGTCGTTGTGGATGCGATTGCGTCGTTTGTGATCGTTGTGGGTGTGTGCGTGGTGGGACACAACATTCATCTCATACACTCATATAATTAGCGAGATTACTCCAGACTAGCTCAGAGTGGGTCCTGCGCGCGCAGCGAGTTAATCAATATCGAGTACTCGTCCAGACCCTGTCCAGAACTCTTTGAGGGTCATGCAGATGTTTAGATCTCGGGTTTTTGGGATTGCAAGTAGGCTACCACTATGTGAGCATGGGTGCAACTGTAGTCCGATGAAGTGTGCTGTTATGTCGATGCAGAGTATAGTTGTGTTGCAGGGTGTATGTCATAGTATGTGTTACTCGTTAGGACTGCGTGTTAGTGAACGTTGCCAAAGTCTATACTTATTTTCAATAGAGTTAATTCCTTAGTTTTCCGACAGGTTTTCAGGCCTCTTCGCAGCGCAGAGCGGCCCAGAATGTGCACTAGAAACACACCGTGTCTCTGGGCATTGTGCGTCTGGGCACGGGACGTGTCCGCTACCAAGGACAACTGCATGTTTATCCCATCTGGGTCAGTTGAATTCTTGTTAATTCATGACATGTTAATAGGTTACAAAATACTATATATGTTAATAGGTGACAAAATACTATATTGACGTGGCACAGCGGGGTGTCAACCCTAACGATTGGACCGTAACTTGAATACCTTCGTTCCTACTTACCGGAAAATTGCATAGCTGTAAAATATAGGTGCTTGAGACTTGTATGTTTTCAGACAGCTTAAATTTTATATGTATTAACAACTGTCTCGTTATTAAAATGTATGATAGACCTTGACCTGGTTAATGAAAATTTCACTGCATCTATTACATTCCCCAGATGCAAATGTCAGAGAGGTCAGAAATGCAGACGTACAGTAGAAATGACGCCAGACAACGGCTACCTGACCATTCCCTTCACCTGCCAGTGACCAGAGGTCATCGAGCGCTCCATTCGTAAGCCTGCTCTACTCACCAGCTGCTTCAACACAAATCATGAGACATGTCTCAACCAACCATCGCAATTTATCATTTCGGTCCCGACTTTGAATTCATGATCTCTAATAACTGGTGATCTTTTATTTAACGAATGTTTAATCTTCTTGGAATAAAGACCCGCTTCAACGGAAGCAGAAACATTTGAAAACCATGTCCACCTAGTTGAACCCCTTGAC
Organism: Ampullaceana balthica; assembly: GCA_944989445.1. Taxonomy (NCBI): domain Eukaryota; kingdom Metazoa; phylum Mollusca; class Gastropoda; family Lymnaeidae; genus Ampullaceana; species Ampullaceana balthica. The sequence goes on from CALYLW010000090.1 coordinate 595,815, forward strand.
TGAATATTGACCCTGGCTGTCACACACAATGATATAATATATATAAACCTTTTCCTCAGCTTTCAATTTCTATTTTTTCATTATATCATTAAGCCCAGGGCTCACAAACCCAACGTTGGATATTTATATGAGAAATATAATAAATAGCTACTTTGTTAAACAGCAACAAAAGTTGTATGGATGCTTTTTTTAAAATTCGCTTTTTTATGTTACTTCGTCTTCATGGCTCCTTGACATAATTTGAGCCTAATTTATAAACACACTGATTGTATTAAAATTTTACTAGTAGGCCCACGATATGTTTTTTTTTAAATTGTGATAACAGTACAATTACTTTCATTCAAGATGAAATTAAAATTTTTAGTAATCAAATTTCGCTTCATTTTAAAAAGACGTTTGTTTAATGCTATATAATAAAGTTTGTTAAAGAAATCTTACTTTTTTACGGACAGTTACGGACAAGTGATTTTGGCTCACATTTTTTTTTCGAAAGGCCCGCACCCTTACCCCATTAATTTTCTGAGGTCTAAAAACTGATGTCGTGATCACTTGATGAGGTGAAATCAACCAATCATTGAGGCTATATCGTTGTATAGGTGGCGCTGTTGTTAAACCTATTTGAACCTATGTGTGTTTGTGTGTATGTGTGTGTGCAACAACAATCAAATTAAAGTTAAAAAAAATAAACAATATTTTAAAATAAAATATAATTAATTACCAATTAAAAACTTTTTCACGAAAAAATTATACTTTGAAATAACTGCTCGGTGAAGAAATTTATATATAATGACCGTGGGTTTATTTAATAATTTGCCTTATGACTTGGTGCATCGGATTAATTTGTATAGATTAAAAATCCACCAATAAACTGATTAAACTCATCCTCTGAGTATATTTAAATATGTCAGTGAACCTTGATGTTAGATACTAGGCCAACAATAACATAGAGGGCATGTGTGGCTTTCTGTTTAAGCTTTACAGATCCCTGGGCAGAAATGCTTCAATTGTAAATACAATACGGTTCAGTGTTGTCTACTAAATAAACAAAATACGTACAACTTGCTGTTATTTAAACTTATTATTTCTTTTTGTTAATATGGACTCGTCTTTAACGTAAATGTTTATAATCGACTATACTTCTCTCATGTTATTCTCCCTGTTTATAATCGACTATACTTCTCTCATGTTATTCTCCCTGTTTATAATCGACTATACTTCTCTCATGTTATTCTCCCTGTTTATAATCGACTATACTTCTCTCATGTTATTCTCCCTGTTTATAATCTACAATTATCCATTAAACCAGGTCATATTTCAGTTATTCTGAGTGACCTCAAAGTTGTGTTCGAGAACCTTACATGCGCTCTATTAGACATTTATAGATCCCCCCCCCCGTCCCCACCCAATATCACAATAACATTGAGGTCCAACTCGCCGGCGATCTTCTTTCTGACAAATGCTGATGTTTAGAGAGTCTTGAAGTTATTTGTCAATATAAGCCAAACGAACCTTCTAAAACCATGTAACAAGTTATTTGTCAATATAAGCCAAACAGACCTTCTAAAACCATGTAACAAGTTATTTTCAAAGAGTAAAGCCTCATTTTTAAAGACGCATGGTTTAGTTATTTGCCATTAATTTCTATATCAACGCCTCTAGTCGACAACAAAACTTCCACACTGAAACAACAGATGCACAGATGAACTTCAAAATATTGTTTCCGAAAATCTCTTATTGCGATGGCGTTATCTTCGTTCCCAACGAAATGAGTCAACATTCACGCATCCAATAAACATTAGCCAATAAAAATGTATTGCTAATTATTAGAAACTGTGAATTGTATTTTTGCTTCACATTATCAGAGTAATAAAAAATAGTTCAGAGGGAGTACACGTACTTTTAATTTATTGATATGAATGGACGGCATTATCGGCCAACTACATGACGGCATTATCGGCCAACTACATGACGGCATTATCGGCAAACTACTTTTTTTTTGAAGAGAGTCCGCAAAAAATCTTTTCCTGCCCCGGGTGGCATTAATCCGAGTCAACCCTCGTCAAGCCCTGGGTGACATTAATCCGAGTCACCCCTCGTCACGCCCCGGGTACCATTAATCCTAGCCACCCCTCGACATCCCTAACTTTAATGGGAGGCAATTACTTTGTGACATTTTCTTGTTCATCCTACTGACTTGAATTAAATGATCTTAGCAATATTACAAGTGACGTGCTCGCAATCCCAAAACTCAAGTGGCATCTACAAATTTTCAGTTTAATCACTAAAATATTCTATAACCAACATTCAGTTGTTTGATTCATCTTTTATAGTAGGTTAGATTAGAACACGCCCATTTTGATTTTTATTAATATGCAGGTTTGATGTTTTATACGTTTCTTCGCTTGTTACAAAAAGGAATAATTGCATATTATTAAAAGACGTGTTTTCGGGGTGGCAGTAACAGAAATAACTCACTTCTTTTAATGAATAAAGTCTCTGGATAATTTTCTTGAAAGAAAAAAGAACGTTTCTCGACAACATGATCTTATGTTACAACATGATCTTATGTTACAACATGATCTTATGTTACAACATGATCTTATGTTATAACATGATCTTATGTTACAACATGATCTTATGTTACAACATGATCTTATGTTACAACATGATCTTATGTTACAACATGATCTTATGTTACAACATGATCTTATGTTACAACATGATCTTATGTTACAACATGATCTTATGTTACAACATGATCTTATGTTACAACATGATCTTATGTTACAACATGATCTTATGTTACAACATGATCTTATGTTACAACATGATCTTATGTTACAACATGATCTTATGTTACAACATGATCTTATGTTACAACATGATCTTATGTTACAACATGATCTTATGTTACAACATGATCTTATGTTACAACATGATCTTATGTTACAACATGATCTTATGTTACAACATGATCTTATGTTACAACATGATCTTATGTTACAACATGATCTTATGTTACAACATGATCTTATGTTACAACATGATCTTATGCTACAACATGATCTTATGTTACAATATGATCGTATGTTACAACATGATCTTATGTTACAACATGATCTTATGTTACAACATGATCTTATGTTACAACATGATCTTATGTTACAACATGATCGTATGTTACAACATGATCTTATGTTACAACTTGATCTTATGTTTCAACTTGATCTTATGTTACAACATGATCTTATGTTACATGATCTTATGTCTTATGTTACAACATGATCTTATGTTACAAGATGATTCAGGATATAAGAAGAAGTATTCATGTTATTCATGTTGGACATTTAAACCATGGTCAATTGAGAACATTACGCATCCAAAAATATCAAACGTTTCCGTTTCGATTAATTAGCAGGGCCAGCGATATTAAATTATGTCCTCGAAAATTATTGACAAAGATTAAATGAACGCTTGTTAAGACTTTTAAGGTTAAATTACCAAACATTTAAAGCTACAAATTGTAGGACGAGCTGTTTAGCCTATTATAGAGGGTTATAAGAAGCTTGTTTTTAATTAGGGAGAACAAGGCACAACCACATGGAACAACCACAGGGAACAACCACAGGGAACAACCACAGGTAACAAACACAGGGAACAACCACATGGAACAACCACAGGGAACAAACACAGGGAACAAACACAGGGAACAAACACAGGGAACAGCGACATGAAACAATCACAGGGAACAAACACAGGGGAACGCAACCAACTATGACTTGAGTATCTTGCATTTGTTGTTTGCAATTACTCTGTTTGGGGAAAGGAGTAAAAATAAAAAGTTCTTCTAGAATTACAAGACGATTAACTACAAAGAGGAAAAGAAATTATTTTACACATTGCTTGTTAAGAGTTTGAGATAGACATGAAACCAACAACATTTAACACTTTAATAAAAGTAAACAAATTGAAACATCCTTTCATAAAGAAATACAGAATTTACTAGGGAGAAAGCCTCGAAAGAATATCCGGAAATATGGCATTCTTTATAACTCACGAAATATACAAAAGTCAATACTTAATTGAAGAACACTATGCGGTGATACAGTATTAAGTAAAATACCAAAACCAAAGCATGTGGGTGATAAAAATGTCCTGGAATATATAAAGACCGGGGGGAAAAATACGGGCAAGCTTAGAAATATACGGGCAGGTCAAAGAAATATACGGACAAGCAAAGAAATATAGGGGCAGACATAGAAATATACGAACAGACTAAGAAATATACGGACAGAATCTATATATATAATTCTCTTCATGGGACCATGCCAGGCAAGTAAGCAGCAAAAATATGTGCAACCGAGCATGACGAATGACCCTCGCTCGGGTCAACTAAACACAGTTAACGGTTGGCAAGCGAAGGTAGTGGAGGGGTGGGGCATGTCTTGAGACAGCAATGTTTTTTACATTCACTTTCGAAGTTCCTGCACAGTGTGTATGTATTTCGTAGTATATTGGTTATTACATCCGCCTAACATGCGGAAGGTCTTAGGTTCAAGCCCAAGTGGCAACATATGCTTTTTTTAATTTTTAAAAATGTCAATGCCTATTCTTTTCCCCCCTTTCTTAGCAAACATAAACACCGCTTCGCATGTCACGGAAAAAAACTTTGTTCAATGTTATATCAATTCCTTCACCAGGTACCTGTCTGTTTCTATTGGTCGCATATTTCGTTCATGGACGAAGTTGTTGCTCTCCAACTTGGCTTCATGCCTGTAATATTTGTTTATATATTGTGGCGATGTCCTAAATACTTACCAGAAATGCTTCGGTGGTCCCCCATCGTTCACCCGCGTTGTTCCCATTTGTTCGTGCTACTGTTTGTGTCCGTTCTCCCCCTCCCTTTTTTTCTTGCACTATCTATGAGCAATCTGCGGCGTATGCTACGCCGCGGGGCGTCTAGTAATAAATATATGAACTGGTCTAGGATCTCACAATGGTAGCATAATTCGATTTTTTTTATTTTTCTCTCAAATCTCGTGAGAATCCTGATTAGCAAGAGTAGTGGAGAGCATTGTGAAAACTTAGTTGTGTTTCCTGGATGCATCACGATATTGAGTGATATGACTGTAAAAATCCAATATTCGGATGGAACAATTCTGTCATAGATGCAAGCAGGGGCGGATTAAGACTGCATGGGGCTCCTGGCTGCAATTCAAACTGGCGCCCTACTCAGCCAGCGTCTCTTTAAATAAAATGATTGCTAGCAGCTAAGTCTTTTACTTGTTACTATATAGTCCATTGGTTCCTTGCTCATAATTTGTCTGTACTACGGGATCTGATTCATAAAAAAACCGAACACGAAGAAATAACTGTTTGCCGATATCCTAAAATTGAGTGGAAAAAGATAATGTTTTTTTAAAAAAAGACAAATGAAAAAAAAATTCCACCCCTAGGAATGGAACCGGGCACCTCTAACGCTACAGCCCATCATGCTGCGACAAGACCAGCAGATGCTGTAAATTGTTAAATTTAAAAGATATAAATAGTATTTATTAATATTTTCTCTTATTGAGCGAATCAAATTAAGTTTTCCGATTACTAAGGCTATCGGGTCCGAATAGCAATAAGATTAATAGATATGATTTTATTAATTTATGATATTTTTACGGATTCATGCAAACATTAGTCGACCTTTATTATAGAATATACTAAATGTGTGGGCCCTGGCTATAGCCCGTTCAGCTCCTAATGAGCTAATCCGCCATAGGATGCAAGTAAACCTTTTTAGGGTTAAATTGGTTATGCATGCTTATATATTATGTAATTATTTTGTAATTAGTCCTTTTTAAAGTTATAACAGGAATGGAATGAAACACAATTATTTTTTTTTAAATAAAAAATTTGGCCATTAAGTTATAATGACTTTGATCAGAACCAGTAGTTTCAATCACAGATTGTCATCATTAGCACGAGGCCACATTAGGAAATCTGTAGTAAAATAAAATCCTTAGTTCTTATCGTTTCTTCGATTGCTTAGAGTAGGTTTCTCGCAGATTGTGATGACGTAGTTTGTTGTTGGTGGAGGTGGGGAAGCGCACCAAGTTTAAGGTCAGCTGGACGTCATGAAAAGTTTCCGAATAGAGATTCAAGACTCTGTCACAAACATTTGCTATAGCAAAAGAAATGTATTAAAGTTAAATTGAAGGAGTGTTAACTTAAAACAAAAAAATGTTTATTCAATTTATTGCTAGTGTCATGTGTTTGTGATACTGACATAAAGATGCTAATCAATGAATTGCGTCACTGATTCAGACGAAAGACGTCACTTAATTTATTAATTATATAATTACGAGCAACAAAGCCCGTCCAAGGACGTTCCGCCAACGATCGGTGGCATGTTGCAACTCCCCTCTAACAGCCGTCTCGACAGACATACATGTGCCTCACGTCGAAAATACTATTCATTATAGTTAAAATAAATAACTCGTAAAAACAGAGCTTTTAACTATAAATCCCAACGCGCATAACTCAAAATAAAGTCTTGGAAGAAGAACTGCACCAAAAATAACTCGTTTTGAACGTCCGCTTAAACGTGTTCAATATGATTGGATGTAGGAGTCATATGTGTTTGAGGTACCAATCGCTATCGATGACCGGACAGAAACGTGCCTTTTATTATAATATAGGATTTTTAAACTAGTGTATCGCCCGTCAAAAATGACGGATGTTTTCAAAATAAATACACATCAGAATAAAAAAAAACGTAATACAGAACTTTCATTTATTTTTATTTGATTCATTTATTATCATATTGAACAATTTTATGCGGAACGTTCGAAAAGTGTTATTTTTGTTGCAGCACTATAAAACAAAATCGATCGGAGCGCCATCTAACAGCATTACAAATTTCGCAGCGCCACCTAATTACATCCATACATACACACAACGGGAATTATGCATAGAGATTATTTTTAAAAATCATTACAGAAGATTATTGCCTCCTGCGTTCAGATCCTGGCCTGTTTGCAAGTGACAGTGTTCACAGGCCACGGCTATAACTACTATAAAAGGATTGTGTTGCTCAATGCCCAGCCGCCTTTGTTCCCCTAAATAGTGTCAGGTACCCATTAGGAGCTGGGTGGACACAGGGCCACCTTTAGCCCCGGGAATAAATCCCCGCCTCCACAGGGACTCGAACCCACGACTCTCGGTAAGAAACACATTTCGAGTTCATTCGTTTTCTGGAACACAGAACACGTATAGAAGTTCAAGTTCTTGGAAATGATATGTCCTAACGAAATCTACCACATGGGCTTGTCCAACATTAGCAGCATTGCACGGACCAGCAATGGATGACTATTGAATAGGAACGGACCAGGGATTTCCCCATGTTTTCCTCACCATATCTTTCTGTTTAAGGATTATTGATTACAGCACATACTTTGTCAGACTTTATCTGTCGTACTTACATGTCTCTTGGTGTCGGACCTTATCTTTAAGCTTGGCCACTTGGCTTGTCTCATTGATCCGTTTGGTTTTGGGGGGGGGTACATAGGGATAAGTAGGGGCATACGTGACCAAATAAAGAAACAGCCGATTTGTGTGTGGCTTGGGGCCGTTAGGTAAACAATGTAATGATGTAAAGGGAAGGATCATGATCTAACATTGAGCTTGTTTAATATACCACGACTTTCCGCAAAGAAAGAACACATTCAAAGCTAAACATTACTTTCCCACAATAAACATAACTCAACGTGTATGAATTTGATGGGTTTTTTTTTAAATAATCGGTTAACTATCTGGAACAGTTTCTAAATAGCTGCCACCCCTCCCTCTTTTTGAGTTTTTCTTTTCATTTAGTTTGTTGTGGAAAAAGAGGGAGATGGCCAGCCCGACTGCAAGACTGCCTATAACGTTGTGTTGATGCACAGTTCAGAGAACCTATATCCTTGTGTTGATGCACAGCTCAGAGAACCTATAACGTTGTGTTGATGCACAGTTCAGAGAACCTATATCCTTGTGTTGATGCACAGTTCAGAGAACCTATATCCTTGTGTTGATGCACAGCTCTGAAAACCTATAACCCTGTGTTGATGCACAGTTCAGAGAACCTATATCCTTGTGTTGATGCACAGTTCAGAGAACCTATATCCTTGTGTTGATGCACAGCTCTGAAAACCTATAACCCTGTGTTGATGCACAGTTCAGAGAACCTATAACCCTGTGTTGATGCACAGTTCAGAGAACCTATATCCTTGTGTTGATGCACAGCTCTGAAAACCTATAACCCTGTGTTGATGCACAGTTCAGAGAACCTATATCCTTGTGTTGATGCACAGCTCTGAAAACCTATAACCCTGTGTTGATGCACAGTTCAGAGAACCTATAACCCTGTGTTGATGCACAGTTCAGAGAACCTATATCCTTGTGTTGATGCACAGCTCTGAAAACCTATAACCCTGTGTTGATGCACAGTTCAGAGAACCTATAACCCTGTGTTGATGCACAGCTCAGAGAACCTATAACCCAGTGTTGATGCACAGCTCAGAGAACCTATAACGTTGTGTTGATGCACAGTTCAGAGAACCTATATCCTTGTGTTGATGCACAGCTCAGAGAACCTATAACCCTGTGTTGATGCACAGCTCAGAGAACCTATAACCCAGTGTTGATGCACAGCTCAGAGAACCTATAACCCTGTGTTGATGCACAGCTCAGAGAACCTATAACCCTGTGTTGATGCACAGTTCAGAGAACCTATAACCCTGTGTTGATGCACAGCTCAGAGAACCTATAACCCAGTGTTGATGCACAGCTCAGAGAACCTATAACCCAGTGTTGATGCACAGCTCAGAGAACCTATAACCCTGTGTTGATGCACAGCTCAGAGAACCTATAACCCTGTGTTGATGCACAGCTCAGAGAACCTATAACCTTGTGTTGATGCACAGTTCTTTTGTCTTGTACTTGTCGCCGTTCAGGGGAAATAAGCTTGCGCTGCAATGTGGACATCATAGTAATGTAATGATATAATGTAACGGGAGGATCTTATTCTAACATTGGTGGAAAAAAGGAGGGTAATCAAATCAAGCTGTTTAGAAAACAAGCTGTTTATAATATGGATAAGGCCTCCCCCCCCCCTAAAAAAGCAATAAAAAAAGCCGTGCTCAGCAAATAGAAACATGAATCAAATTAAAAGGCGTATGCTTTTCCATACCCTATTTAAAACACACACACACAAACTATATCAGTTAAATCAATAATCTTTGTTCATTATTGTAATATTTATCGGTTCTAGCTAAATTGGCTTTTTACCAATGCTGTCTATAACTTGCCCACACCCAGGTAATATTTTTCATTAGTATATAGAATGAATGCCCATCCTAAGTTACCTTGCCGATCCAGTTTACATTTTCCATCATGAGGTAACATTTCCCATTTGTGTAGACAATGAGGTAACATCACCCATTTAATACATTTACGATCCTGATGTAACATGTCAAGAGCTAACATTTACAATCCTGAGGTTACATGTCAAGAGCTAACATTTACGATCCTGAGGTTACATGTCAAGAGCTAACATTTACGATCCTGAGGTTACATGTCAAGAGCTAACATTTACGATCGTGAGGTAACATGTCAAGAGCTAACATTTACGATCCTGAGGTAACATGTCAAGAGCTAACATTTACAATCCTGAGGTTACATGTCAAGAGCTAACATTTACGATCCTGAGGTTACATGTCAAGAGCTAACATTTACGATCCTGAGGTTACATGTCAAGAGCTAACATTTACAATCCTGAGGTTACATGTCAAGAGCTAACATTTACGATCCTGAGGTTACATGTCAAGAGCTAACATTTACGATCCTGAGGTTACATGTCAAGAGCTAACATTTACGATCCTGATGTAACATGTCAAGAGCTAACATTTACGATCCTGAGGTTACATGTCAAGAGCTAACATTTACGATCCTGAGGTAACATGTCAAGAGCTAACATTTACAATCCTGAGGTTACATGTCAAGAGCTAACATTTACGATCCTGATGTAACATGTCAAGAGCTAACATTTACTATCCTGAGGTTACATGTCAAGAGCTAACATTTACATTCCTGAGGTTACATGTCAAGAGCTAACATTTACGATCCTGATGTAACATGTCAAGAGCTAACATTTACGATACTGCCTACGCATTGTCCGACCTAAGGTAATTCTCTTTATTGTGTGTATAAGCTGCTCCACTTTAACTTTTCTCATCACAACAGTAGCATTTCCCAACGTGAGGTAACATTACCAATCTTGTGGTAACATTACCAATCTTGAGGTAACATTACCAATCTTGCGGTAACATTACCAATCTTGCGGTAACATTACCAATCTTGTGGTAACATTACCAATCTTGTGGTAACATTACCAATCTTGTGGTAACATTACCAATCTTGTGGTAACATTACCAATCTTGTGGTAACATTACCAATCTTGTGGTAACATTACCAATCTTGTGGTAACATTACCAATTTTGTGGTAACATTACCAATTTTGTGGTAACATTACCTGTGTTGATTGCAGATAGAAAAACTACGAAATTAGTGATAAGAGCATTTTCAATCGGAGGTTGATAGATTATTTTAACCAATAAGATTAACGTTAATTACACAAATTGAACCCATTAGATTCAGTCTGGGGCTAATTATATACTGTTTTAACCCCTCAACCAATCTGTGCCTGTAGGGAAGACAGACATAGTCTTACTGAGGCCGAGTTTAACAATCAAATCAACAGACACCAATAGAGTATGAAATAAAAACACTGGATTACTAATTTTAACGTTTGTATTTATGCTGTATAATATGGACATGACACATACACCTGACATTTATGCTGTATAATATGGACATGACACATACACCTGACATTTATGCTGTATAATATGGACATGACACATACACCTGACATTTATGCTGTATAATATGGACATGACACATACACCTGACATTTATGCTGTATAATATGGACATGACACATACACCTGACATTTATGCTGTATAATATGGACATGACACATACACCTGACATTTATGCTGTATAATATGGACATGACACATACACCTGACATTTATGCTGTATAATATGGACATGACACATACACCTGACATTTATGATGTATAATATGGACATGACACATACACCTGACATTTATTATGTACATATTTGCGTACCGGCAAGCCGTACAACCTGTCGAAACTAAGCGGTACGTGTGAATAACTACACAGACAAGGTTAAAAAATTAGAATATCAAATTGATTTACATTTAATATACTTAATATAGCTGACTAACATGTACACATTGTTTAGCACAGTGGTCCTCAAGCTCTCACAAGAGTGTTGTCAAGTTTGACAAAAGTGTTCCTATATTTCTTAAACAATTTTTTTTAAACTCCGTTTTTAATTAAGGCTCTAATTTGACTTGGAGAGTTGAGTATAAAACAAAGCTGTTCTTGGGTATGGGAGAGAAGGGCAATATCATCAGGTCATCAAGTTGGTCTCACAAGATCCATTGGATTCCATTCCTCTTCTGCTGTGTGGATGTTTTCATCACTCAAAAGCAAACAAGAACACGAAAGGCAAGGGCAACCATCCTTGCCTGACACCAGTTTTACCTTGAAAGCATCTATCATCTGCTGGCCATGGATAACTTGGCAGGTCATCCCTTCTTAAGTGTTCCTGATTATATCCGTGCAGTGTTTGTGATAAATATTTTTTTCAGTCAAATTTTCTTCAGCCACTGTGCACTCAGTCCAAAACCCTTAGGGTACACTGCTGTGGTTTGTACTGCCCAAAACTCACTGCTGGGAACACCACCCTAGTGTTTGTAATGCTGGCCATTATTAAATTATTCATCATTAGTTTTAATTTAATGGAATTCTCTACCATTACACATCCATAGTATTCAAACAACCAAGTCTTTCAAGAATGCACTTAACAGTTAAGACGCATCTTTTCAAAATTAATGAAACAACAATTCTTTTAATGATTAACGTAGCTTTTTGTGTTATGTACTGTAATTAATGTGGTTGTTATAGTATGAATGCTACTTTATTACTTAAATGTATGTTATTACCTTCATGTATGAATGCTACTTTATTACTTAAATGTATGTTATTACCTTCATGTAAAGCGCTGTGAGCCCAGTTCCTTACTGGGATACAGCGCTATATAAATTATCAATTTATTATATAAATTATCAATTTATTTATTATTTATACCTTCTTGAAGAAGCGTGAGAACCCTGCTATAGCATTATCAAGTAAGGCCCAAGTGAAATTGAAATATGAATTCGACTTAAGAAATAAACATATGAATAAACGCCTCATTGCAGTCACCAAGCTGCTTTAAAGAACTAAGTGAACAGCCCTTGGCACCTTCAGTGAATAGTTTCAGAAGGCGAGGTTTCAACAGTGAGACTAAACATAGACATGTCAAGGCTTTTAGGCAGTGGACTTCCTAACAGTGGATATCACTTACATGCAATGTGATATGTGGTCTGATGATGTCATAGTGACGTCATCCCTTTGAGTCTGATGATGTTATAGTGCACTCATGCCACAAAGTCTGATGTCATAGTGCAGTCCTGACATTGAGTCTGATGATGTCATAGAGCAGTCATCCCATTGAGTCTAATGTCATACAGCAGTCATCCCATTGAGTCTGATGTCATACAGCAGTCATCCCATTGAGTCTGATGTCATACAGCAGTCATCCCATTGAGTCTGATGTCATACAGCAGTCATCCCATTGAGTCTGATGTCATACAGCAGTCATCCCATTGAGTCTGATGTCATACAGCAGTCATCCCATTGAGTCTGATGTCATACAGCAGTCATCCCATTGAGTCTGATGTCATACAGCAGTCATCCCATTGAGTCTGATGTCATACAGCAGTCATCCCATTGAGTCTGATGTCATACAGCAGTCATCCCATTGAGTCTGATGTCATACAGCAGTCATGACATTGAGTCTGATGATGTCATAGAGCAGTCATCCCATTGAGTCTGATGTCATACAGCAGTCATGACATTGAGTCTGATGATGTCATAGAGCAGTCATCCCATTGAGTCTGGTGATGTCATAGAGGAGTCATCCCATTGAGTCTGATGTCATACAGCAGTCATCCCATTGAGTCTGATGTCATACAGCAGTCATCCCATTGAGTCTGATGTCATACAGCAGTCATCCCATTGAGTCTGATGTCATACAGCAGTTATCCCATTGAGTCTGATGTCATACAGCAGTCATCCCATTGAGTCTGATGTCATACAGCAGTCATCCCATTGAGTCTGATGTCATACAGCAGTCATCCCATTGAGTCTGATGATGTCATAGAGCAGTCATGCCATTGAGTCTAATGTCATACAGCAGTCGTCCCATTGAGTCTGATGTCATACAGCAGTCATCCCATTGAGTCTGATGTCATACAGCAGTCATCCCATTGAGTCTGATGTCATACAGCAGTCATCCCATTGAGTCTGATGTCATACAGCAGTCATGACATTGAGTCTGATGATGTCATAGAGCAGTCATCCCATTGAGTCTGGTGATGTCATAGAGGAGTCATCCCATTGAGTCTGATGTCATACAGCAGTCATCCCATTGAGTCTGATGTCATACAGCAGTCATCCCATTGAGTCTGATGTCATACAGCAGTCATCCCATTGAGTCTGATGTCATACAGCAGTCATCCCATTGAGTCTGATGATGTCATAGAGCAGTCATGCCATTGAGTCTAATGTCATACAGAAGTCATCCCATTGAGTCTGATGTCATACAGCAGTCATCCCATTGAGTCTGATGATGTCATAGAGCAGTCATGCCATTGAGTCTAATGTCATACAGCAGTCGTCCCATTGAGTCTGATGTCATACAGCAGTCATCCCATTGAGTCTGATGTCATACAGCAGTCATCCCATTGAGTCTGATGTCATACAGCAGTCATCCCATTGAGTCTGATGTCATACAGCAGTCATCCCATTGAGTCTGATGATGTCATAGAGCAGTCATGCCATTGAGTCTAATGTCATACAGCAGTCGTCCCATTGAGTCTGATGTCATACAGCAGTCATCCCATTGAGTCTGATGTCATACAGCAGTCGTCCCATTGAGTCTGATGTCATACAGCAGTCATGACATTGAGTCTCCTGATGTTACAGTGCAATCATAATGAGACTTTTAAAAAAACTTTTTTTTGCAATAATTTTTTTATTTCTACCAGACACCAGACAAGGACCACTTTCCTCCTACGCAACGTTTTAATTATTGAAGACTTATCAGCCAATCATTTTTGAATATTTATAATTTATTTATGACAAATAGAGCAATGTATAACTATAACATAAGGGAAAAGGAACAAAATATTTCATGTAAAACCAATGGGATGTTTTATATTTCAATGATTCATAAGGAATTGGCCAAAAAATGGTATTCATGTAATTCAACTTGAAAATCCCAAGGAAGATATAGAAAAAAAACTGTGTGCTGTCAGCATTTTCTATTACACAACATTTCTTAAATTTCCATCATTTTGCAATGTTTGAGAAATAGTGGAGTGTACATGTTGTGATCTCAATGTGTGAGACACTGGGTCAAGAGGCATACAGAGTATTGCATTAGTGGCATGAATACAGTGTGAGCATCATGAGACTGTTCACGGTAAACATCATTGCATTCACCAAGTCTTGATAAAAATGAAATCATAAAAAATTTGTGCATTTAAGTCATTGTGCCATAATACGAAGGGATGAATCGGTTCATCAATAAGAGATGAGAGTGGGGAGTTTAATTGACAGCAGACATTTCAAACATAATAGCCACAGGAAATTGATATTTTTAGACACAATGCCATGAATGTCACATGAAATAATATTTTTGGATGGCAAAGAAAGTGACTTCACAAGTTTAATAAAAAAAATATATTCATTAAAAAAATGTTAAAAAAATTCCTAACTACAGTACTAAAATTTTTAAAAATGCAATTAGCAAAGCAAAAGCAAAATAAAATGTACCAGCCCTTCACTGCACCTCTAAATCTCAAGCGACAGAGTATATAAATAGTGGTTGGAAATTTTTTTTTGCTGTGTGTATTCAATAAAACAATTTTTTTAAAATAACAAGCATGTAGAGTATCTAATTTATTTTTTTTTAAAAGGGATGCTAATCTAGTTAATTTACACTTCACACGTAATGTCAAGGTTATTCTGAAAAATATACATTTTTAAAAAAAAATGTACATATATTATTTAAGCAATAGAGGGGCATGTTTATTAAAAATGAAATTTATGATAAAGATTTGTTTTTTATTTTTAGATTTTAGTTTCTGAGCCCCATCTTTTTGGTTGAGCTGAAGCTCCATTACAAGAAATGTCTTCTATCATTCAGGTATCAGTAATGAAGTGTCGGATATCAATATTTATTTAAAATCAATAATTGCAAACATAGCTCCTAGATTTCAATGTTATCAGAGATCATGACCAAAGAGCCACCATTGATGATTCCCAGAAACTGAGATCAGAGATGTAATGACATCATTTCACCCCATTCTGTAATACTGTTCAGTTTTAGGCAACAAATTTCATACACATCAATTCAAGTCGACGATTCACTCAAGACACACACTTTATTTTAGCAGGACATGAGCAACAAAAAAAAAGATTAATTAAAAGAATAATGAGAAAGAGTTCATGAATATTCTAATAAGTTTACAAATGTATTAGACTGTCACACAGTGAGTGGTAAACTTTAACAGCAAACACTAGCACCAGAGAACAATCAACCCTACAAATGTTTTAGTTAACATCATTTATTCTACTACAATAATGGTATGTGATTAAGAAGCTAAAAACTAAGTGAAATCATTTCAAGAGTATGAGTTGCTGCTGCTGACCAAGTGGACACAACAATATTAAAGAGATTTTGGAATTGTAACAGAATTATGCTCTGTGTATTATTGGATCAGTTGTGTTGATGAGATAAATTTTCATATTCCTATTTTTAAAAAAAAATTAAATGACAAGTTTATCCATTCCTTAGAATATTGAGACATTTCTCTGAGCTTGTCTGGTCCATAACTGTATAAAGCAAAGTTGAGCTTCTTAACACAACAAACCCTAAACCTGGGTGGGACTGAGAGAATGCTTGGCGGAGAGAATGCTGGGACTGAGAGAATGCTGGGCTGAGAGAATGCTGGGACTGAGAGAATGCTGGGACTGAGAGAATGCTGGGACTGAGAGAATGCTAGGCTGAGAGAATGCTGGACTGAGAGAATGCTTGGCTGAGAGAATGCTGGGCTGAGAGAATGCTGGGACTGAGAGAATGCTGGACTGAGAGAATGCTTGGCTGAGAGAATGCTGGGCTGAGAGAATGTTGGACTGAGAGAATGTTGGGCTGAGAGAATGCTTGGCTGAGAGAATGCTGGGCTGAGAGAATGCTGGACTGAGAGAATGCTGGGCTGAGAGAATGCTTGGCTGAGAGAATGCTGGGCTGAGAGAATGCTGGGACTGAGAGAATGCTGGACTGAGAGAATGCTTGGCTGAGAGAATGCTGGGCTGAGAGAATGCTGGGACTGAGAGAATGCTGGACTGAGAGAATGCTTGGCTGAGAGAATGCTGGGCTGAGAGAATGCTGGGCTGAGAGAATGCTGGGCTGAGAGAATGTTGGACTGAGAGAATGTTGGGCTGAGAGAATGTTGGGCTGAGAGAATGTTGGGCTGAGAGAATGCTGGGCTGAGAGAATGTTGGACTGAGAGAATGCTGGGCTGAGAGAATGCTGGGCTGAGAGAATGCTGGGCTGAGAGAATGTTGGACTGAGAGAATGTTGGACTGAGAGAATGTTGGACTGAGAGAATGTTGGACTGAGAGAATGCTGGGCTGAGAGAATGCTGGGCTGAGAGAATGTTGGACTGAGAGAATGTTGGGCTGAGAGAATGTTGGGCTGAGAGAATGCTGGGCTGAGAGAATGTTGGGCTGAGAGAATGCTGGACTGAGAGAATGTTTGGCGGACAGAATGCTTGGCTGAGAGAATGTTGGGCTGAGAGAATGTTGGACTGAGAGAATGTTGGGCTGAGAGAATGTTGGGCTGAGAGAATGCTGGGCTGAGAGAATGCTTGGCGGAGAGAATGCTTGGCTGAGAGAATGTTGGGCTGAGAGAATGTTGGGCTGAGAGAATGCTGGGCTGAGAGAATGTTGAGCTGAGAGAATGCTGGGCTGAGAGAATGTTGGGCTGAGAGAATGCTGGGCTGAGAGAATGTTGGGCTGAGAGAATGCTGGGCTGAGAGAATGTTGGGCTGAGAGAATGCTGGGCTGAGAGAATGTTGGGCTGAGAGAATGTTGGGCTGAGAGAATGCTGGGCTGAGAGAATGTTGGGCTGAGAGAATGCTGGGCTGAGAGAATGCTCGGCTGAGAGAATGTTGGGCTGAGAGAATGTTGGGCTGAGAGAATGCTGGGCCGAGAGAATGCTCGGCTGAGAGAATGTTGGGCTGAGAGAATGCTGGGCTGAGAGAATGCTGGGCTGAGAGAATGCTGGGCTGAGAGAATGTTGGGCTGAGAGAATGTTTGAGTTGAATGGTGCTATATTCCAGTATAAATAGTCATTAACTTTAACTTCAATTGAACCAATGAGAGGCAAACAAAGCTTAACAACTTGTAGTTCCCAACCACTTTGTTGTATAGACATGGTCCAACAAAAATAAAATGTTGTAACAGACTCAAAGTGAGCAAAAGCAAAGAGACAACAAAAAAAAGAATAACTAAAATGATGTTGTTGCATTGTACATGCATAAATGTTGATGTTGCATATGTCAGCTGTTAGTTGCATCTGCATGAAAATATTGCATAGTAAGACATTCAAGTTTTAAGTTCACTCCTCAATCATGTTATTATCAGCTATAAAAAACTGATAAAAGCATTCATTTAAAAACATTTAATTAATTTACAATGCTACAAAAACTGTATTCAAGAAAAACTGCTAAGCTACTAAACATTGATAATTATTAGTGAAAGATCCTCCTGTTCCCAGACAAACAAGCCATATATGACTTTGATTCTCCACTACAACAACTTATCCATGCCTCTAATTTCAAATCTAATCATGGAAGACTCACACATTAATAAAAGACTTAAATCTTTGAATGGACAAGCTAAGGCCAAATATGTAGATTTATTGTGAAACCAACAAACATGCAACATTGAATAGCAAAACACAAACATAAGAGCTATTACATTATGACATGCTCATCACAGCCATTTTGACATTAAGTTTGTGCAAACCAAGACATTCCAAAATTTAAAATATCATTTTGATTCTAGATAATCTTGAGAAACAGTGACGTACGTGGATGTAAATATAAAAGTTGTCATAAAGCCTAGGATTTCAATGTGATGATTTAGCCACTCTTAAGACTGCTGGACGACACCACAGACACCAAACTTATATGAAATACTACCACAGTCTCTATACTCACAGACCAAAGTCTGCTATCACCACACATGGACTATCAATTATTTAGCAACTGAAACAAATTTTACAACTGCTACAAACCTTAATTCAATAGCAAATAGATTAATTCAAATGTGCCCTTTCTTTAGAACAGGGCTACAATTTGTGTTAATGTAGCATGGGTATACAAATAACAAACAACACCATTCGTTTTAAATGTATCATACCATCATATTCATACCACAGCTGTAACATACCATCATATTCAAACCACAGCTATACCATACCATCATACTCATACCACAGCTGTACCATACCTCCATATTCATACCACAGCTGTACCATACCATCATATTCATACCACAGCTGTACCAGACCAAAATATCCATAAATCAGTTTGATCTGCCCACCAGATCCACATACAAGGTTACCATCACATTAGTTCACATACAAGGTTACCATCACATTAGTTCCACATACAAGGTTACCATCACATTAGTTCCACATACAAGGTTACCATCACATTAGCTTCACATACAAGGTTACCATCACATTAGTTCCACATACAAGGTGACCATCACATTAGTTCCACATACAAGGTTACCATCACATTAGTTTCACATACAAGGTTACCATCACATTAGTTCCACATACAAGGTTACCATCACATTAGTTCACATACAAGGTTACCATCACATTAGTTCACATACAAGGATACCATCACATTAGTTCCACATACAAGGATACCATCACATTAGTTCCACATACAAGGTTACCATCACATTAGTTCCACATACAAGGTTAACATCACATTAGTTCACATACAAGGATACCATCACATTAGTTCCACATACAAGGATACCATCACATTAGTTCACATATAACTTTATAGATTAACATACACATTGATAATGAGCTCCAACTGCATACATATTCACTCTCCAGATGTATCTGAGGATCAAACGTCTGTAACACAAGCATTCAACTGAAATGGCTGGAGTTGTTCTCACTATTTAAAACCTGAATATATCACTGTCTAACACTTGAAAGTATCACTATTTTATATCTGAATCAATCTATAATACCTCATAACCTGATATGATTATCGATGTTTAAAGTGAATAGTGTAAATGTTATCACTTCAAGGTATCACTTTTTACCATTGGGATTTATTAACTTGTAATGCAAATTTGAGGAATGTAAATTAAATATTGAAATTTAATTGCTTGATGTGTAACAATGTTAAAAAAAAATTAAAAAATCACACAAAATATTGAGGTGTTAAAAAAACAAAAGCATTTTGTTAGTCATGAGGATTTCATCCTACTGTTCCCTTCATTTTGAGTTTTCATGTCTTCAGTTGTCCATTGTGTTTTAGCACACCCTAAGTTATTTTTTACTACGAAAAAATGTATGCAAATAATTAAATGAACGAACATGATGTTCCTTAACAGATAAGAAAATAAACATTGTTTGCATGCTAGATCTTTCATGTGACAAGGAAACATCAAACAAGTCTAAGTCAGCCAAAAGATGACTAGTTTTACCTTAAAATAATGCACGTCTGATTTAGTATCATACAATGATAAATTCATACATACTTCATCTATTATTACTCATTTCGTTGATACAGTGAAAATATATATATATATTTCCCCGGTCTATATTTTAATTTTCATATTTGTGAATTGATAATTTTTGGAATAGATCTATGATGTTATGAATGTTGGAACTGATTTCATTTTGGAAGTGTCCAGTTCCTTGATACTACAGTTAAAGTCAACAATCAGCTTTAATGTTTCTGAAAAAAATGTGTTAAAAAGTATTACTCTCAAAGATGATCTATTGGTACAAGCAAACCCTTTAGAAGAGTGGAACATACCTTGGATAGCCACACACCCTAACATACCTTGGATAGCCACACATCCTAACATACCTTGGATAGCCACACACCCTAACATAGATAGCCACACACCCTAACATACCTTGGATAGCCACACACCCTAACATACCTTGGATAGCCACACACCCTAACATAGATAGCCACACACCCTAACATACCTTGGATAGCCACACACCCTAACATACCTTGGATAGCCACACACCCTAACATACCTTGGATAGCCACACACCCTAACATACCTTGGATAGCCACACACCCTAACATAGATAGCCACACACCCTAACATACCTTGGATAGCCACACACCCTAACATACCTTGGATAGCCACACACCCTAACATACCTTGGATAGCCACACACCCTAATATACCTTGGATAGCCACACACCCTAACATACCTTGGATAGCCACACACCCTAACATACCTTGGATAGCCACACACCCTAACATACATTGGATAGCCACACACCCTAACATACATTGGATAGCCACACACCCTAACATACATTGGATAGCCACACACCCTAACATACCTTGGATAGCCACACACCCTAATATACCTTGGATAGCCACACACCCTAACATACCTTGGATAGCCACACACCCTAACATACCTTGGATAGCCACACACCCTAACATACCTTGGATAGCCACACACCCTAACATACCTTGGATAGCCACACACCCTAACATACCTTGGATAGCCACACACCCTAACATACCTTGGATAGCCACACACCCTAACATACCTTGGATAGCCACACACCCTAACATACCTTGGATAGCCACACACCCTAACACACCTTGGATAGCCACACACCCTAACATACCTTGGATAGCCACACACCCAAACATATCTTGGATAGCCACACACCCTAACATACCTTGGATAGCCACACACCCTAACATACCTTGGATAGCCACACACCTTAACATACCTTGGATAGCCACACACCCTAATATACCTTGGATAGCCACACACCCTAACATACCTTGGATAGCCACACACCCTAATATACCTTGGATAGCCACACACCCTAACACACCTTGGATAGCCACACACCCTAACATACCTTGGATAGCCACACACCCTAACATACCTTGGATAGCCACACACCCTAACATACCTTGGACAGCCACACATCCTAACATACCTTGGATAGCCACACACCCTAACATAGATAGCCACACACCCTAACATACCTTGGATAGCCACACACCCTAACATACCTTGGATAGCCACACACCCTAACATAGATAGCCACACACCCTAACATACCTTGGATAGCCCCACACCCTAACATACCTTGGATAGCCACACACCCTAACATACCTTGGATAGCCACACATCCTAACATACCTTGGATAGCCACACACCCTAACATACCTTGGATAGCCACACACCCTAACATAGATAGCCACACACCCTAACATACCTTGGATAGCCACACACCCTAACATACCTTGGATAGCCACACACCCTAATATACCTTGGATAGCCACACACCCTAACATACCTTGGATAGCCACACACCCTAACATACCTTGGATAGCCACACACCCTAACATACCTTGGATAGCCACACACCCTAACATACCTTGGATAGCCACACACCCTAACATACATTGGATAGCCACACACCCTAACATACATTGGATAGCCACACACCCTAACATACCTTGGATAGCCACACATCCTAACATACCTTGGATAGCCACACACCCTAACATAGATAGCCACACACCCTAACATACCTTGGATAGCCACACACCCTAACATACCTTGGATAGCCACACACCCTAACATACCTTGGATAGCCACACACCCTAACATACCTTGGATAGCCACACACCCTAACATACCTTGGATAGCCACACACCCTAACATACCTTGGATAGCCACACACCCTAACACACCTTGGATAGCCACACACCCTAACATACCTTGGATAGCCATACACCCTAACATATCTTGGATAGCCACACACCCTAACATACCTTGGATAGCCACACACCCTAACATACCTTGGATAGCCACACACCTTAACATACCTTGGATAGCCACACACCCTAACATACCTTGGATAGCCACACACCCTAATATACCTTGGATAGCCACACACCCTAACATACCTTGGATAGCCACACACCATAATATACCTTGGATAGCCACACACCCTAACACACCTTGGATAGCCACACACCCTAACATACCTTGGATAGCCACACACCCTAACATACCTTGGATAGCCACACACCCTAACATACCTTGGATAGCCACACACCCTAACATACCTTGGATAGCCACACACCCTAACATACCTTGGATAGCCACACACCCTAACATACCTTGGATAGCCACACACCCTAACAACAAAATGCACAAATTCATCAATCAATCCAATTCATGATGAGGTGGAGCTCCTTTATGTTCTGTTTGGCCCAAGTCATAAATATTATAGACAAAAATGAAACATTTTATAATGTGAATCGAATGTGAACCTGTGGTTCGTGGACTATATTTTGAGAGCCACTGGTTTACAAGTAACAAGGAAAGGCAAAACCGTTTCCATTAAATTAAAAGCATGCTACACTTATTCTGCATAGATAAATGTTGACTCTTGTTGCTTTGTTTTTAAGTAGAATAAAATATGATGATAAGACTAGCAAGTCTGAAGTAAACTGAATCAAACTTAAACACCAATTAACTGTACACAAAACATTGCTTCAAGAATTTTACTATTAAATTTACATAATTAAAAGTAGAGAAAAGCTGAATAAAGTAAATTATATTTCTATACAAAATCACTATAATAAATATGTTAAAGGTATTAACAGCCAGTGTATTTACAAAATAAAATAAACAGTAAATGATACACACTCACAGAACCTAAGACACTTAGACACTAAATTATGCAATAGAAGTCTATATTTTCAGGGGAAACAATTTAGGTATGTGTGGAAAATATTAATAGTGTTGTTTTTTTTAAAAATTCTATACATTTTCTTGAACCAATGATAAATATTTTATTAAAAAAATTGAACTTAAGATATTTATGACTCATATCAATGAATGCACATGGAATTTTTTCAAGAAACTAGCACATAAAAGAATTTTAAATATTACTAAAGGAAGACAACTCATAATAATAATCGTCTACTGAATTCTTAGTGACTTAATTGGTTGCCATCTCACCTGGACTGGGACACATGACAAAAGCATTGCAATGTACAGCCTGGCAGATATATCACAGGTCCATTACACAGTCATGCAAGAGAAAGACTTTATTTTACATACAAGTAAACACCTACTTGCGTGGGGCTCTATGGGGACTTTATGCATCAGAAATCTGGACACTCATTAATTTGCCCATTGTCCAGCTGTCCAATATTTCCGTTCAGTGAACATGAACGTGACCTTGACTTTTTTTTTCAAGCAATGACCTTGTTCAGGTCAGCAGTTATACAATGCTACAAATCTTAAAGCAAAATCATTTAAAGGTCGGTCATTTATACATGTAAATATTTCTCTATACAAAGGTGTGAATCTTATACCAGGATTCCTTGTAAGTCAACAATCCTTTCTCAGAATAATAGGTCTCTCCCCATGTTAATAAATTGACTTAACCCCCACTCGCAAGTGGCTGACCGCCACTCGCAAGTGACTGACCGCCACTCGCAAGTGAATGACCGCCACTCGCAAGTGAATGACCGCCACAAGTGAATGACCGCCACTCACAAGTGGCTGACCACCACTCACAAGTGGCTGACCACCACTCACAAGTGGTTGACCACCACTCAAAAGTGACTTACTGACCACCAATCACAAGTGAATTACTGACCACAAAATTTATTGATGTCGAAAAAATTTCAAAAGAGACCAGAGCACTCAAGCTAAGGACACAGAACTCCATGGTCTTGGTGTTCTGACAGACTGCCGGCCTTGACAGTGTGTGAAGTGGACATCACTGTTGTCCATGTAATGGACTACATACACAGTTGTGTTAATTAGGTCAGTTCCATAATTTAAAAAACCTGTCCTTTACAAGATGAACTTGTGATGCTTGGCATGATGGTTGACATGATGGTTGGCATGATGGTTGGTGTTTCGTTGCTGGCTGACTTGAGGTTACTGTTTTCGCTTTAACTTTTCAGGGTTATTAGAAGCCATGTTCGTGAAGTCTCTGAAGACATCTTGAAAAGTTTCATCGCCTGCAAACACACCAAAATTCAATTATATTAAAAGAAGTTTTTTTTTACCTTTCAGAATTACAAGATTAAAAGAAAGTTTTTATCTTTAAACAGAAAACATTAAAAGAATAATAATAATAAATTGATAATTTTTATAGCGCTGTATCCCAGCAAGGAGGCGGGCTCACATCGCTTTACATGGAGATAATAACATACACATAATAATTAAATAAACATTCTTTTCATAATAACCACATAAATGACAGTACGTTACACATAAGCTACGTTAATCATTACAAAGAAATGTTGTTTCTTTAATTTTGAAAATAAATTTTGAAAAGATGCATCATAAGTGCAGTCTTGAAGGACTTGGTAGATGAAATACTCCGGATGTGTAATGGTAGAGAATATAGAAAGGATAGCAATTATATCTCTTACACATACACATGAGGGAATAAATTAAGGTTTAAAGTCCTGACAATGGAAGTAATGGAACCCACCAGCCAAATTATTCATAAACGTTGGTATGAAAGCCCTTCCTTAAGAAACACAACCCATTTGTAAAAAATTCCATCTTGTAGTTGTAGAGTTGTAAGAATGTCCCAACTTTAGAAGAGATCAAGTCAAACAAACAAGGTCCATATTAGCTCTAGCACACATATTGCTTCCTTCAGGACATTGTGGCCTTATGAGCAGGGTGAAATTGTGGCCTTGTGAGCAGGGTGAAATTGTGGTCTTGTGAGCAGGGTGAAATTGTGGCCTTGTGAGCAGGGTGAAATTGTGGCCTTGTGAGCAGGGTGAAATTGTGGCCTTGTGAGCAGGGTGAAATTGTGGCCTTGTGAGCAGGGTGAAATTGTGGCCTTGTGAGCAGGGTCAAATTAAACTACGACATCTTAGCCCCCACCTGTTGCCTGACCCCATAACGGAGTGACTAACTAGTGGATATCAAACGCTAAGAGAGAGAGAGAGATTGGGAGAGTAAGATAAAGAGATAGGGTGAGAAGGCGGAGGGAGAGGGGACAGGGTAGAGAGGGAGGGGGAGAAAGAGACAGTCAAACAAAGACACAGACATCCACACATTCACAAACATCCACACATACCTAGACATCCACACACACACAACACACTAAAACCAGCAACAACTATTTGACAAAGGATGAAAGGAATGATTTAATTACATAATTGTAATTCACAAAGCTGAACTGTTGACTCAATTTTATCCAACACAATACACAGTCAATACTGTAACTTTGGTTTTTTTAGGCGCAGAAAACAGTTAAATCTTTTGGTGTTGTCACAAGGTTTTGGTGTTGTTACAAGGTATTCATTTTAAAGCAACTTGTTGATGCTTTCACAGGCAGTTAGTGATGTTACAAGGATTTAGTGTGGTTACGTTGAATTGGTGTAGCGACAAGACATAGTTGTTTTTGTAATAAGGTGTTGATGAAACAAAGCAATCATTTAACCTCGTTTAAATTTTAGAAAGACGTATAAGAAGACGACCAATCTATATCACATTTAATCAGGTCTACAGTGACAGGGTGACTTGGTATTAAAATGGCTTCTACTGTTTACCAAGACTCCAGGATTGATCACTAACTCGGGGCTTCTCAAACACTCTCTGATGACCTTTTCTCAGGAAGCCCTGCCTTCTGAGAATGACATAACATGACATGACATATTGCCATCAATTCAAAGGCATGACTCGGCCACTGAGACTCGGCCACTGAGACTCGGCCACTGAAAACGTCTTTTGAAAACTGCTACTGCACTCACAATAGTTCATTACTTGAACAAGAATTCTCTCCCAATGAAATCTCCAGTTATCTCAAATAAAAAGATTTTTCTTTTCACTGAATGTAACTTCATTTTTCAGCAAAAGCAGTTGGTGACTAAACAAGAAAAGAATTGAGATTAGGGATAAAAGGATAGTGGGGGGGGGGACAGACAAAATTAGGTTACAGTCAAATTTGTTGCGGGGAATGTAACTGTTATTGAAGATTCACCTCAAAAATTAATATTTAATTAACAAAATCATAACTGTTTCGGGAACCAACGCTAACAGAACTCAAAATTTACATTAAAAACTAACAATAATAAAAATAACCTCAATATGTCTATAATTGTTTGCATGAATTATGCACATGTTGTTGGAGTTCTAAAACGCTATTGATGCTTCCCAACTATTGGGCTGGTATTATTGGGACAATCCACAGAAATAGGATACAAAGATCTGGCAAATCTAAGGCTGGTAAACGACAAAAAGGGACCAGTGTTCAGACTTTCTCAATCAAAGGAAAAGGACATAAATATGGAAACAGTTTAAGCCTCATATTAGTAGACACTCCAAAATGGAAGCACATATTCTCAGTGAGATAAAGTGAACTTCTTGTCAGTAAGGTAAAGTAAACTTCTTGTCAGTAAGGTAAAGTGAACTTCTTGTCAGTGAGATAAAGTGAACTTCTTGTCATTAAGATAAAGTGAGCTTCTTGTCAGTGAGATAAAGTGAACTTCTTGTCAGTAAGGTAAAGTAAACTTCTTGTCAGTGAGATAAAGTGAACTTCTTGTCAGTAAGATAAAGTGAACTTCTTGTCAGTAAGGTAAAGTAAACTTCTTGTCAGTAAGGTAAAGTAAACTTCTTGTCAGTAAGGTAAAGTAAACTTCTTGTCAGTAAGGTAAAGTAAACTTCTTGTCAGTAAGGTAAAGTAAACTTCTTGTCAGTAAGGTAAAGTAAACTTCTTGTCAGTAAGGTAAAGTAAACTTCTTGTCAGTGAGATAAAGTGAACTTTTTGTCAGTAAGGTAAAGTAAACTTCTTGTCAGTGAGATAAAGTGAACTTCTTGTCAGTAAGGTAAAGTAAACTTCTTGTCAGTGAGATAAAGTGAACTTTTTGTCAGTAAGGTAAAGTGAACTTCTTGTCAGTAAGGTAAAGTAAACTTCTTGTCAGTGAGATAAAGTGAACTTTTTGTCAGTAAGGTAAAGTAAACTTCTTGTCAGTAAGGTAAAGTAAACTTTTTGTCAGTAAGGTAAAGTGAACTTCTTGTCAGTAAGGTAAAGTAAACTTCTTGTCAGTAAGGTAAAGTAAACTTCTTGTCAGTAAGGTAAAGTGAACTTCTTGTCAGTAAGGTAAAGTAAACTTCTTGTCAGTAAGGTAAAGTGAACTTCTTGTCAGTGAGATAAAGTGAACTTCTTGTCAGTAAGGTAAAGTAAACTTCTTGTCAGTGAGATAAAGTGAACTTCTTGTCAGTGAGATAAAGTGAACTTCTTGTCAGTGAGATAAAGTGAACTTCTTGTCAGTGAGATAAAGTGAACTTCTTGTCAGTGAGATAAAGTGAACTTCTTGTCAGTGAGATAAAGTGAACTTCTTGTCAGTGAGATAAAGTGAACTTCTTGTCAGTGAGATAAAGTGAACTTTTTGTCAGTAAGGTAAAGTAAACTTCTTGTCAGTGAGATAAAGTGAACTTCTTGTCAGTAAGGTAAAGTAAACTTCTTGTCAGTGAGATAAAGTGAACTTTTTGTCAGTAAGGTAAAGTGAACTTCTTGTCAGTAAGGTAAAGTAAACTTCTTGTCAGTAAGATAAAGTGAACTTCTTGTCAGTAAGGTAAAGTAAACTTCTTGTCAGTAAGGTAAAGTAAACTTCTTGTCAGTAAGGTAAAGTAAACTTCTTGTCAGTAAGGTAAAGTAAACTTCTTGTCAGTAAGGTAAAGTAAACTTCTTGTCAGTAAGGTAAAGTAAACTTCTTGTCAGTAAGGTAAAGTAAACTTCTTGTCAGTGAGATAAAGTGAACTTTTTGTCAGTAAGGTAAAGTAAACTTCTTGTCAGTGAGATAAAGTGAACTTCTTGTCAGTGAGATAAAGTGAACTTCTTGTCAGTGAGATAAAGTGAACTTCTTGTCAGTGAGATAAAGTGAACTTCTTGTCAGTGAGATAAAGTGAACTTCTTGTCAGTGAGATAAAGTGAACTTCTTGTCAGTGAGATAAAGTGAACTTTTTGTCAGTAAGGTAAAGTAAACTTCTTGTCAGTGAGATAAAGTGAACTTCTTGTCAGTAAGGTAAAGTAAACTTCTTGTCAGTGAGATAAAGTGAACTTTTTGTCAGTAAGGTAAAGTGAACTTCTTGTCAGTAAGGTAAAGTAAACTTCTTGTCAGTAAGATAAAGTGAACTTCTTGTCAGTAAGGTAAAGTAAACTTCTTGTCAGTAAGGTAAAGTAAACTTCTTGTCAGTAAGGTAAAGTAAACTTCTTGTCAGTAAGGTAAAGTAAACTTCTTGTCAGTAAGGTAAAGTAAACTTCTTGTCAGTAAGGTAAAGTAAACTTCTTGTCAGTAAGGTAAAGTAAACTTCTTGTCAGTGAGATAAAGTGAACTTTTTGTCAGTAAGGTAAAGTAAACTTCTTGTCAGTGAGATAAAGTGAACTTCTTGTCAGTAAGGTAAAGTAAACTTCTTGTCAGTGAGATAAAGTGAACTTTTTGTCAGTAAGGTAAAGTGAACTTCTTGTCAGTAAGGTAAACTAAACTTCTTGTCAGTGAGATAAAGTGAACTTTTTGTCAGTAAGGTAAAGTAAACTTCTTGTCAGTAAGGTAAAGTAAACTTTTTGTCAGTAAGGTAAAGTGAACTTCTTGTCAGTAAGGTAAAGTAAACTTCTTGTCAGTAAGGTAAAGTAAACTTCTTGTCAGTAAGGTAAAGTAAACTTCTTGTCAGTAAGGTAAAGTGAACTTCTTGTCAGTAAGGTAAAGTGAACTTCTTGTCAGTGAGATAAAGTGAACTTCTTGTCAGTAAGGTAAAGTAAACTTCTTGTCAGTGAGATAAAGTGAACTTCTTGTCAGTGAGATAAAGTGAACTTCTTGTCAGTGAGATAAAGTGAACTTCTTGTCAGTGAGATAAAGTGAACTTCTTGTCAGTGAGATAAAGTGAACTTCTTGTCAGTGAGATAAAGTGAACTTCTTGTCAGTGAGATAAAGTGAACTTCTTGTCAGTGAGATAAAGTGAACTTTTTGTCAGTAAGGTAAAGTAAACTTCTTGTCAGTGAGATAAAGTGAACTTCTTGTCAGTAAGGTAAAGTAAACTTCTTGTCAGTGAGATAAAGTGAACTTTTTGTCAGTAAGGTAAAGTGAACTTCTTGTCAGTAAGGTAAAGTAAACTTCTTGTCAGTGAGATAAAGTGAACTTTTTGTCAGTAAGGTAAAGTAAACTTCTTGTCAGTAAGGTAAAGTAAACTTTTTGTCAGTAAGGTAAAGTGAACTTCTTGTCAGTAAGGTAAAGTAAACTTCTTGTCAGTAAGGTAAAGTAAACTTCTTGTCAGTGAGATAAAGTGAACTTTTTGTCAGTAAGGTAAAGTGAACTTCTTGTCAGTAAGGTAAAGTAAACTTCTTGTCAGTAAGGTAAAGTAAACTTCTTGTCAGTGAGATAAAGTGAACTTCTTGTCAGTAAGGTAAAGTGAACTTCTTGTCAGTGAGATAAAGTGAACTTCTTGTCAGTGAGATAAAGTGAACTTCTTGTCAGTGAGATAAAGTGAACTTCTTGTCAGTGAGATAAAGTGAACTTCTTGTCAGTGAGATAAAGTGAACTTCTTGTCAGTGAGATAAAGTAAACTTCTTGTCAGTGAGATAAAGTGAACTTCTTGTCAGTGAGATAAAGTGAACTTCTTGTCAGTAAGGTAAAGTGAACATGTCTCATGTCAGTGGATTGATCTACTCCAACACATTATACAAACTCAATGGATTGATCTAGAGGGGGGGGGGAAGGGGGATAGGGTACAAAATCCCCCCTCCCCCCATTCCGTTGGATTTCTTTCTCATACATTTTAGATTGGTTCTGACTAATCCTTCATAACAAATTTTTTAAGATCCAGAATAAAGTAATGGGGTGTTTGAAATTTGCAAAATATTCCATATTGGGTTAGGGGCCTTGAATTTGTTTTTTTAAATTCACTTTATGATACAATTTTTCCATGGGTGGATGCATCAATATTAAAATATTGAAGGTCATTGAACTCTTGATATCCACTCCTTTAGGGCAAGGGGAATTAGAAAATGCCATTTATCTTTAAATAAATACCAATGAACATTGTGTCAATGATAGAACTTAGGCAGTCTGTATCAGAGCAATCAGAAGAACATTGTGTCAATGATAGAACTTAGGAACCGTCTGTATCAGAGCAATCAGAAGAACATTGTGTCAGTGATCAAACAAGTGGCTCAAATGGACAGTTTGTATAAGCAAACAACAAGTGGCTCAAATGGACAGTTTGTATCAGCAAACAAAAAGTGGCTCAAATGGACAGTTTGTATCAGCAAACAACAAATGGACAGTTTGACTCAATCAGCAACAGAAATGAAAACAATAGATCTACACCTGTTATAATAATCAGACTCACCTGGATTCCCCAGGTATCCATCAGCTTCTTTCATCTCATCATTTAATTTAGCTAACCTGAGCCTGGAAAAAAAGACAATGGATTTATTATTCAAGATATATTTTACATTAAGATGGGAGTATTAGCATGTATATCACATCTTTACCACCATCAACTGAACTGTGGAGTTAATAATGAGTATGAGCAGTGTGTGTGTATGTGTGGCAGGTGTGTGTATGTGTGGCAGGTGTGTGTGAGGTGTGTGTATGAGTGGCAGGTGTGTGTGAGGTGTGTGTATGTGTGGAAGGTGTGTGTGAGGTGTGTGTGAGGCGTGTGTATGTGTGGGAGGTGAGTGTGAGGTGTGTGTATGTGTGTGTGAGGTGTGTGTATGTGTGTGTATGTGTGTGAGGTGTGTGTATGTGTGGGACGTGTGTGTGAGGTGTGTGAGGTATGTGTGAGGTGTGTGTAGGTGTGTGAGTTGTGTGTATGTGTGGGTGGTGCATATAGGTGTGTGTGAGGTATATGTGAGTTGTGTGTGAGGTGTGTGTATGTGTGGCAGGTGTGTGTGTGAGGTGTGTGTATGTGTGTGAGGTGTGTGTAGGTGTGTGAAGGTGTGTGTGTGAGGTATGTGTGAGGTGTGTGTAGGTGTGTGAGTTGTGTGTATGTGTGGGAGGTGTGTGTAGGTGTGTGAGGTGTGTGTAGGTGTGTGTGAGGTATGTGTGAGGTGTGTGTAGGTGTGCGAGTTGTGTGTATGTATGGGAGGTTATGGAGTTGTGTGTATGTATGGGAGGTGTGTGTGAGGTGTGTGTAGGTGTGTGTGAGGTATGTGTGTATGTGTGGCAGGTGTGTGTATTTGTGGCAGGTGTGTGTGAGGTGTGTGTATGTGTGGCAGGTGTGTATGAGGTGTGTGTAGGTGTGTGTGAGGTGTGTGTGTATTTGTAGCAGGTGTGTGTGAGGTGTGTGTATGTGTGGAGGGTGTGTGTGAGGTGTGTGTATATGTGGCAGGTGTGTGTGAGGTGTGTGTATGTGTGGCAGGTGTGTGTGAGGTGTGTGTATGTGTGGCAGGTGTGTTTGAGGTGTGTGTATGTGTGGAGGGTGTGTGTGAGGTGTGTGTATGTGTGGCAGGTGTGTGTGAGGTGTGTGTATGTGTGGCAGGTGTGTGTGAGGTGTGTGTATGTGTGGCAGGTGTGTGTGAGGTGTGTGTATGTGTGGCAGGTGTGTATATGTGTGGCAGGTGTGTGTGAGGTGTGTGTATGTGTGGGAGGTGTGTGTGAGGTGTGTGTATGTGTGGCAGGTGTGTGTGAGGTGTGTGTATGTGTGGCAGGTGTGTATATGTGTGGCAGGTGTGTGTGAGGTGTGTGTATGTGTGGCAGGTGTGTGTGAGGTGTGTGTATGTGTGGCAGGTGTGTATATGTGTGGCAGGTGTGTGTGAGGTGTGTGTATGTGTGGGAGGTGTGTGTGAAGTGTGTGTAGGTGTGTGAATGTTTGGGAGGTGTGTGTGAGGTGTATATAGGTGTGTGTGAGGTATATGTGAGTTGTGTGTATGTGTGTGAGGTGTGTGTATGTGTGTGAGGTGTGTGTGAGGTGTGTGTGTGAGGTGTGTGTATGTGTGGGAGGTGTGTGTGAGGTGTGTTTAGGTGTGTTTAGGTGTGTGAAGGTGTGTGTGAGGTGCGTGTGAGGTATGTGTGAGGTGTGTGTAGGTGTGTGAGTTGTTTGTATGTGTGGGAGGTGTGTGTAGGTGTGTGTGAGGTATGTGTGAGGTGTGTGTGCGAGGTGTGTGTATGTGTGGGAGGTGTGTGTATGGTGTGTGTGAGGTGTGTTTAGGTGTGTGAAGGTGTGTGTGAGGTGCGTGTGAGGTATGTGTGAGGTGTGTGTAGGTGTGTGAGTTGTTTGTATGTGTGGGAGGTGTGTGTAGGTGTGTGTGAGATATGTGTGAGGTGTGTGTAGGTGTGTGTATGTGTGTGAGGTGTGTGTATGTGTGGGAGGTGTGTGTGAGGTGTGTGTATGTGTGTGAGGTGTGTGTATGTGTGGGAGGTGTGTGGGAGGTGTGTGTAGGTGTGTGAGGTGTGTGTAGGTATTGAGGTATGTGTGAGGTGTGTGTAGGTGTGAGAGTTGTGTGTATGTGTGTGTAGGTGTGTGTGAGGTATGTGTGAGGTGTGTGTAGGTGTGTGAGTTGTGTGTATGTGTGGGAGGTGTGTGTGAGGTGTGTGTATGTGTGTGTATGAGGTGTGTGTAGGTGTGTGTGAGTTGTGTGTATGTGTGTGTAGGTGTGTGCGAGGTATGTGTAGGTGTGTGTGAAGTGTGTCTAGGTGTGGGATGGGCTTAGGTAAATGTTGGGTGATTACTACTTATATTTTTCTATCAACATTGCAACTCAAAATTTCATTCTGTAAAGAAACAGGAGCAATATGGTGGGTGAGGTGAAAGGGGTAAGTCGATGCCAGGGGTCAACTGAGCTGGTATGTCATCGTGTGAGATTAGAGGATGTTTATGACACATGCCTTCAGTGTTTACTTACAATGTGACGATGTCAGCATTGGCATTCTCCACAGCAATCATCAGTGGTGTCTGAAACAAAGAATGCATGTATCAATTCTATACTACCTTCTCCAATGTAAGGCAATCATTTCAACATTATACATGTATGTTACAATACCACCTCTTCCAAAGGAAGGCTATCATTTTAACAATATATGTTACTATGCCACCTCTTCCAGTGTAAGGCAATCATTTTAACAATATATGTTACTATGCCACCTCTTCCAGTGTAAGGCAATCATTTTAACAATATATGTTACTATGCCACCTCTTCCAAAGGAAGGCTATCATTTTAACAATATATGTTACTATGCCACCTCTTCCAGTGTAAGGCAATCATTTTAACATTATATGTTACTATGTCACCTCTTCCAAAGGAAGGCTATCATTTTAACAATATATGTTACTATGCCACCTCTTCCAGTGTAAGGCAATCATTTTAACATTATATGTTACTATGCCACCTCTTCCAGTGTAAGGCAATCATTTTAACATTATATGTTACTATACCACCTCTTCCAGTGTAAGGCAATCATTTTAACATTATATGTTACTATACCACCTCTTCCAGTGTAAGGCAATCATTTTAACATTATATGTTACTATACCACCTCTTCCAAAGGAAGGCTATCATTTTAACATTATATGTTACTATACCACCTCTTCAAATGTAAGGCAATCATTTTAACATTATATGTTACTATGCCACCTCTTCCAGTGTAAGGCAATCATTTTAACATTATATGTTACTATGCCACCTCTTCCAGTGTAAGTCAATCATTTTAACATTATATGTTACTATACCACCTCTTCCAGTGTAAGGCAATCATTTTAATATTATATGTTACTATACCACCTCTTCCAAAGGAAGGCTATCATTTTAACATTATATGTTACTATACCACCTCTTCAAATGTAAGGCAATCATTTTAACATTATATGTTACTATACCACCTCTTCAAATGTAAGGCAATCATTTTAACATTATATGTTACTATACCACCTCTTCAAATGTAAGGCAATCATTTTAACATTATATGTTACTATGCCACCTCTTCCAGTGTAAGGCAATCATTTTAACATTATATGTTACTATGCCACCTCTTCCAGTGTAAGGCAATCATTTTAACATTATATGTTACTATGCCACCTCTTCCAGTGTAAGGCAATCATTTTAACATTATATGTTACTATGCCACCTCTTCCAGTATAAGGCAATCATTTTAACATTATATGTTACTATGCCACCTCTTCCAGTGTAAGGCAATCATTTTAACAATATATGTTACTATGTCACCTCTTCCAGTGTAAGGCAATCATTTTAACATTATATGTTACTATACCACCTTCTCCAAAGGAAGGCTATCATTTTAACATTATATGTTACTATGCCACCTCTTCCAGTATAAGGCAATCATTTTAACATTATATGTTACTATGCCACCTCTTCCAGTGTAAGGCAATCATTTTAACATTATATGTTACTATGTCACCTCTTCCAGTGTAAGGCAATCATTTTAACATTATATGTTACTATACCACCTTCTCCAAAGGAAGGCTATCATTTTAACATTATATGTTACTATACCACCTCTTCCAGTGTAAGGCAATCATTTTAACATTATATGTTACTATACCACCTCTTCCAGTGTAAGGCAATCATTTTAACATTATATGTTACTATACCACCTCCTCCAAAGGAAGGCTATCATTTTAACATTATATGTTACTATACCACCTCCTCCAAAGGAAGGCTATCATTTTAACATTATATGTTACTATACCACCTCCTCCAAAGGAAGGCTATCATTTTAACATTATATGTTACTATACCACCTCTTCAAATGTAAGGCAATCATTTTAACATTATATGTTACTATACCACCTCTTCAAATGTAAGGCAATCATTTTAACATTATATGTTACTATACCA
Organism: Ampullaceana balthica; assembly: GCA_944989445.1. NCBI lineage: Eukaryota > Metazoa > Mollusca > Gastropoda > Lymnaeidae > Ampullaceana > Ampullaceana balthica. Next base: position 631,220 of record CALYLW010000090.1, read on the forward strand.
CCTCCTCCAAAGGAAGGCTATCAATTTAAAATTATATGTTAAAATACTAACTCCAATGCAATCCTATATTTTTTGACAATTATATGTTTGCCTCAGTTTACATTTTTTTTAATAATCCAGATGTGTCATTTGTACTTTATATGATTTCATGAATTTAAATGTGTAGTTGTGGATCACACTAATATTATTTATGGTGCTTGGATGTTGTGCTGTCCCACCTCACCTCTCCCCTGGGAGAGGAAAGTTCTCAGGAAAATATATGGACCAACAAAGGATGAATACAGATGAAGAATACGGACCATCCATGAATTGTACAGTCTATATTAGGATCTCACGATAGTAGCAGAAATAAACAAGGGCAGACTACGCTGGACAGGACAGTTGGACTAAATGACTAACGACAGAGGAGCAAAGATGGTGCACCACCAAAATAGAGGAAAACGGCTCAAGGGAAGACATGGGCTTAGATGGATAGATGATTTAGAGAAAGATCTACACAAACTGGACATTCAATGTTGGAGATGAAAGGTGTTGATTATTACTGAGTGGAAAGAGGTGGTGAGGCAGGCCCAAACCCTACATGAGCTGTAGCCCCACAGGGATGGATGGATGGATAGAACATGGATAATATAATTTAACGGATGTGCACAGAAAGACTGTTGTCTGCTGAACAGTGCAGCCCATGAGTTTTAGTTTTTAATGAATGCCTTTGGCTCCATTAAAGTTGTGGCAAAATTTTCTGAATAGTGAAGCAACATTACGTTACTGTGAAATTGTATCTATAATGACATCATATTTATGAATGACTTCAGGATTTTGAGAGTGTGAAGGTTTTTTTGTATCGCATGAATTAATGAGGTAATATTTTTGAGATAGAATACCACCTAAAGTTTTGAATCCTGGATTAAATTTTACATTTCCAAGTTAATCAGATTACAAGACATCTCATCTTCTTATCTTATCTGTTACAGACACTCCTTCTATACAGGAGATTATTGCGTTCTAAGCTTATCTATGGTTTGTGTTTAGTCCTGCATTTTTATTAAAGATTTAAATGTTGATAAAGTGTTGGTTTTCCTGGTTTCTTCAGGCAACCCATTCCACGCCCAAATTCCAGACGGGAAGAACGAAAATTTGTATGTTTGTTCTTGCACACGGAATAAGGAAGGTGTTTTTATCCTTATGTCTATCTGAGGGTTGTATTAAGTTATCTTTTTGTTGTATTTCTAAATTAGAATTAATTGCTTTACGTATGATTACTACATTACTCTTGGTTCTTCTATCCTCGTCCTCTAGTGCAACGGTGGCCAAATGGCGGCTCGCGAGCCGCATGCGGCTCTTTTGTGTTCACATTGCGGCTCACGAACAATTTATGAAATTAAAAATTTTCATTTGAAATGTATAATATAAAAAATAAATGAATTTTTTTAATTTATTATTTTAAAAAATAAATCTTTACCAAAACAAAGGTTTGAAACTAATTTGGGCTCTACCTAAAGAAAGAAAATCATGCATAGTTAAAGTCTGAAATGTGCCAGCAGAGGACACTACTTTCTGTTTCAGCAAAGAAAGTGTCACTTCAACCGAGTCAAGTTATGCATTCGCTTGGAATATTTCTAGTGCTAAACAACCTTATTCTGATGGGGAATTGGAAATGGAATTGTTCAATGCGGCTCTCGACACTATTTTAAACTGCTAAAATGGCTCTCGGCTACTACAGGTCTGGTCACCCATGCTCTAGTGTTTCAAGGTTTAATGATTTAACTAATGGTGTTATTCTTGTCAGTTTTGAATATTCTCCAGTAAAGAATCTGGCAGCTCTTTTTTGAATTTGTTCTAGTTTATCAATGTTTTCTTTGGTGGATGGGTCCCATACAGAAGATGCATATTCTAGTACAGGTCTCACCACAGTGAGGTAGCATTTTAGTTTTATATCTCTTTTACATTTGTTAAAGTTTCTTTTTATAAAGCCTAAGGTTTTGTTTGATTTTTTAATAACTTCATTGACATGGGGATTCCATGATAGTTTCTCATTTATTATGACTCCTAAGTATTTTGCATCTTTAGTTTGGGTCAGTTCTTTTCCATGAATTAAATATTTTGAATGTATTTATTTGTTACTCTTAACAGTTGACACTTTTCTGGGTGGAAAGACATACTCCAGTTAGTTTCCCATTTTATCAATTCATCTAAATCTTTTTGTAAAATTTTGCTATCTTGTTCTGATTTAATTGTTCTATAGATTATACAATCATCAGCAAATAACCTAACTTTTGTTCCTGTTGAGATGTTGTTGGGTAAATCATTTATATAAACCAAAAAGAGTAAAGGGACCTAGCGCAGTTCCGTGTGGAACTCCTGAACTCCTAAATGTGTGAACCAGTGTAAACCAAGCTCTGCCCAGAGATAACCCCAAGGGCACAAGGACCCAATGACCCCATGTTTTCTAACGCAGAATTTTCGTAATGGCTTGGAGAAAGTTACCTTTCCTAGATTATCTTTTGCATTTTGGTCAGCTCTCCTCTTTAAAAACTGGCAAACTTGACTGTAGAAAAAAAATATTTTTGAAATTTGAGTTTAATTGTGAGAGGTCTTAAGGTAAAAGTTAAAAAATAAGTGTTGACATCAACTCTAACTTTAAAATTCATAAACTAATATAATTTTTTAAAATTTTAATGAAGAAAAATATAAAAAACCTGTAAAAAAAACAAGTTTGTCACTATAAATCCTTTATGTACGAGACATAAATAAAAGAATGTTCACTATAATACGCAGCGCACGACAATCCAAAAATCCAAAATTTTAGTTATGTCTAGTAAAACATGTTTAATATAATGTGCACCCATCGGGAATATATTTAAAAAAATTATAGTCCATATAATACGCACCGAATCGCACAACAGGAAAGTATTAAAAAAGGTCATTCAATATAAATACGCACACTCTATCTAAAAAAAAACATGATACATAGAGATAAATAAAGTAATCTAAAAATTCAATAATTTAATTAGAGTACATGCGATCGATCTGAAATTTTGATACATCGTTTTTATCATCGGTACGAAACTGCCTGCAAAATTTCAGCTCGCTAGCTTACGAGGAAGTGGGTTAAAAATCTATCCAAATTTTTTTCGACACGCAAGCAAACAAACAGACACCACGAGTTAATATAAAGGATTTAATAATGAACATTTATCAGAAAATGAGAATAAAATATTTATTAAAAAAATAATAAATCTTTGTATAATTGTTAAAGATACAAAAAACTTTACCCTAAACATGTTTAAAGCAAGATCTAGTGTGTCCCAGACATGCTGTCAAACATGTTTAAAGCAAGATCAAATGTGTCCCAGACATCTTGCGATAAACATGTTTAACGCAAGATCAACTGTGTCCTCTGGGGCATTGTGCTGGCCACACATTACCCTGCTTGTTAGTGGTGGCTAAAAATTTGTGAACGCTACATCACTTGCCCCATAGTCCGTCACGGACTGGAAAGGGGGTCATTCAACTGTGTCCTAGACATGCTGTGACAAACATGTTTAACGCAAGATCAAGTGTGTCCCAGACATGATGTGATAAACATGTTTAACGCAAGATCAAGTGTGTCCCAGACATGATGTGATAAACATGTTTAACGCAAGATCAAGTGTGTCCCAGACATGATGTGGTAAACATGTTTAACGCAAGATCAAGTGTGTCACAGACATGATGTGATAGACATGTTTAACGCAATTTTAAGTGTGTCCCAGACATGATGTGATAAACATGTTTAACGCAAGATCAAGTGTGTCCCAGACATGATGTGATAAACATGTTTAACGCAAGATCAAGTGTGTCCCAGACATGATGTGATAAACATGTTTAACGCAAGATCAAGTGTGTCCCAGACATGATGTGATAAACATGTTTAACGCAAGATCAAGTGTGTCCCAGACATGTTGTGATAAACATGTTTAACGCAAGATCAAGTGTGTCGCAGACATGATGTGACAAACTGTTTAAAGCAAGATCAAGTGTGTCCCAGACATGATGTGATAAACATGTTTAACGCAAGATCAAGTGTGTCACAGACATGCTGTGACAAACATGTTTAACGCAAGATCAAGTGTGTCCCAGACATGATGTGATAAACATGTTTAACGCAAGATCAAGTGTGTCCCAGACATGATGTGATAAACATGTTTAACGCAAGATCAAGTGTGTCCCAGACATGATGTGGTAAACATGTTTAACGCAAGATCAAGTGTGTCACAGACATGATGTGATAGACATGTTTAACGCAATTTCAAGTGTGTCCCAGACATGATGTGATAAACATGTTTAACGCAAGATCAAGTGTGTCCCAGACATGATGTGATAAACATGTTTAACGCAAGATCAAGTGTGTCCCAGACATGATGTGATAAACATGTTTAACGCAAGATCAAGTGTGTCCCAGACATGATGTGATAAACATGTTTAACGCAAGATCAAGTGTGTCCCAGACATGTTGTGATAAACATGTTTAACGCAAGATCAAGTGTGTCCCAGACATGATGTGACAAACTGTTTAAAGCAAGATCAAGTGTGTCCCAGACATGATGTGATAAACATGTTTAACGCAAGATCAAGTGTGTCCCAGACATGTTGTGATAAACATGTTTAACGCAAGATCAAGTGTGTCCCAGACATGATGTGACAAACTGTTTAAAGCAAGATCAAGTGTGTCCCAGACATGATGTGATAAACATGTTTAACGCAAGATCAAGTGTGTCCCAGACATGATGTGATAAACATGTTTAACGCAAGATCAAGTGTGTCCCAGACATGATGTGATAAACATGTTTAACGCAAGATCAAGTGTGTCCCAGACATGATGTGATAAACATGTTTAACACAAGATCAAGTGTGTCCCAGACATGATGTGATAAACATGTTTAACGCAAGATCAAGTGTGTCTCAGACATGTTGTGACAAACATGTTTAAAGCAAGATCAAGTGTGTCTCAGACATGCTGTGACAAACATGTTTAAGGCAAGATCAAGTGTGTCCCAGACATGCTGTGACAAACAGTTTAAAGCAAGATCAAGTGTGTCTCAGACATGCTGTGACAAACATGTTTAACTCAAGATCAAGTGTGTCCCAGACATGCTATGACAAACAGTTTAAAGCAAGATCAAGTGTGCCCCAGACATGCTGTGAAACATGTTTTAAGCAAGATCAAGTGTGTCCCAGACATGCTGTGAAACATGTTTAAAGCAAGATCAAGTGTGTCCCAGACATGCTGTGAAACATGTTTAAAGCAAGATCAAGTGTGTCCCAGACATGCTGTGAAACATGTTTAAAGCAAGATCAAGTGTGTCCCAGACATGCTATGACAAACTGTTTAAAGCAAGATCAGTGTGTCCCAGACATTCTGTGAAACATGTTTAAAGCAAGATCAAGTGTGTCCCAGACATGCTGTGACAAACAGTTTAAAGCAAGATCAAGTGTGTCTCAGACATGCTGTGACAAACATGTTTAACTCAAGATCAAGTGTGTCCCAGACATGCTGTGACAAACATGTGTTATTTGAAAATGTTGTATTTATGAGTCAAACCACATCAATGAATAAATGCACTATTTTGGCACATACAATGTTATGTTTGTAAATCTAATGTCTGTTTGTCGCATCAGTGGATTTTGTGACCTTACAAATTTATTTTTGTGCATGTTTTAATATTGCATAAGAGCTCATGATTCATATAATTTACATTGTACTATAGCAGGGTTAGTGTCATTAACTTAACACTTCATATAAAATCATAAATATTGGGTTGCTTGTTAAAGAAATGGACCCGTGTAATATAAAGAAATGAATTGAGGCAATAACAGTCACATGGTACATACCCAGTGTGTCCCAGTATTGTGGCATGGTGCAGGGGTGTCCTTCCGTGCTTGTCCTTGCGGTCAAGTTTGGCATTGTTCAGCAGCAGAAACTCACACGCGGCCAGTGAACCCTAGAAATGAGGAAAAAAATTTTTTTAACAAACGTAAAAAAACAAGTTTTTGACTATAAATCCTTTATGTACGAGATATAACTAAAAGAATGTTCATTATAATATGCAGCGCAAGACCATCCAAAAATACAAAATTGCAGTTGTGTCGTAAAGCATGTTTAATATAATGCGCACCGATCAGGAAAATGTTTGTAAAAAGAGTTGTCAATAAAATACGCACCTTATTGCGTGACAGAAAGTTTGTTCAATATAATACGCACAGCAACACACTATCTCAAAAAATAACATGATACATAGAGATAAATAAAATAATCTAAAAATTAAATAATTTAATTACCGTACATGCAATCGATCTGAAATTTTGATACATCGTTTTTATCATCGGCACGAAACTGCCTGCAAAATTTCAGCTCGCTAGCTCTCAAGGAAGTGGGTTAAAAATCGATCCAAAGTTTTGGCGACAAGCAAGCAAGCAAACAATCAACCAGAAACCACGAGTTAATATAAAGGATTTTAAAAATAGCTAAAGGATGCCATTAATACTTCAACTATCCCCAGCGTCTCACTACCATCAATATTTTCACTGCCACCATCACAATCACTATAACAAACATTTGTGTCACTATCATGCATACAACTCATCACTCTCACTAATACCGTTATTATTTATACAGATTCTATGTTTCTTACTACCATCATCATTCTAATTAATACCATCATTCATATTAATTCAATCGTTCTTACTGAAGCTATTATTCTAATATTCTGACTATCACCACCAATCTCACAACAGCCTTCAGGGCTAATTATATCATTATAACCAATTTTAGGTAAAAGTCCAGGTTTGGTGCATAAATTATTTAGCAGCTAATTTAATTTGCTTGTGAGAACTTACGTTTTTACTTTATTTAATGCATTAATTTAAGTTATATTTTTTCTATGACAGCATTAATTTTTAAAGATTTATAATTTCTAAGGCACTTTTTAGCTCGAAAACTGCATTACCCCAATTTTATTATTCGTCCACAAACCAGTGTTTTTTTTTGTTATACTTCTCGCCTTCATAGACAAAATCTTTATTTCTTTACATATCATTTTCTAAAACAAAAAGATGATTAAAAACAAAGCAGTAAACCTTCTAAATGATGTTGTTCTAACTCTGAGTACTTTGGTGGGCCTCAGAGACCCTTAGCTCTAAGTACAAATACCCCTATTTGATGAGTACTTTGGTGGGCCTCAGAGACCCTTAGCTCTAAGTACAAATACCCCTATTTGATGAGTACTTTGGTGGGCCTCAGAGACCCTTAGCTCTAAGTACAAATACCCCTATTTGATGAGTACTTTGGTGGGCCTCAGAGACCCTTAGCTATAAGTACAAATACCCCTATTTGATGAGTACTTTGGTGGGCCTCAGAGACCCTTAGCTCTAAGTACAAATACCCCTATTTGATGAGTACTTTGGTGGGCCTCAGAGACCCTTAGCTATAAGTACAAATACCCCTATTTGATGAGTACTTTGGTGGGCCTCAGAGACCCTTAGCTATAAGTACAAATACCCCTATTTGATGAGTACTTTGGTGGGCCTCAGAGACCCTTAGCTATAAGTACAAATACCCCTATTTGATGAGTACTTTGGTGGGCCTCAGAGACCCTTAGCTATAAGTACAAATACCCCTATTTGATGAGTACTTTGGTGGGCCTCAGAGACCCTTAGCTATAAGTACAAATACCCCTATTTGATGAGTACTTTGGTGGGCCTCAGAGACCCTTAGCTATAAGTACAAATACCCCTTTTTGATGAGTACTTTGGTGGGCCTCAAAGACCCTTAGCTATAAGTACAAATCTACCTGACATAAGTTCTTCCCCCTATTCCCTTGGTTTTAAATCACAAAAGATCCATTGATCACAAACATCATTTCTGTTATTTTTCACCATTCCACCTTCCACCCCATTTCAAATTAATACACTAAGACAATTATCTATGTTTTACCATCCTATATTTCCCACAATGCCCTGCCCGATATTTGCTCAATGAATGCTCAGAAAATCTACAACTATGAATATGGCAGACACAAGGGCCACAACCTTGACAAAATTTAATCACAAATGTTCAATCCGACATTCCCCATTATTTCTAAAATTTACCGTCTGCACAGCCCTCATAATGGGTGTTTTGCCGTCCTCCTCCAAGTTGACCCAGTTAGGATCTGCCTTGTTGGACAGAGCCTCCAACATGACAGGCAGATTCCGAGCTCCACTGGCCTTATAGAGCAGCAAGTTAGGGTCCAATTTGCTCATGTCTTCCCAGGAAGTGGTGAAGCGATCGCCATCCGTGTGACTGCCAGCGCCACCTGGACCAGATGAGTCATCATCCACATCATGCGATGATTCATCAGAGCTTTCAAGGTCAAGGCCTAAAAAAAACCAAAGAAACGATCATGTTTCACATGAAAAAATTTGGACCTCTAAGTCTATGTCAACCACAGGCTCATAAAACAGAGCCTAAGTGATATCTACACCCTCAATAAATCTAAATCTACATGATTCAACTAAAAATCTTGTAGATATAATTTTGTTTCGAGGTACAAAGGTATTGGTTATGTTTTACATATTAATTGTATGCTCTAAGGTTTCATTGAGATCCTCTACAATACTTTTAGTACATGCAGGCGTCAAGGTAGTTGAATTTGAATTTATGTTTCTCCTTTTATTTAAAATAATGATGACCCCCTTTCCAGTCCATGATGGACTATGGGGCAAGTGATGTAGCGTTCACAAGTTTTTAGCCACCACTAACGAGCAGGGGAATGTGTGGCCAGCACAATGCCCCAGGGGCCTTGCCAGTACCTGGGCTCGAGCCCGGGACTCGGGATACTTTAAAATAAAATAATCCATATTGAATTGTCTAAAGAGATATCTTGTAATATTATGTTTTTTAAAAAAACAAATAACAAAATGAGTCAAAAATTAATATTTTGTTCAGCTGAAATAGATAACTTAATTTTGTAGCATTTCATTTCTGTGCAAATACTTCATTTTATTTTAGGTAGTTTTTCTTAAAAATAAAATAAAATAGCATGGTTAAAATGAAGAGGAATGGTCATAAAACAAGGTGACAATTCAGTCTATTAACAAAGTATAAAAGGTAAATTTGAGGGATGGCATGGAAATGGCATTACAGGAATATAACATCTAACTGAAATATTTCATTATTTGAAACAATTACCTTTAGTATCTCTATATATATATATTTTTTTTAAAAATCGCAGACATTTTTAGTTTGCAAACTATTGAAACATAAACTATCTTGATTTTAAACAGCACCATGTCATTTCCATTCAGTCTTCTCTTTTAAATTTTTTTGAAAATAATTAATTTTTAGTGATTTATTTTTAATTTTATTTCCAGACTAAAATCAAATATAACTATTAGGGTCCCTGATTTAACCGAGCTCGAGTTAAGTGGGTTCTACTGCATAACTAAATGAATCTGTTTTCATCTGGTACTACCCAACTATGTGTAACCTAATTTCTTATCTTGGCAATTTTGCTTACTTTACCTTGTCTACACATTATAGTTTACATGTATAGTTCAGTACTTATGTACTTACTGTATGTAAGTATCCTGATAAAAAGTTCAAGTTATCCTGGGAAAAAGTTCAAGTTAACCTGCTAAAAAGTTCAACTTATCCTGGTAAAAAGTTCAAGTTATCCTGATAAAAAGTTCAAGTTATCCTGGTAAAAAGTTCAAGTTATCCTGATAAAAAGTTCAAGTTATCCTGGGAAAAAGTTCAAGTTATCCTGATAAAAAGTTCAAGTTATCCTGGTAAAAAGTTCAAGTTATCCTGATAAAAAGTTCAAGTTATCCTGGTAAAAAGTTCAAGTTATCCTTACTCTTGTTGAGCCCGGCCACAAATGGAGGCGGGTTCTCATCCCCAAACACAATATCCCCGAAGGTGGTGCTGTCCCTGTCCACCTCACCGCTGTCACGATACCTCGGGTTAGACACTGACAAAACAGCTGACAGACCAGGCAGGTTGCAATCAGAGGGGGGTTGCAGCGGACAAGACGGTGAATGGAGGAAAGGGGTCAAACAAAAAGGAACATGTTAGTTTTTCACCAAACAACACGAGGCGGCAGGGGTGTATATAAAATAATAATACAATAAAAGGCTGGGGAATCAATAAAACATAAATTAGCTGCTGATGGTGCTGAGTGATGGAGGCCATCGTGTATTGAATAGAGAGATGAGTAACCAAGCAAGGAGTCTGAACCATTGACTTACTGGGGGATATAGAGGTACAAGGTCAATAGAAATAATTTGGGTAGGGTTTCTCTCATTTCAGACTTTATCCAAAAACAAGTAGAACAGTGCAATCAATTTTATATTTAAGTGCTGCACTTAAAAGAGAAGTTTGCTATGGGTGTAAAGTACAGACTGACTTCTATAAATAAATAAGCGTTTCCCTAATACTTGATAATAATGCAGAGACTCGTATTTAAGCCATGGTGTAGTAAAAACATGGAATGTGAAAGCCTAAATACAAGATAATCAAAAAGACTTTTGAGAAAGCCAGCGAGTGTGTGATCTCCCGTCATGCCATTTAAAGTAAGTTCTTCAGTTAATTTTGTTCTGCTCACACTGTTGTCTTCTTTCACGGTGGCATTATTCAGACTTTCACATGACACATTCTTATTATCTCACCCTGTATTATAGCAAGGAGTCTGTCCAGGGCACTTATATATACATGGAAACAAAATGACCTCTATGGGTGATGACTTTAGTGGTACTGTTGTAGAGAAATGTGAGTTGTAGGGTGACAAAGCATGGAGACACTTTAGCCCAGAGATTGTTTAAACACAGAGGGTAATGGTCCTATGTAATGGTCCTACGTAATGGTCGTATGTAATGGTCCTATGTAATGGTCCTACCTAATGGTCCTATGTAATGGTCCTATGTAATGGTCCTATGCCACAATGACAAGCCAACCAAAGCCTTACAATAATTAGCTACTAGACAGAAACTAAAAAGGCAATACAGTCAATACAAAAAGAGTTTATGAACAAAACAATGTACACAAAGTATGCTGATTAACAATGAATGAACAAAACGATGTACACAAAGTAAGCTGATTAACAATGAATGAACAAAACGATGTACACAAAGTAAGCTGATTAACAATGAATGAACAAAACGATGTACACAAAGTAAGCTGTTTAACAATGAATGAACAAAACAATCTACACAAAGTAAGCTGTTTAACAATGAATGAACAAAATAATGTACACAAAGTAAGCTGCTTACAATGAATGTACACAACAATGTACACAAAGCAAGCTGATTAACAATGAAAAGTAAAAGAGTTAATGAACAAAACAATGTTCACAAGACAAGTTGGTAAATACTAATAAATCAAGATAATAGATTTTTAAGAGCGAAAAATTAATTCATCATTCTGGACATATGGTTTTCATTACTATGGCTGCAAAAGTTGGTCTATTATGTTTTTGAAAAAAAAGGGTTAGACTTATTAATGCCATTGTGCTTGAATCAGTCCCTTTAAATAAGAACAAAACACAAAAGAAATTTGATGGTAAATTGATTGAAGTTTTTAAAACTAAAATATATTTTTTACAGCTTTCTGGTAACAATCTTGCTGTGGTGAAAATCGTTTAATATCAATTAATTCACAGGAGGTTATTTATTTAATAACTGACCAAAACAGCAGCTCACTAAGGAACCTTCAACCACTGATAAGACAGATAACTTTGAAAACTCATATCAGTTCAGGTAGCCAAGAGATAACCTCATATCAGTTCAGGTAGCCAAAAGATAACGTAGCCAAAAGATAACCTTTCTCATATCAGTTCAGGTAGCCAAGAGATAACCTCATATCAGTTCAGGTAGCCAAAAGATAACGTAGCCAAAAGATAACCTTTCTCATATCAGTTCAGGTAGCCAAAAGATAACCTCATATTAGTTCAGGTAGCCAAAAGATAACTCCATATCAGTTCAGGTAGCCAAAAGATAACCTCATAACAGTTCAGGTAGCCAAAAGATAACATAGTCAAAAGATAACCTTTCTCATATCAGTTCAGGTAGCCAAAAGATAACGTAGCGAAAAGATAACGTAGCCAAAAGATAACCTAGATAGAGTATAAGTTGGATGATGACAAGCAGTAAGCAACATTTAATGTCAATACTCAATTACAATTTAACACTAGACTCTGCAAGCTCATATCTTAGGCAAATTCCTTTTTACTTAAGCACAAAGACAGAGACTAGGCAAGACAACAGAGTTAAAGGATAAACTCAAACAAAAATAAATAAGGACAAATAAAGCAAAAAGCAGCTAAAAACCTCCACGCGCCCCAATTTCTCCACCTTCCATAAGTCCAGAGGTCAGGTCAGGGTCAGAGTGTGACAAGGAGTCTCCACCTTGGGAACTGAGCGAGTCCTTCAAGCTGGGTTCTGTGTAGGAGCTCTTGATGAGCGAGCGAGCAGGAGACCGCCTCGTCTTCTTACGGACACTCCACTTCCTGGACATGTTGGATTTATTGACGCCTGGAAGTTTTTTGATGAAAGCTTTTTGGACATATTTGGCCCTGATCCAGTTCTCTCTCACAGTCCTAGTGGGGGGAAATGGTGAGATGTAAACTTAAAGCTGTCTTATTTTATAACTGTTCTGTTGGACAAGTTTTTTGGTCTGTTTTTTTATTAATTCTTAGCTTGGCTTGTACCCCCCCCCCACCTCTCTGGCCCCACATTCCCATCTATTCCTACCTATTGGAGTCTGACTGACCATCCCATTGGTCCTACATTCCCATCTACTCCTACCTATTGGAGTCTGACTGACCATCCCATTGGCCCTAAATTCCCATCTATTCCTACCTATTGGAGTCTGGCTGACCATCCCATTGGCCCTAAATTCCCATCTATTCCTACCTATTGGAGTCTGACTGACCATCCCATTGGCCCTAAATTCCCATCTATTCCTACCTATTGGAGTCTGGCTGACCATCCCATTGGCCCTACATTCCCATCTATTCCTACCTATTGGAGTCTGACTGACCATCCCATTGGCCCTAAATTCCCATCTATTCCTACCTATTGGAGTCTGGCTGACCATCCCATTGGCCCTACATTCCCATCTATTCCTACCTATTGGAGTCTGACTGACCATCCCATTGGCCCCACATTCCCATCTATTCCTACCTATTGGAGTCTGACTGACCATCCCATTGGCCCTACATTCCCATCTATTCCTACCTATTGGAGTCTGACTGACCATCCCATTGGCCCTACATTCCCATCTATTCCTACCTATTGGAGTCTGACTGACCATCCCATTGGCCCCACATTCCCATCTATTCCTACCTATTGGAGTCTGACTGACCATCCCATTGGCCCCACATTCCCATCTATTCCTACCTATTGGAGTCTGACTGACCATCCCATTGGCCCTACATTCCCATCTATTCCTACCTATTGGAGTCTGACTGACCATCCCATTGGCCCTAAATTCCCATCTATTCCTACCTATTGGAGTCTGACTGACCATCCCATTGGTCCTACATTCCCATCTACTCCTACCTATTGGAGTCTGACTGACCATCCCATTGGCCCCCCATTCCCATCTATTCCTACCTATTGGAGTCTGGCTGACCATCCCATTGGCCCTACATTCCCATCTATTCCTACCTATTGGAGTCTGACTGACCATCCCATTGGCCCCACATTCCCATCTATTCCTACCTATTGGAGTCTGGCTGACCATCCCATTGGCCCCACATTCCCATCTATTCCTACCTATTGGAGTCTGACTGTGCTCTCACAGCTACAGACTCATCCACATCTGCCTCATAGCAACGGTTGACAACATTGTTGCCCAACTCTAGCATCACCTTTAAATGTTCTGGTTCCCAGGTATCCAAGGTGATAGAGCGCACCTGAAACAAAATAGTGTAAATAAAATTAATTTCTTTTTACCATTTCACCCGCTTAATTACCTTATCATTAGTTACTAATTATCTGTCCTTTTGTAAGGTCTTGTTCAAATATTTATTCATACTAATGAATTCATTTTCCAAAATCTCTACACATTTATGTTTACATTAATAAATCTTTATATTTATTGCTTAATTCACACAAATCGTTTGAGTATCTCATATTCCAATATGAACCAAAATCTTTCATCAGGTGGAATTTATCAACTCTTTAAACAATTTGTAATAATCCCAGGGCTTTAATTCCATCTCCAATAAATGTATGGTTTAATATCAACATTCTTTTCAAAACAGTAAAAAATATGGTAAAGCATTTACAGAATTTAGATAATTTATTCTTTAAACAATATTCACAAGATAAGGGGTTCCGGGATTATAGAAACTTAACCAAAACTGATCAAAGTGGTTTGATTGTAACATTAGATAGAGATATGTATGTTTTGAACATTGAAATGTTCATGCTAATAAAATTACGATATCATACTAACTCAAAAACTGGGGCATAGAATCATGCTATAGTGTGGGAGCTTTCTACATCTTTTTTTAATACCTTTGAGAAAGCATTAAACGACATAGAAATATTGATAAAAGACCCCATAAATATATTTTTATGAAGGTAAATGGTTGGCTATTTTACCCACCCAAAATTTTTTTTCCTCAGTGTCCTTGACCTTGGGGTGCTCAAAAAAAAATTAATTAAAACTTCTTGCTTTCGAGTGCTCATAAAATCATTAATCATTATTATTATGTTATCAAAAAACAGCTTGACCAGGAATTTGATTTAATGATTAATTCTGTTTAAATATTGGATTGGAAGTTGCTATCTGACCGTGTTTTTTACCGGACGATATTTTGAGTCGTCACATTACAGAAAGAAAATATCTGGTGATTTTTTTTTGGTGACCACAGTTAGTGGGTTAAAGAAATTATTAGAAATCAAATTGATTATACTTCTCACCAAAAGAACTACTTTGGGAACAAATTTACAAAAGTGATTAAATGCAATTTGGTAAAACTACCTTTGACATATGAACACCAAAGCCACGATGGATTCCCGAGCATTCTATGCATAGAGTTATACCAAGGTTTATACTGGCCCAACGAGGCTCCGGGGCTCCACAGTCACAGCAACGGGAATTCCCTGGGATGACTAGGAGCTGCTCCATCCGGCTGTACAGTGGGAAAATTAAATTAGTTTAAAAGTAAGACATTTAGAGTTTCTCCTAGAGCAGTGCTTCTCAAACTTTTTAGTATGGCGGACCGGCAGTAATTTTTTCCATTGCACCAGGGACCGGTGCACTATTTTCCCTGCACTGACATTTTTTTTTCTGTCCTTTTTTGATAACTTCTGCGGACCGGCGGTGGATGGCCCACGGTCCGCGGACCACCACTTTGAGAAGCGCTGTTCTAGAGTGCATGTATTCAATTACAGAGGTCAATAAGTAAAGGTGTACTGTATCTGTAATTATGATAATGAACATACAGAAATGACTAAATAACTTGTAAAGTAACTAAGGTTCACAAACCAGAATAGGACAGGGAAAAGTTTAACAAGTCAGAGCTTTGAGACGGAAAAGTTTAACAAATCATAGCTTTGAGACAGGGAAAAGTTTAACAAATTAGAGCTTTGAGACAGGGGAAAGTTTAACAAGTCAGAGCTTTGAGACAGGGAAAAGTTTAACAAACCAGAGATTTGAGACAGGGAAAAGTTTAACAAATCAGAGATTTGAGACAGGGAAAGGTTCAGTGAATAATTTGTGTGGCAAAGGACACTTGCTTGAGGATAAGGGATTTCCATGGTATCTAAACTCACCTATATCAACATGGGTAACATAAGGCTGCTAAGAATACATGAGGTTAGTGCAAAGCTATGAATACAGGAGGGAAGGCAAATCATGTGTAACTGTATGGCTTGAGTTTTGGTTACTATTGTGTTCACCTTTGTTCTGTGTTACTTTGATAGTGCATGTTTTAAACAGAATAATATGGGTAGAGTCTCTATGACTCAGACCATGTGGAGTACTCTTTTAGTGTAATGGTGCAGTGCAGGAGAGAATATATGATCATTGTAGTGTACATAAACAGGAAAGAATATATGATTATTGTAGTGTACATAAACAGGAAAGAATATATGATTATTGTAGTGTACATAAACAGGAGAGAATATATGATTATTGTAGTGTACATAAACAGGAGAGAATATATGATTATTGTAGTGTACATAAACAGGAGAGAATATATGATCATTGTAGTGTACATAAACAGGAGAGAATATAGGATCATTGTAGTGTACATAAACAGGAGAGAAGATATGATTATTGTAGTGTACATAAACAGGAGAGAATATATGATCATTGTAGTGTCCATAAACAGGAGAGAATATATGATTATTGTAGTGTACATAAACAGGAGAGAATATATGATCATTGTAGTGTACATAAACAGGAGAGAAGATATGATCATTGTAGTGTACATAAACAGGAGAGAATATATGATCATTGTAGTGTACATAAACAGGAGAGAATATATGATTATTGTAGTGTACATAAACAAGAATGTGAAGATATACATTTGAACCCAAGGGTATGAGAGAAGCTGACCATTGGACATCCCATATCGCAACGTTGTAAACGTGTCACTTATATCACACAAAATAAATCACTTCTTCTTTGGGACACATTGTAACGATGTAAAATGCTTACACTCTAGCTTTGGTCTGTTTGGGTTCTGCTGGAGGTGGTCCAGAGGCAGGGGAGTCCTTAGAGGAGCTGCTTGAGTTTCTTTTGCTGTCCTGGACAAATTCAGGAGATAAATTTTACAATAGTAATAATATCGTTGACATATTAATATTACCTTGAACAATTGCATGCTTTTAACTATTGAGTTAACATAAGAAAAAAAAATTTAAAAAGAAAGAATTTATTTAACAGCTTTGTAATTTTGCAATTAATTGAAATGAGGAAATTATAAGTGGTTCTGAACCCACTCTTAAGACATTGTCATGTCATCACAAGGTGGTCATTGTGTAACCTAATGGGTTGTCATGTCATCAAAAGGTGGTCATTGTGTAACCTAATGGGTTGTCATGTCATCAAAAGGTGGTCATTGTGTAACCTAATGGGTTGTCATGTCATCAAAAGGTGGTCATTGTGTAACCTAATGGGTTGTCATGTCATCAAAAGGTGGTCATTGTGTAACCTAATGGGTTGTCATGTCATCAAAAGGTGGTCATTGTGTAACCTAATAGGGCAATGAATTCATGAGATTTTTGATATCTTCACATCATTGATTCCATCAATGATAGATAGTAACTATGGTTTTGAAATGTATTAATTTGACGTGCAGCACATGGGTCAAACGAGTTAATAAATTCTATTCCTTTTAAAATAAATAGGCTGAGTTTTGAGTTTATAAGAAAATTTCATTTGAGTTCTCTCTTTATATGAAATACAATACAGTGGGACTCGATTATTTTCCTTTAATATTATTGCTTTGATAATAAGTTTCCATTCATAGTATTGCATGCGTTGTTTTCAATATTCCTTTTCACAGTGTATGTATTAAGTGCATTAAGTATTAAGTTCACTAGTCCTATTCAATAACCGTAAAGTTGTTGTAGCATTATTTAATTTATAAATTAATTTGTCTCGTGACTTAATGTCAGAATTGTTAGTGTAAACAAACTGATTACTACTCACTGTAGAAGCTGTACAGTGTTTGGATTTCTTTGTTTAATACTGTTCCTTCGTGAGCCTAAATCTTATAAAAAGCTAACTACATTAAATATAACAGTGTTCCCTGGTAAGGTTCTGTTTAACTGTTAACTACATTAAATATAACAGTGTTCCCTTGTAAGGCAGCTGTGTTAACTACATTAAATATAACAGTGTTCCCTGTTAAGGCAGCTGTGTAACTGACCCCTATGTCCTGACTGTGCATGGTCTCCTTGTAAGCGTGGCTGATACTGGCATTTAAAGCATTGACCCACAGTTGACATTCTTCATCTGAGTCTGCCTGGAGGATGTGGCTCCTGAAACAGAAAATGTCTGCATGATAACATGAGAGTCTACTCACTAAGTTCATATGTTCCATTGATAAATACTTTAGTCTTAGTCTACTCACTAAGTTCATATGTTCCATTGATAAATACTTTAGTCTTAGTCTACTCACTAAGTTCATATGTTCCATTGATAAATACTTTAGTCTTAGTCTACTCACTAAGTTCATATGTTCCATTGATAAATACTTTAGTCTTAGTCTACTCACTAAGTTCATACGTCCCATTGATAAATACTTTAGTCTTAGTCTACTCACTAAGTTCATATGTTCCATTGATAAATACTTTAGTCTTAGTCTACTCACTAAGTTCATATGTTCCATTGATAAATACTTTAGTCTTAGTCTACTCACTAAGTTCATATGTTCCATTGATAAATACTTTAGTCTTAGTCTACTCACTAAGTTCATATGTTCCATTGATAAATACTTTAGTCTTAGTCTACTCACTAAGTTCATATGTTCCATTGATAAATACTTTAGTCTTAGTCTACTCACTAAGTTCATATGTTCCATTGATAAATACTTTAGTCTTAGTCTACTCACTAAGTTCATATGTTCCATTGATAAATACTTTAGTCTTAGTCTACTCACTAAGTTCATATGTTCCATTGATAAATACTTTAGTCTTAGTCTACTCACTAAGTTCATATGTTCCATTGATAAATACTTTAGTCTTAGTCTACTCACTAAGTTCATACGTCCCATTGATAAATACTTTAGTCTTAGTCTACTCACTAAGTTCATATGTTCCATTGATAAATACTTTAGTCTTAGTCTACTCACTAAGTTCATATGTTCCATTGATAAATACTTTAGTCTTAGTCTACTCACTAAGTTCATATGTTCCATTGATAAATACTTTAGTCTTAGTCTACTCACTAAGTTCATATGTTCCATTGATAAATACTTTAGTCTTAGTCTACTCACTAAGTTCATATGTTCCATTGATAAATACTTTAGTCTTAGTCTACTCACTAAGTTCATATGTTCCATTGATAAATACTTTAGTCTTAGTCTACTCACTAAGTTCATACGTCCCATTGATAAATACTTTAGTCTTAGTCTACTCACTAAGTTCATACGTCCCATTGCTAAATACTTTAGTCTTAGTCTACTCACTAAGTTCATACGTCCCATTGCTAAATACTTTAGTCTTAGTCTACTCACTAAGTTCATATGTTCCATTGATAAATACTTTAGTCTTAGTCTACTCACTAAGTTCATATGTCCCATTGCTATATACTTCAGTCTTTTAATTTTAATTTATTCAATCTTTCAACATTATTAGTGATTCAATGCAAATAGGACAATGCAAAGCATTAATATTTAGTAATCTTATCTATTACAGATGTTCCTTCTACACAGATGATATTTACGTCCTACATTCTGATAACTTTTTTGCAAGTGATGTAGCGTTCACAGGCCACAGCTATGAGGGACCACGCTCGCTATTCCCAGCCACCTTTGTTTCCCTAACTAGTGTCAGGTACCCAATCGGAGCTGGGTGAACTCTGGAACAACCTTGGCCCTAAGAACAAATCCACGCCTTAGCGGAGATTTGAACCCAGGACCCTCAGTATACCAGCCAAGGGCGCATGCCGCATTCAGCCACTGTATATAATGTTTATTTTATAAACAAGTGCCAACTGACAAAGCACTGGATGACCCCCCCCCCAACCTTCTCAAGACCCAGAAGGCAATTTGTCTTCTCTTCAGTGGCAAAGCACCTGGTTCAGACGCCATACCAGCTGAGGTCTACAAGGAGGGGGGAAAAGCCCTGACTGAAAGGCTCCACCAGCTGTTTCTCTTGATGTAGGAGCAAGAAACGATTTCGCAAAAATTCAAAGAAATATCATACATTTCTATAAGCGAAAAGGAAGTAGACAGGCTTGTGACAACCACAGAGGCATATCCCTGCTTTCTATCGCAGGAAAGATCCTTGCCAGAATCCTGCTCAACTGCCTAACAGCCCACCTTGACCAAGGACTCCTGCCTGAAAGTCAGTGTAGATTCTGAAAAGAGCGAGGAACCATCGACATGGTGTTCGCTGCCAGGCAGCTGCAATAGTAATGTCAGGAGCAGAACTCTGACCTGTTCTCCACCTATGTCAACCTGACCAAGGCTTCTGACGCCGCCGTTAGCAGAGAGGGTCTGTGGAAGATGGTCAAGTAGGTTGCCCAAGGATATTCATCGTCTTGGTGCAACAATTCCACAAGGCCATGCAGGCCAGAGTCCAGGACAGCGGAGAGTCTTCTGATCCTTTCCCAGTCACAAACGGGGTCAAGCAGGGCTGCGTCCTGGCACCAACACTGTTCAGCCTCATGTTTTCCGCCATGCTGACAGAGGCCTTCAGAGACAAGGATGTTGGTGTCAACCTGAGGTACCGCACAGATGGCAAACTTTTCAACCTTTGGAGGCTACAGGCAAAAACCAAGGTCATGACAGACATCATCAGAGACCTGCTGTTTGCTGATGACTGTGCCCTCAATGCTGTCTCAGAAGCCGACATGAAACGCAGCGTTAACCTGTTCTCCAGCGTCTGCACAAACTTTGGTCTGACAATCAGCACAAAGAAGACTGAAGTCCTCCATCAACCGGCGCCTGGAAGGCCCTAGGTTGAGCCCAACATCACTGTCAACGTCCAGAGACTCAACACAGTGAACCGTTTCACATAGCTAGGCAGCACACTGTCTCAGAATGTCACCATCAAAGACGAAGTGAACATCAGAATTGCCAGAGCCAGCTCCACTTTTGACAGGTTGTACCCAAATGTCTGGAACAGAAGAGGCATTACCATCCAGACCAAGCTGAAAGTTTACAGGGCAGTGGTGCTCCCCACACTGCTATATGCATGTGAAACATGGACTGTGTATCAACGCCATGCTAGAAAGCTGAACCCCTTTCACACAACAAGCCTCAGGAAGATCCTCGGCATAAAGTAGCAGGTCAAAATTCCAGACACAGTGGTACTGACCAAAGCAGGTCTCCCCAGCATCTTCACCCTCCTGATGCAGTCCCAGCTTTGCTGGACAGGGCAGTTAGTCCGAATGCCAGACGAGAGACTTCCAAAGAGACTCTTCTATGGCGAGCTCCAGCATGGCCAGCAGTCCCACGGTGGGCAGAAGAAACGCTTCAAAGACACCCTGAAAACCTCACTGAAAGCGTTTGCCATCAATCCAGACACGTGGGAACGAGCCGCAATGGACCGTTCCACCTGGCGCTCATCCATCCACGAAGGTGCAAAGACATGTGAGGCAAACAGGATCACCGCCGCAGATAAGAAGAGGCAAGCCGGAAAGGCCCATGCTGTCAACCCTCCTGGAGACATCCCTCTCGTCCCATGTCCCTTCTGTTCACGAACCTTCTGTGACAGGATCAGCCTTTTCAGCCATCTGTGCACGCATAGACAAAACCAGTCCCAGCAACCCTCGGACGACTAGAGTGGTCCTCGTCGACTCGATGGACGAAAACACACTGATAATGTTTATTTTTATCATACTTAAATTCCAGCATATTCAAAGCTGACAAGCTAACATATTCATTGTTGACATGCTAACATATTCAATACTGACATGGTAACATATTCAATATTGACATGCTAACATATTCCACAAACCTTGTTGGTGACAAAACCTCAAAGCAGAACCTCCTATCAAAATCTACTGGCTGCCGAATAGTGCACAACCTGAGGTCATCCTCCATGATGGTGAGCGTATCTTTAGTACGTTTCCGATAGACCAGCTGACTGTCCTGGATAGAGAACCATCGCCTGTAGACAATATGTTCCAAATAAGAAAAGTATTCTGGTAATTGATATCTTTGTAATAACTATTATTGTTCATCATGCACAAATGTTACAATCGGGAATTCGGAGCCGAGGTAATAACTGGAGATTGTTCTACCTTTCTGAAACTGGTTAATTTTCTTAACACCTCCACTATTCCCTCAATTTGTTCCATTCTTCCACCTTTTTATTTTTCTGATGAGAAATGTGACATTATAAACACATTCTATTTCAAACTAAGCCCAGTCCCCCTTGCTAAAAAAACACTTTAAACTTTTAAATTGTGCTGGAGTTCGGAGAGAGGCAAATGGAAATTTATAGAGCAGAACTTGCTCCACAAACAAACTTACTCCTAGTCCCTGATTATTTTATTACGCTATTGTATCCAAATGAAGCTAAAATACTGCCTATAGTGTTTTAATGTCAGAGAATGCTGTGAATTTAATTTTGTTTTGTGTTATTGTGTCAATTAGCTTTTGTGTTCTTATGCGCAACTTTTCAAACAAGTCTTAACTATTTAAAAGTTGCTTTATTAGCAATCACAATAGTCTCAGAGTCCCAATGGAATATTTAAATACTGGCTGCAATGTCCATCAATAACTAATGGGGGAAAAGTAAAATTTAAGACTTTTTTCTTCATCTCTCACCTGACATAATTCTTAAACGCATTGCTGTTCCTCTTGAAAAGATAACCCTCTGTCTGAAGAAGATTGCCCTCCCCTTGGAGAAGGCTACTGGTGCTCAGGTCCTGAAGAAGACATGCAAAAAAAAATGTTTTGTTTAGGCTTAGCTTTCTACTTATTTCCTTTTAAAGAATGTTTTAATGTTCGGTAGCACTCAACTATATTTATACATTTATTTATATATTTTTAGAAAAAAACAAAAACAAATGACGTTGCAGTGGAAATCTCAAACTTCTATCATCAATTTGCATTGCCTTCCATTTGTCCGATCTTTTAATTGTTAACATTTTAAATTTACATTTTAGTTTTTAGCCTTACACTTCAGGAATAATAACATACAATAAATGGAACATGCAATCCAAGCCAACAATAATCCTTGTTAAAAATGTAAGTAACTTTTAAACGGTTTAATTAATACCATTGATAACAGTATTATAGCACTATTAAATATATGGGCTTTGGTATAACAGAGCGAAGATGCACTCAAAATAAAGTTAAAAGCCATTAGTTAAAATAAATCATTAATTATTATAAATAATTAAAAACTATGTTATAATTAATAAATTATAAAAAATGCAATCGCTTATCTGCGATTTTTAAGTGTAATTTTTTTTCTCCCTTGAATATTCTTTTTTTATTCTTAAAAATTTTTTTAACTTAAATTATTAAATAATTTTATTTGTCAAGTAACCCTTACATTTATTTAAATGTATGTACATGTATTTATTTAAAATTTAATCTACATTAAAATCTGAAAGTAAATTTTGAACTGTTTTATTTAATACATTAAATGCACATTTTAACGCTTTTCTAAAAGAGCTAAGATATTTTCAAATTAAAACTTATAATTTATTAGCTAAAATTAACAATATGGTATTCTTAATGATTAAAAATAAACATTTTATTTAAAATAAATATTTTAATCAACAGTTAGAAAAAGATCAAAACTAGGGCTGGTACTGATTAAAAAAATTTGTTCGATTAATCGGGAAAAAGTTTAATAGATTAATCAACTAATTTTGATTAATTATATTTTTATTACGCATATTTAGATCCTGTTAAGTTGCGATCCATTCTTTCACGCAATCACTTAAGCCACGTAATTCAATGACTCCCAAATTTTGTGACTTAACACAGCAAATTTGTTATCCTATGCAAAAAATAACGAAGAAAAAGCTTTTTTATTACTTATGCACGTCTAAATAAATAATAACGATATGAGGGAAGCGCATGTAAGTAAGAAAAAATATAAATTTTTAATAAATTGGAAAAAAATATTTGCAATATTTTCTTAAATTTGATTCGAATTTTAATAGATCAAATTAATTTTAATCGATTAAAATTTATAGCAATTAATCAATTAATAAAGCGCTTGATTTCGCAGCCCTAATGAAAACCCATATTAACTTCACCACATTCTTCCAATTCACTAATTCCCTACAATAATGACACCCAACCCACTATATCCAATAATCCCTCCATTAATGTCACCCCACCCTCTATATCCAATAATCCCTCCATTAATGTCACCCCACCCTCTATATTCACTAATCCCTCCATTAATGTCACCCCACCCTCGAGCTGTTCACCTGGCTAGTACACGAGTACCCAAGTTTTCATTCTCCACTAAACTGAATATATTTTCCCCTGAGCTGTCTTAAAGTTATTTTTGTGAGTTGGGTTTTCTCCTTTAGCTAAAAAAAAATGGCCACACGGTATAAAATAATAATGGGAATCTTCCGATTGGCTCAGGGGTTGGTTTTCAAAGAAAGAAAGATGAAAAATAGAAAATGAGATAGAAAGGTAGACAGAAAAAAATGTAAAGATGAAAGAGAAATAGACTGATGGAAAGACATAAACTGACCCACAGACAGACACTGTGACCTGGGATAATTGTTAAATCATAGCATTAACCAGGCAGACTCATCAACTGAAAGTTGAAAATCCGGGATCATACAGAGATTTTACAGCTGTAGCCTAAAATCCTATCATCTAGCCATCTGCCCGTCTGACACGTCACGGGAAAGGTTACATAAACACCAAAACAAAGAACTTGAACAAATTCCTTCAACTCTACTGTGGAAAGCAAGGGGTGGAAGGAAATAACAACGGTCAATTAATTCATCGCTCACACAACTGACAGAGAATGAACTTTTCAAGCATAAATCTGCAATTATTTTCAATTTCAACACCAAGACTAGATGTTTGACTGGGGACAATGAATGAAAGAGGGAAATCACAGAGCCAAGTAACGAGGGACATGATTTCTGCCGCCTACTGCACCAAACAAAACTCTGAAGTTGGTTTTAAAACCCCCCCTCCCCGGCCCATTACTGAGAAACTCCATTTGTCATATGCTTTGGAAATTGTATGAAAAAAACAAACAAACAAAAAACAAAACAAAAACCCCACTAAAATACCAAACTTTAATGCAGCTGTCCTTCAAGAAATTTAATTAGTTCTTTGAAAGTTGAGGAGCATAATCTGACTTCCCTCCTGAATCTATATTGAGAGAGGGGGGAGGAGATATAGACAGGTAGAGAGAGGGGGAGAGACACGGGGAGAGAGGGTGAGACACGGGGAGAGAGGGTGAGACAGAGAGAGAGAGAGAGAGAGAGAGAGAGAGAGAGAGAGAGAGAGAGATTTACATAAGAAAAAAATGTGTTTTATTATTTTTTTATAAAATTATTATTTTATAAAATATGAGGGTGTTTTATGATTAATTTTTTTTAATTTAAAAACAAATTACTTGAATGAAGGTCAATGATGCAAAAAAAATTATTTTAGATTTCAGAAATAAAAATAAAAACAGCGATGCTTAGTTAAATTTAGCGTAAAGGCAGGATATCAGACGCCACCAGACTAATGAGTGCAGGAAGACATTAGACTTGTACTTAGCTTAGAGATAAAAAATATTATAAGTTAAAAAAAAAGAACGAATTGTTTAGGGGTACAAAAATAGCATTTAAAAAGATGTAAGCCAATTCATATTTTGACATTTTTCTAACTATGAATTAAACAATTTTTAATCATAACTAGTAAATAAATGTAACACTTAAGTTTGAGATGATCTTAGCATCCATATTTAAATGCACAATAACACTGTTATTAATAGTATAAATTTGAAACAATGCCAAAGTTACTTTCAGTTTTTAACTAAGATTGATGTTTGGATCTCATGTTAAATATATATATTAGAATTGCGTAACAAAGGTTTTTCCAGCAGTTTAGTCATATAAACATCAGATGGGCATGTGCTGTTTTATGTGTGTGTGTGTGTGTGTGTGTGTGTATATAAACAATATATATATATGGGGAAAGAAATCATGAGGTGCATTAAAAATCTGAGATAGAACTGACAATGCGGGGGATGGGGGGGGGGTTCTCTACCGGGTAAACTATAAGCCATTTTGACATTTGTGACTTGAAAAACTTTTATTAAAAATTTTTATTGTTAGGAACCACAGTGTGAGAATATAACCTCCCCGAAACAAAACAAAAAACTCTATTACCATTTCCTTTTCCCTTCAAAGCCACTAAACGAATAAGAGAAGAGTGGTGAGATGGGAAAAAGATGTAGGAAACCAATTAATCTTTATGGAGACCCAAAAAAACTAACCGAATTCTCTGAAATTGGCTTTCAAAACATAGTTCATGGTGAAATATATTTTGAAAATGGTAAAATCTCCTGGGAACGTTTAAAAAAGAACTGTATACATTTTTAGCACCATTTCAAGTCCTCTAATGTACTGTGCACTAAAGTTCTTTGGACAGAAGACCTGCCTTCATGCCTATCACATTTTCAAACTGTGCACTAAAGGTCTTTGGACAGAAGACCGGCCTTCATGCCTATCACATTGTCAAACTATGCACTAAAGGTCTTTGGACACAAGACCTGCCTTCATGCCTATCACATTTTCAAACTGTGCACTAAAGGTCTTTGGACAGAAGACCGGCCTTCATGCCTATCACATTGTCAAACTATGCACTAAAGGTCTTTGGACACAAGACCTGCCTTCATGTCTATCACATTGTCAAACTATGCACTAAAGGTCTTTGGACACAAGACCTGCATGCCTTCATGCCTATCAAATTTTCAAACTCTAGACGTGAACGCATTTAATAATTCTGGATTTTTGTTACTGGAAAGTTAACAGATTCTTTAAAAAAATTAGCGATGTCTTGAAATTATCATATAAATGTGTGTTTACGTTTGTGTTTAAACATAAAACGTACTTAAAATTATAGACTCATTGATAATTAAATTGCTCTAGTGTTCAGTCCATAGACCAATTTACAAGGAAAAGACTTTTTGCAGGCCCCTAATGCGGGGTTATTTCAAATTTAAATTATGATAAAATAACCGTAGGTATAGTAAAAAAAATCCTACATCTAAAGTCAACTCTTTAAGTCACATTTGTTGTCATAAATTTACAGCAGCGAAGCGCAATTAACCGATCACACCACCTTAGCCGAATATAATATCGCCTTGAAAGTTTCCAAACACGCGCCAGGAATGCGCGAACGAGTATAGAAGTACCCATTTATAGATTTATAAATTATCACAAGTAAAGATCTGTGAGTTGACTAATCATTTTTCTCAGGTTTGTACCAACCGATTGGATAAACCAAGAAAATGATATGTTGTTGAGAAGTTATTAAAGTGTAATTTCTTCTGACACCTTCCGCGTACAACCCCGAAGTAGTCTTGCTTTAATCCTTTTGGAATGGACCAAGAACTACTGTTTAAGAACCCCTGCTCTAGTCACCACAAGTGCAACAATCCGCAATAAGATAAGAGAGGGTCAAGTTGGGAAATTGCATTGGACAGATAGTAGTGAACAAAAATGAGCTTGACATGGCAGATTCTTCTCATCCACTCAGCACGTGGTAAATTTCAGAACGGAAATTCCCGACGTGGGTGAGTGAGTCTGATGTACATGGGCGTCTTATAAATAAAAAAAAGTTGGGTGTGGGCTCACATAATATGTTGTAATTAGAAAATTGTTGGATGGGGTTCGTCTGGACTGGCGATTTGGATATTTGAGTGTTAAGTAGGTTTTATTTTTCCTGGAATGATAAGACGCATGTTCCCAAGTGTGAGATGGGGCTGTTTAGTGGGGTGTGTCTGGTCTAGTAAGACGCATGTCTAATTGGATATGTATGGTTTGGCGAGACGCATGTTTAATGGGATAGGTCTGGTTTGGTGAGACTAAGTTTAATGGGATATGTCTGGTTTGGTGAGACTAAGTTTAATGGGATATGTATGGTTTGGTGAGACTAAGTTTAATGGGATATGTCTGGTTTGGTGAGACTAAGTTTAATGGGATATGTCTGGTTTGGTGAGACTAAGTTTAATGGGATATGTCTGGTTTGGTGAGACTAAGTTTAATGAGATGTGTCTGGTTTGGTGAGACTAAGTTTAATGGGATATGTCTGGTTTGGTGAGACTAAGTTAAATGGGATATGTCTGATTTGGTGAGACTAAGTTTAATGGGATATGTCTGGTTTGGTGAGACTAATTTTAATGGGATATGCCTGGTTTGGTGAGACTAAGTTTAATGGGATAGGTCTGATTTTGTGAGACTAAGTTTAATGGGATATGTGAGGTTTGGTGAGACTAAGTTTAATGGGATATGTCTGGTTTGGTGAGACTAATTTTAATGGGATATGCCTGGTTTGGTGAGACTAAGTTTAATGGGATAGGTCTGCTCTGGTGAGAAACAGTTTTATTTGATATGTCTGGTCTGGTGAGATCCGTCCTAATGATATTTGATAGGCATTTTCTTGCCTGTGAGATGTGCGTATAATGGGCTGTATATACGTTGATGAGATTGGTGTTGGTCGTACAACGAACAATGACACAGCTGGAGTGTAGCTGAGGGGATTCATATCATGCACTTTAGGAGATCGCTAGACTTCACCTTAAAAAAATGAAGGCTCAAAGCAAACTGTTTTGAAAACAACAATAACTTTCGGAAAAAAAGGATAGCGCAGGTTACAATTTTACCCACAGGAAAATATACAAAGCTGTTCATCAGATTAAGTTCACCGAACAACGCCCCTGTTACGTAATCCCTCCCTACACCCCATTCACCCCCACCTGACGTCATGTTTAACCCAATATACAAAATAACAGGTGCCAGGGAGTTAGCCAGGGGTCTCAAATTTAGATGAAGGCATGTCCCATTTTATCCATTACCCGACCCTAGTAAACAAAATACACTAATTATTATACATCTTTATTGATTTTGCTATTTATCAATAGTAATAACTACAGCTGTATTGGCTTGCTTAAATCAGATTTTATCTTAATATTTATGTAACGCAAACAAAGTTAACAATAAAATTTTATGTGAATCAGTACTGGCTATCAGAATATTCACGAATAGTACTTCTTTTGTACGCTTACTGGCGGACACCAAAAATCCACTAGGTGGACCGCATGAGACCCGCGGGCCGCGTGTTTGAGACCCCTGACTGTAAGCAGTGAACACCATCCCAAAATTGGAAAAGCCGCTCATCAAAGGATACCGTTCCGTCATTGTAAAGCCGGGCGGGCGTAAGGGCAGATCAAAGATAAGCTTCCAATCAAACGGCTGCCTTATCTTGTAGATTGAAGAGCAATGATCCTCTTGTACATCTCGGAGCATACAGGCTGGACCAACACATCAGGAACGACAGGCGGTTGCCTGGTTGCATTACATTTAACACAAGAAGACCACTTTTGTTTTCAAAAAGTTTCCCCACACCCTTGATAATGGTTGCCATTTTTCTACTCCATGAAATGGACTTAGAACTGACTAAAAAAAAAGCACTTGAAAAAATCATAAGGCTACTTTGTCAATTAATGGCCCAGCCATTATCTACAGCAGCAATTATAGGTGAAGCGGTCAGTAAATAAGAACTATGTCAGAAATTGTGTTGCTATTTTACATTTGTAAACCAATAGATTGAAGCCATTAACCCAATTAAATCATGCTGAAGGAAACAATTATTCTTTTGTTTAATTAGTGATTTTAAAGCATTTACTTTGTATTCCAAATGGATTATAGCATAGGCAAGGGAGGGTGTAAGTAAGTTCGACTGCACACACCAACTTTGCAAGGCCCCAAAGGCAAAATCTTGTCTAGTGTATTCCTGGAAGCAGGGTACAACAAATACCTCGTCAAGGCAATGAGTTCAGTAAATATCACGTTAAACTTAAAGCAACCGCTTACACAATTTAAGGTAATATGCAGTACAGGTAATCGCTTATAACAAATACCTCGTTAACGCAATCAGAAATATGCAGTCAAGCACTTCTAAAGAAATGGGAACCAGTCTGAGAGGAGGGTGAAATCAGTCAGGAATTGTTTACCGAATAACTGTTTGTTTACACAAATGAACTTTTTATCTTCCCCTACAGCCACGTATATGAACCCTGAGCATCAGCTTTCTCCAGCACCTTACAATTATACGAAAGTGGTTCCATACATATTCAAAGGACCACCCCGCACAAAAAAACATTAACTTTTATGTATATGAAATCGGTACTTTTATGTATATGAAATCGGTAGACAAGTTTACAGTTACAGTATAGCGAAGTACACGGAGCTAATATGACGTGATGATGATGATGAAAGTTATGATGACTTTTACTGCGCTGCCGATGACTACCGTATATACTCCTACTTCTATAGCCCGTTTGTTCATAAGCCGACACCCCCCCCCCTCTTTTGGAATAGAAAAGTATTAAAAGTGTGTAACCCGCTCGCAAGCCGACCCCAAAAAAATAATAGGTCAGCGTAAACAAAATGTTACACATTTTTTTTTAAATACAAGCTAAATCGGTCATTATGATTGTTTAATTTTGTACGACTTATCTTTGTGCTCTTTTTTAGGCAAGAGTTACCGGTATTTTTTTTCTTTGGTAAACAGTGGCGAAAGCGCGTGCATTCAAATTCCTTGTTGAAAACAAAATTATTAAAACATTCACAAAAATAAATAAAATGATGAAATAAGGTAAGTGCAGATGTTTAATAATATTTTATAGCTTCTGGTAGGGCAGTCGAATCTTGTAGAATGTAGACAAGGACCTACAATAACAACACCGATATACCGATATTCAATATACATGCAGAAATCACATATGACCCGCTCGTAAGCCGACCCCCTAATTCAGATTGTGTCTAAAAAAGGTCGGCTTTAGAACGAGTATATCTCTGCATCTCTTTGGACGTTGGTGCTATTATGTGGCATCATTGCACTCTCACTCTCTATCTCTCTCACACACATAAACTTTAATCCCTCGCTTCTTCGCTGTTCCCTTTTCGCGGATTCACTAATTCGCGGGTTTTTAAATATAGAAGTTGTATTAGAAGAGGTCCCCCATCTACCCATTTCATATTGCTTAACAGTTGGTGTCCCTACTTCACGGAAATTTAGTATTCGCGGCCGGCCTTGGAGCCTTTCTCCCGTGATAAACGAGGGATTACTGTAAATATAAATATATCTTTCGCACTGCCTCTCCACCTACACGTTTGCATCTCCCTCTTTTCCCCGCCTCTCTAACTCTAACGGAACCAATCAAATGCGTCATTTTTCATATCGCTGTTTTCTCTCGCAACATTCAAAGAATATCACAATCGTAGTGTAGCGCTACTTGATAAAAATCACAACAGATTTGAATTTTTTTTTCCATCTTCGGACACTTTCAATCTCAAAAACACTCGACCTGGATCATTTCGTTTCAGCCGTTGCTACTAATTGAGAACCGGTGATTTCATGCCTGCATTCATGTCATCGCAGCAGGAATCATCCACTTGGCAGTGCGTTGTGCCGCAGGTCAAACCTCTGAACCAACAAAACAAATTTTTTCTTGAGTTTATTTCTTACTTACTTGTTTATTATTATTATTATTATTATTGTTATTTTGTTTGTAAATCCTTGTTCTATACGATGACTTGTGTACACAATAATAACTACATGAGAATTCATTTATTTTCCCTTGAGGAAGCAGTGTATCTTTTCTTAGTAAATGTATAACATATAAACAGGGTATTAGTTAGGAAAAAAAACTTAGCTGCGGTCAAGTCCAATTAGTCCAGTAGAGATCTCTACTGGACTAATTGGACTTGACCGCAGCTAAGTTTTTTTCTTTCGTTATATTCGTTTTATTTGTGTACTATTTGTTCGTTGAGGAAGGCTCTTTGCCGAAACGTTCGCTTTTGTGTTACGTCCTGTCAGGCTAACTAATACCCTGTTTATATGTTATACATTTACTAATTTAAAAGCCTGGTTGCAGTCTCTCCCCCCATTATTTTATTTATCTTTTCTTAGGAGTAACAGCTTGATGACAAATGTTTCATAATCACAAGTATTTTTTTTAAAGAAAAAAGAAGTGTGTGGGGGTGGAGTGGGGGTGGTAAGACTGGTACAATGGAAGTATGGAGCAGAGAGTATCGGTTGTCAACAGTAATCGTTCAAACAAAGAATGGTACAATGGAGCAGAGAGTATCGGTTGTCAACAGGTATCGTTCAAACAAAGACTGGTACAATGGAGCAGAGAGTATCGGTTGTCAACAGGTATCGTTCAAACAAAGACTGGTACAATGGAGCAGAGAGTATCGGTTGTCAACAGGTATCGTTCAAACAAAGACTGGTACAATGGAGCAGAGAGTATCGGTTGTCAACAGGTATCGTTCAAACAAAGACTGGTACAATGGAGCAGAGAGTATCGGTTGTCAACAGGTATCGTTCAAACAAAGACTAGTACAATGGAGCAGAGAGTATCGGTTGTCAACAGGTCTCGTTCAAACAAAGCCCAACCATTCGACGTCCCGTAAACGTATAAGCCAACTCCCAGAAGTGGGACCAACGCAGGCTGACCGCTCAAGTGCCCGTTGGGTACACGTCTGAACAGTTTGCCCCAAGAAAACCTGAAAATAAAACGGTCATCTGAAAATCTACCGGCATATACAAATGTCAAGGTCAATTCTAGGACTTGGCAGGTAGTGGAAACCGCCAGCTCAGCAAGTCGGCCTGGTCTAGGTGCGGTGTGCCATTTGAGGTTTATGTTCAATGTTGCTGGCCATTTAATTCGTATACACTGCTTGCTTATAACGCAGTTTGAGAAACTCGGGGCAAGTTGCCGTGTCAAGCTGTATGTTCAAACCAAGACGTATTTTAACAACGTTAAGCGCTTTTTTCTTCTTTTTTTTTGTCAAATGTTTTCAGATAGTTTTAACCTAGCAACAGAACACGTGTTGGTTTCCTTGTTTTCATCGTTGTTTTGTTGGGGGAGTGTCGAGTGGTTATGGAGTAAATTCCTCTTAGACAGAATGGTGGATGTAGTAACTGTCTTTTTAAGCCTTATCTACAAATATTACATCGCTAAGCACAACTGAATCATAACCATTTTTTAATAAATCCCCTAAATATTGTCAAAAACTAAATATTGTATGTTCAAATTATGAGAATCGTAACAAAAAACAAAACAAACAAACAAACACTTGTAACACATTTATATATCCACCTAATTAAGGATCGTGGAAAAAAATTAAGTTAACCGCTGCTTGACATAGCAAGGTGTTAACGAATAATGCGGCCCATGTCTGAACGTACACTTGTATCCATATGACATGGTGACTATAAATTATCAAGGAATAAACATTTCATGCTTCGTAAATAACTTCATATTAGTTGCTACCCTCAGAACTACTTCATCATTATTTACTTTGTTGGTTTCTTCATCCCCCTACCAGGAAAGGGACACGTGATTTCACTCAGAAATCTTTTTTCCATTTGTGATTTTTTTAAACTGTAACTTTTGATACTTCCTCTTCTTCTACCCTGTATTTTTTGTACTCGTGCCCATCTTGCTTCTTTTCGTTTCTGTTTTCAATATCTAATTAATTATTTTATTTTTCCATGTTTCAGTATGTAATATATAATATAAATTTAATTTAAATCATCTATATATATAATTCACCAGAATAAGCACGAGACGAGTGCAAATAAACATAACGAATGACCCTCGCCAGGGTCGGCCAATCACAGTTTATGGTTGGCAAGCTAGGGTGGTGCAGGGTGGGAGGGCAGGTAGCTAACCGCAGTGTGCATGTCTCGAGACAAACAATGCGTCGGCGCCCCGACGTTCACTCGCGTTGTTCTGATTTCTTTCGTTTCTTTCCCCCCTTTCTTTGCACTATCTATGAGCAAGTCTGCGGCGTATGCTACGCCGCGGGTCGCATCTAGTAGTATTTACTTGTACCGATGAAGACACTTGCCTAAACGTTTTGGCCACACAAAAAAACACTTTATTTTGTTGTTTTGCTAACACAATTCGTTTGTGTATCTTCTGTTTTATTTCAGTGTCACTGTGTGGATTAAAAACAAGTCCTGTAAGATGATGTGTGATACAGTCCATTAATTAGGTCGCTGACTTTTAGGTTTAGACTGCCTGGAACATAAGTGTCAATTTAGCTGCTACAGAGCAGTTCAGCAAACATTGGCAGAGCGTCGGTCTATATCAGGGGTGCGCAACCTCCTGCGGCCGTGGGCACAAAAATGTGCGGCCGTGGAAATCTGTTTAATTTACAATAACTTGCGGCCGTGGAAATCTGTTTAATTTATAATAACCTGCGGCCGTCAAATATTTGCCATTTGGCAATATATTATTTCAAGTTGTAAACGAAATATCGACTATTCATTTACACTCTTAAGCACTTGTTATTGCGAAACAAATTACAACCACGGCAGCTGTAGCGTTAGCTGCAGTGTTTAGCGCCCTTAGCCATTGAAATAGCGCAGCTACTCATATTCATTCGCTCCCTATCACCAACATTTGAATTTTGCGAGGATCTGGTCTCCATGGAGACACTCATTACTTGAACTCGAGGAGAAGACATATCTTTGGCAGTTTAAAAAGCTTGCATCGACTCGCACGTTGATCTGAAGTACCTGCGAGGCATCTGTACAGAGGGCGTGCCTGCCATGGTTGGTAAGCAAAATGGCTTCGTGGCTAGATTTTCCGATTATGTGTTGAAGGATCACGGTAATGACCAGCTCAAAAATCTGCACTGCATTATTCCCCAGGAGGCACTGTGTTCTAAATCTGTTGATTTGGATAAAATTCTGAAGGATGTGAATCGCATTATCCTTTTCATTCGCGCGAATGCTAACAGAGTTAGTTGGTTGTCTCAGGGAGAAACATATCGCCGTGTTCTGCTGCTACGAAAAGAAATACTGGAATTTTATGCCACGAAAAACAAGTACTGCCCACTGCCTTCTTATCATCTCTATAGCCTTCCTTGTAGATTTGTTAATGTATATCAACTGCCTCAACGAGTCTCTGCAAAGCAAAGGAACAACAGCTTGCCTCATGCACAGAAGAGTACAGGATTTCTCTGACAAATGTCGTGTGCTACAAAGTCATATTCAACAGCTCAATCTCTATCATTTCCCACAACTCACTGCTCTAATCGAGAGCCATGAAATAAGAAAAAATGAAAAATCCGGCTACATCCTTTCAGGCGTCGGCGAAGCGCTGTTGTTGGAATTCGCAGAACGTTTTCAGGATTTCGACAAGATTTCAGAAAATATGAGACTCGTTGTTTTCCACATGTGGTTGAGAAAGAGAGAGCGTCGATGGATGCCCAAATGGAATTTATCGAACTAAAAAATAACGCGCAGCTTGTGAAGAAATTCTATGACAAAAACGATCTACTGGAGACATGGAAAGTAGCTGTGGTGTATACCAAGCGTCGCGAAATAGCAAGAAACACTCTTGTGCTGTTTGGAAGCACTTACATGTGCGAAGCGTCATTTTCACGAATGAAATATTTCAAGAATAAATATCGAACCTGACTAGTGGACACCGATCTGGCGTTAAGAGTACGACTGATGATCTCCAGCGAGGGCCCGGACTTTGCGCGACTCTCTGCAAACATCCAAGAGCAAGGCAGCCCCTAATTTCTGAACTCTGGACTGCTAAGTTACATGGACAGTGTTAATGAAGCAGCTTCTCACTTATTCAATTATTGTGTTCTCAGTGTACTAATGCCAATTAAAATATACTCATGCTGTACTTGGTGTGGCATAATGTTAGGTTTACATGACAATGTTCAATAAAGTAAAAATATAAGAGAATATCAATGAAAATGTTTTTGTTTGTAATTAAGCACTGTGTTTGCCTACAATACATTATGATTATGTCATTATTATCTCGCGTTGACTATTACCAGAGGTAAATTTTTTATATTGACCGTTTCGTTTTTCAGTGAAAAATGTTTGGCGGCCGTCGCAAAAGTAATTTGTTTTTAATGCGGCCGGGAATAGCCCAAAGGTTGCGCACCCCTGGTCTATATGTATGATTAAAGGTGGAAGAAAGCTTGCATATATCCACGCACACTCAGTCTCCTTTGGTGAGAGCTCAATTGTTACTGACACTGCATGGGATGTAACACAAGAATGCGGTGTTCGTGAGTTTTAAGGTGATGTAAGAGTAGCTCAGTGGTATCAATACATGGCAAGGCCACAGCTCATAAGAGTAGCTCAGTGGTATCAATGCATAGCAAGGCCACAGCTCATAACAGTAGCTCAGTGGTATCAATGCATGGCAAGGCAACAGCTCATAAGAGTAGCTCAGTGGTATCAATGCATGGCAAGACCACAGCTCATAACAGTAGCTCAGTGGTATCAATGCATGGCAAGGCAACAGCTCATAAGAGTAGCTCAGTGGTATCAATGCATGGCAAGGCAACAGCTCATAAGAGTAGCTCAGTGGTATCAGTGCATGGCAAGGCAACAGCTCATAAGAGTAGCTCAGTGGTATCAGTGCATGGCAAGGCCACAGCTCCTAAGAGTAGCTCAGTGGTATCAATGCATGGCAAGGCAACAGCTCATAAGAGTAGCTCAGTGGTATCAGTGCATGGCAAGGCCACAGCTCATAAGAGTAGCTCAGTGGTATCAATGCATGGCAAGGCAACAGCTCATAAGAGTAGCTCAGTGGTATCAGTGCATGGCAAGGCAACAGCTCATAAGAGTAGCTCAGTGGTATCAGTGCATGGCAAGGCAACAGCTCATAACAGTAGCTCAGTGGTATCAGTGCATGGCAAGGCAACAGCTCATAAGATATTCCTTCAGTGGTTTGGTATAATTTTATCGGCATAGTAAAAATTGAATATTGAGTTGTGGAGGGGGTGTGTGTGTGGGGGGGGGTGAATATTGAGAGAGGGCATTGGACTTGTGACAAGTGTTGAAGGAAAACTGGCAGTTGAAATTGATCCCTCAGTAGGTATTTTACAGCTAACCATTTAAGTTTGACCATTAGATCCTTAACATTTAACAATTAGATCTCCAACGTTTGACCATTAGATGTATAACGTTTTAAAATGTATCGGCTATATCAGACACAGCACTTGAAGCACAGGTAGTTCAGCGCCGTTTTAGAGGAAATAAAGTGAGAATATGCGGATCTTATCTTCTTCACCGAGATACGTTGGCTTAACAGTAGAAACGACTCTAAACTTTAAAAGCTTTTTCCCCCCACTTTATGTGTGTGTTAAAAGCTGATGTCAAGCCTTCATGGAGACGGAAACTAAGACATTTAAAACAGCTCATGAACTTAGCTGTTATTAAATTTAAAATACAAGGGGGAAAAAAATAAAAGACCGGGGCCATGCTCCAGAAAAACAGTGTTAAAGAAACTCCAGCTTTCTCGGGAAAACTTGCCATTTCACTGCATGCATGCAAGGTGGTGAAAACCACAAGGTAAACAACGTGGACGATGTCCCAGGAAAACATGGAGGCTCTGTCTTGGAGTAGGCTGTGGGTGAACAGCAGAGAGGTCGGAACAACTGAATATACTGGCTAGAGACAGCATCAAGCGGCAATGATGTAAAGAATCCAAATGAGTAAAGAGCAGATGAAGGCACCCATATTGCAAGGATCACCACCCCGTGATAAGTACACTGATGCCACTACGAGGCTACACCAATAATTTGATGACGGCTTTGCTGAGATCAAAATGTACTGGCCCTCTCCTTCAGTTTGGGACATGCACACTCTGTGCTTGAAATAAAAGTGATCAGCAGTGCGATTCTGAACGCAAAGATAAATTCAGCGATGTGATTGGTAACACAAACTAGCTTGAACAGCTTATGAGAGGTTGCCCTCCACCTTACTAATGAGTGTTTATTCATTTTTAAAAATCTACATTTATTATTTTATTTTATTTGTCCCGAATTTCAATAAGTCAATGTCAGGGCAACAATTAAAGACGGGTATCTTACATCCATGCCGAGGGTGTAAGTCCAATTAAATGTTTCATCTGTATAAGGGAAAGCGCTGCCAACGAGTTATAGAAGACCGCGTTCTTGACAATCGTTGATGTTTATAAATAACTTGTGGTGTCTGTTTTAGCCCTTGCTTTGGATCGATTTTTAACATACTTCCTCGTACGTTAGCGAGCTGAAATTTTGCAGGCAGACTCGTGCCGATGATAAAAATGATGTATCAAAATTTCAGATCGATCGCATGTACTGTAATTAAATTGATGAATTTTTAGATTATCTTTATTTATCTCTATGTAACATGTTAACTAAGTTTGCTATAGTGTCGTGGTGCGTATTGTATTGAACAACCTTTCCTGTCGCGCAATAAGGTGCGTATTTTATTGACCATTCTTTTTATAAACATATTCCTGATCGGTGCGCATAATATTAAACATGTTTTGCGAGACATAACTACAATTTTGTATTTTTGGATTGTCTTGTGCTACATATTATTTATAATGAACATTCTTTTAGTTATGTCTGGTACATAAAGGATTTATTGTCAAAAACTTGGTTTTTTACGTTTAAAAAAAAATTAAATCCTCTATATTAACTCGTGGCTCTGTTTGTTGCGGCCTTGCTTGCCGAAAACACTCTTTGGATCGATTTTTAACCCACTTCCTGTAAGCTAGCGAACTGAAATTTTGCAGGCAGACTCGTGCCGATGATAAAAAATGATGTATCAAAATTTCAGATCGATCGTATGCACTGTAATTAAATTAATGAATTTTTAGATTATCTTTATCTATCTCTATGTAACATGTTAATTTTTGTGCTAGAGTGTCGTGGTGCGTAATATATTGAACAACCTTCCCTTTCGCGCAATAAGTGGCGTATTATATTGACAATACTTTTTTAAAAATATATTCCCGATCGGTGCGCATTATAGTAAACATGTTTTACGAGACATAAATAAAATTTGGATTTTTTGGGTTGTCGTGCGCTGCGTATTATAATGAACATTCTTTTAGTTATGTCTCGTATATAAAGGATTTATAGTAAAACTTTTTAAAAATTAAATGTTAAAATAAAGACAGCACACAATGTGTCAGTTTTACTTTTTTGTAATATATTGAATTAAGTGCGTGCGTCCTTTTAACTTGGCCCTTGAACTCACCCAGATTCAAAACGGTCCCCAGACATGCAGATGAGAGGCTGAATCTGGACATGTCAACACCCAGTTAAAGGTGATAAAGGCTACTAAAAGCGACAGAGTCCGTTGTGGACGTATGAGCGGGACAGCTAGCTAGTAGGTAATAAGTTAAATAAAGTTTAATGCATTACTGAACGAAAATTAGTGCACACATACTAAAACTACATACAGAGCTTGGTTGTGAGTGCGCACGTAAAGTGGCCAATTTATTTCTTTTTTAAGGATTGAAACATAAAAAATAATAATTTTAAAACAAAATAGTTGGCAGAAATGTGAGTAGGAGGGGGGAAGGAGCGATGGTGAGAATTCAGTCAAGCCATATGATGGTTGGGAAAAGGGGGGGTGGATCGAGTGCCTCCACCCACTCACACACAGGGCCATGAGGTGCAATCATGCACCAAGGGCAGCACTCCTAACAAACTGGCCTTGGATGTAAACAAACGGGAGTGTGGGTGGAGAGGGAGTGCTGTGGAGGGTGGAGCCCGAGATGAGATGGGGGTAGCCGCGTGTGAGGGGATTGTAGATCTGTGGCTAGAGATGCTGTTGTTTTATTAAAGTAAGTAACCAAGAGATAGGTCGTGCTCTGCCATTAGTTCATTAGTCAGATTATTTGGTTAGCGTATAGGGATTTAATAATATCTTCTAAACGGACGTACTGGACACGACGCAAGTGTTCTCTTCAACAGTCGGCTGACACCAGGTAACATAGAAAAACAGCTTTTAGTTTAAAAATGACAAGGGTTTATTTTCAAGTGGAGATTATTCATTCAAGAGAAAAAAATATTTACACACACACACACATGCAAACACACATTGAAAGATATTTATTTTCAAATAGAAATTCAATCACTTGCTTAATTATTTTAATTTGTGAAGTCAATTTTTTTTATATCTTGAATGAATAATCTCCATTTTAAAGTAATCCTATTCTCGAAGTCATAGCTTTTATTATATTAATTTAATAATATATAATTCTCATACTTAGTTAAATTTTCTATCAAGGCCTGTGATCGCTGAGTGGTAATCAACATAGTTCGATCTCAAGTGACGTTACTTTTCCTGTGTAAAAATTGTAAAGATTCGTTTACAGTTTACGTAACACAATTTCCCGATACAATGGAGATAGTTAAATTATGATAAGGGAGAAAGAAAATCGTTCAGAGAAAGCTCTATTAAGTGTCATAATTCAAGAGAAAATTAAATCTATATATATAATTCACCTAAGCGAGTATGTACAAATGAGCATAACGAATAACCCTCGCTGGAGTGGACCAATGTCTCGAGACCAACAATGGTTCTTGCGTTCAGTTGCGTTGTTCCTTCACAGGGTTATATGAGATTTGTAGTGTAGTGGTTATCACGTCCGCCTTACACGCGGAAGGTCCTGGGTTCAAGCCCCAGCGAAAACATTATTATTTTTTTTTAAATGTGTATTTGTGCCCGTTCTTTTCCATTTTTGCTAGGGTCGGCCGATTACAGTTTATAGTTGGCGAACTAGGGTGGTGAAGGTTCTTTCGCGTTGTTTTGATTTCTTCGGGCTGCAGTTTGTGTCCGTTCTTACCCCCCCCCCTTTTTCTTTGCACTATCCATGAGCAAGTCAGCGGCGTATGCTACGCCGCGGGGCGTATCTAGTTAATGATATTTTCGTTGAGTTCAATAGGCAGATTGTTTTAGTGGCTAATATCGCACAATTTTGACGCTGAAATGTTTACTATAACGCCGGCATCCACTTCTGTGGTAACAACATTTCAATATTGATGTTCAAATATTTAATTTTTATATATTTTAAAACACTTTAATCGTATCTAAGGTTCTACTTTAGCTATATGTTCATTATGTATTTTACATCTAGGAATTACTCTAAACTCATTATAATTACTGAAGCAAGAATATCCTACTACATAAATAGTGTGCATATCAGAAATATGTTTTTTTTTATTTAAAAAAAAACACTTAATCTAACTTAAACAAAAATGTGCAGACTGACATGTTCCAATAGTGGATTTCTCACTGATGTGTAAAGCAAACGAATTGTTTATTGTTTATTCACTTACTCTCAATTTAGGACGTCACATGAAGTATTATATGATGCTGACTTTGTTGACAAGGACGTCACATGAAGTATTATATGATGCTGGCCTTGTTGACAAGGATGTCACATGAAGTATTATATGATGCTGACCTTGTTGACAAGGACGTCACTTGAAGTATTATATGATGCTGGCCTTGTTGACAAGGATGTCACATGAAGTATTATATGATGCTGGCCTTGTTGACAAGGACTTCACATGAAGTATTATATGATGCTGGCCTTGTTGACAAGGACGTCACATGAAGTATTATATGATGCTGGCCTTGTTGACAAGGACGTCACATGAAGTATTATATGATGCTGGCCTTGTTGACAAGGACGTCACATGAAGTATTATATGATGCTGGCCTTGTTGACAAGAATGTCACATGAAGTATTATATGATACTAGCCTTGTTGACAAGGACGTCACATGAAGTATTATATGATACTGGCCTTGTTCACAAGGACGTCACATGAAGTATTATATGATAATAGCCTTGTTGACAAGGAAGTCACATGACGTATTATATGATACTGGCCTTGTTGACAAGGACGTCACATGAAGTATTATATGATGCTGACCTTGTTGACAAGCACGTCACATGAAGTATTATATGATACTGGCCTTGTTGACAAGGAAGTCACATGACGTATTATATGATACTGGCCTTGTTGACAAGGACGTCACATGAAGTATTATATGATGCTGACCTTGTTGACAAGCACGTCACATGAAGTATTATATGATAATGGCCTTGTTGACAAGGAAGTCACATGACGTATTATATGATACTGGCCTTGTTGACAAGGACGTCACATGAAGTATTATATGATGCTGACCTTGTTGACAAGCACGTCACATGAAGTATTATATGATGCTGGCCTTGTTGACAAGGATGTCACATGAAGTATTATATGATGCTGGCC
The DNA here is from genome assembly GCA_944989445.1 of Ampullaceana balthica. Taxonomy (NCBI): domain Eukaryota; kingdom Metazoa; phylum Mollusca; class Gastropoda; family Lymnaeidae; genus Ampullaceana; species Ampullaceana balthica. The sequence goes on from CALYLW010000090.1 coordinate 673,204, forward strand.
TTGTTGACAAGGACGTCACATGAAGTATTATATGATGCTGGCCTTGTTGACAAGGATGTCACATGAAGTATTTTATGATGCTGGCCTTGTTGACAAGGATGTCACATGAAGTATTATATGATGCTGGCCTTGTTGACAAGGACGTCACATGAAGTATTATATGATGCTGGCCTTGTTGACAAGGATGTCACATGAAGTATTTTATGATGCTGGCCTTGTTGACAAGGACGTCACATGAAGTATTATATGATGCTGGCCTTGTTGACAAGGATGTCACATGAAGTATTTTATGATGCTGGCCTTGTTGACAAGGATGTCACATGAAGTATTATATGATGCTGGCCTTGTTGACAAGGACGTCACATGAAGTATTATATGATGCTGGCCTTGTTGACAAGGATGTCACATGAAGTATTATATGATGCTGGCCTTGTTGACAAGGATGTCACATGAAGTATTATATGATGCTGGCCTTGTTGACAAGGACGTCACTTGAAGTATTATATGCTGTTGACCTTGTTGAAAAGGACATAACATGAAGTCTACTCAAAAAAGTACAGTGACAAGTGAAAAATAAATTCATTTCAGGTACCAGTATGGCCGGATACCAGCCCACAGCACGACTGATGAGATTTCTGGTCTACGTAACACTCGCTGTTCTTGTGCCAGGCGTGCTCTCACAAAACTCCTGCCCCTCGCGGTGCCGCTCCTGCCTTAACAATGAAGTTCATTGCAATAATATAAGTCTAACAGCGCCGCCCAGGGTAAGTCTTGAAGGAGTTAAAGATCTAACATCAAAGATGTGGACTGTAGACAGATAACTTCTAGAGAGTCTTGCCTTGGCTGTCACATGGTTCATTATTTTAATTAGGAGAGTTATATGGCTGTTTCGACATTTATATTTGGTCACGGTGGTGGGGGTTGGGGTAAGATATCTGCAAAGATTATACTTGTGAGGCTTTATTAATAATGAGAGGTCTTTATTTGACTTTAACGTACACTATACATGAACACAAATATAATAACCTTTAACCTCTATATTTCTTTAAATTTAAAAAAAAACTAACACACAAATGAGACTACAGAACATATGCTTATATCGCAATTAGAGCTGGGCCAAAGAGTCACGGACGTAAAAATGTAACTTTCTATTTAGTAACTTCACGAAGTTTTCATTTTATACCTAATTAATTCTGCAAAGACTGACCCAGTGATACGTTTTTTTCCTCTTTCTTTTCCTACAGAGTTTCCCCAGTGGCACAACCACGATCAACCTGGCAGACAACCACATCCGGGTGCTGGGGAACAGGGCTTTCACCAGGGCGGACACCGTGGAAGTTCTTAAACTGGGCGGGAACAAGTTGGCCGCCCTGAGAAACGATGCATTCAGGTGAGCGGCCAGACATAAAACTCTAGGTGATTATACCACGTAGTTTCAGGCGAACAGACAAGTATTTGTCAATGAGAAAATCGGGACATGAACGTCCAAAACATTGTTTGACGATACATCTAAGTTTTAGGAATAATGGGTTAGGATCTGCGTTTTGTATGGGGTTTTTTTCTTTACACTTTACCTTCTCCATAACCAGATTTGACATAAAAGGATTTTGACCCAACCCTCTTAGATACTCAAAAATGGTCGCACTGAGCTTTATATGACACATACAAATAAAATAGGGAGAAATGTAGAAGTCTTTCATTAACGTGTGCAAATAAAATGTATGTAATCTTCAGATATTTCCAGAGAAAACGCAAAGCGTCCTTAAGACTATAACTGTGTTTTCTTTCAGTTACTTCCCCAACCTGATGTCCCTTGACATCCACGGAAACCGCATCTCCAGCATGCACCGCAAGGCCCTGCGCAATATGAGACAGCTGCGCACTCTGTCCATCAGCAAAAACAGCCTGTCTGCTCTCGACTTCCTGGAGGAGACACCCAACCTCTTCCAGCTGGACCTGGGCCACAATAAGATTAGAACCATAGGGGAGAACGATTTGGCCGCCTTGACCAGGATACACAACATAGACATGCGAGCAAACAAACTTGTCACGATCCACCCCAGAGCTTTTAAGAGACTCAGGAATTTGAGGTTTCTTGCGTCTTTGAATGTTCGTTTGATGTAGTGTCTTCGGTGGTTGTTAGATTGAGTTTCTTAGACATTGGGCCGGGTGGTGGCTTGGAACCGGCCAACCGTGCATCTCAAAATGACGTCAATGGTGATAGAGTTATATCTGATCGATGCGTCTTTGGGTGATTCTTAATTCTTTGATATCCCCAGGAATGCACAAACATAATTATGGGTAAGGCTTAATATCACTATAAGTGGGATCCATGAATGAATGAAGATTAAAAGCCGGTTATTTAGAATCATATGTACGAGTATATGTTGCAAACAATCTAAAATGACCGCAAGACCGCGTTAAACGCCTGCATGTAAGCTATTTATTATTGTATCCAAGAAAATATGGGTTGAAACTGCAATCATCCTTTTTTTTATAAATAAATATATGTTGTTAAAACAGGATATGTGTAGGAGTGACAAGACGTCACAGAACAAAATAAGTGTAACCGCATGTACCTATTAGAGCCACGTTTATAACCGGTCACGCACTGAATAGCCTCAAATTTGGTTCGTTGTGCAAAATAAAATACCTTGGGAGACAATGTTTTAAGTGTTAAGATCAATCAAAGATTAACCCTTTACAGTCCAATCCGCTTCGGCCTTTCTACTTCCTGCGACAAGCCAAGTGGAGATAACTCTTGTAAATCAAGGCTCTTGTTCATAAAAAAGTACATAAAAAATTAAGTAGTTGTAGGAAAATTAAAGTAAATATATGGAAAGGCTTTATATTCACTGTCTTTAAAGTAGATTGTACAAATTATGTTACATACCAAAAAATAATAATTTTTTTTACAAATTGTTCAAAGTAATAATGTTGATCTCATTTCCATTTGCAAGTCTATCATAAACTCAACACAGCAGGCACCTATGCACAAGTATAAGTCTACCCTAGGCATGTAAAGAATGCCAGACATTTTATATTTTTAAAAACTTTATTTCACCGGCTTCGGCTGTCAGTATTTTTTGCCACGTTTTGTAGCACATTTTAGTGCAAAATAGTTCGTTTGTTCAGCTCCGTGTTGGTAGTAAATGTCTAGTATGAACAAAGAAAATTAATCAGGTGCAACAGGATCATCATTAAGAAGTATACAATTGACAAAATGTTCTATCAATAAACGGGGGCATGTCGCGACTGGTGCAGTAAAAGGAGTATGAGAATATTGTTTGCTTGGCACAAAGCTGATGAAATAAATACATAACGAAAACTGTTTACCCATCTGACAACAAAAAACAAAACGTGACTGTGTGCATAAATACTCGGTTTTACATCAAGTTGTGAGATCCGGCACAAGTATTTGCCAAATATATCCAAAATAAGACATAGAACATTTACTTCCCCAGATCTCTCTCGCTGAAAGATAATCCTTTGTCCGTTATGCCCCGTCTTGAGTTTACTACAGAGGTTCTACAACTGGTGGACTTGTCCAACTGCAAACTGACCACAGTGCCCGGACCTTTCCCGGCGTCTGTCAGTGACTTAAGACTTGGACAGAACGTTATACAACAGGTATGGACAGCCATCGGCTCTAAAGATCAGTTGTGCATGAAAGACGATGCGACATGTAAGGTCACTCACTGGGTATGAAACAGAGAGGTGCTTGGATATGTCAGACAATCAGAAATGAAGACAAATGAAGTTTAACAATCAGGTGAAAATGGCGGCCAGCTATGTAGGACAGTCGGGTATGAAACATAGTCAGGTATGTGAGACAACCAGATGTGAAACTGAATAATATATCATAGTTGATAAAGGCAACATTTCCCAACCAACTCATACTTTAACAGGCTAGACCACAACATGGCATTGCAGCCTAGCCTCTGAAACAGTGGTGAACCTGTTGATTTCGTGCTCCGCGCTAAGACATAGCCTGGGGGGTTAGGGCGGCGAGTGAGTCCTACGCTCAGACAATGTTGTATGGTACTGCTCAGCACGTGGAGCAGGTTGCCCAGGTGTTAGTCAAAACTTTAAGAGAGTAACCTCAAGCTTCCAGTTATGTGTTTAGTTTAGATAAGGTACGAGACGATTAAGGTTTGAATGAGAAAACGTTGCTGTAAAGGCGTCAAAAGGGGAATACTTTAAATAGGAGTGAATACATTTTTTCCAAAGTGTAAATAAGAGTATAGTCTATATGAACAACCTAAGTTCCACTATTTTTTTTTAAATTAGGTGAACCACACTGACTTGCTCAACATCACAGACCTAGAGTTGTTGACCTTGAATAACAACCAGCTAAGATATCTTGAGGATGGAGCTTTGATTCACCTCACGCAGCTTAAAGAGGTAAGTTTTGACTTGTCCCCTAGTAGATATAGGTCCAGCATGGTCAGCTAACAGAGGTTAATCTTGACCAGGTATCTAACAGAGGTTAGTCCAGACAGCATCATATATAGGCAGTTAACTGGATTTAAACCATGTCATAGCCCTGTCTGGTCAGCTAAAAGAGTTGCGCTATAAAAAGTTCATTTAATTTAACATAACATCCATAAAATCTGTAACATCTCAGTAGTTAGTCACCTCTCAGGATGTCCAGTTTAAGCATGGGCATGTAATAAAACCATGTTAAACCACATATAATAACATTTGCAACTTGTACTTTTCAGGTGTGGCTCAGGTCAAACAATCTGGTGTACATCCCACGTGATCTGCCCAACAGCGTGACCAAGATCCACATGGACTCCAACAAAATCGAAACCATTGAGAGCGGTATTTTCAGCAACCAATCCCGCCTTGCCTACCTGACGGTGGAGAACAACATGATCATGAAGATCCAGCCTAACACTTTCAGGGGACTGCGCTTCCTGGACACGCTCAACTTCCAGGGGAACAACATCGAGACTCTAGAGGCCGGAACATTCTCAGATCTCGGGAGCCTGAGCACAATATTTCTGTCCAACAATCCATTGAGGAGGATAGAGGCAGGTACCTTCCACAACCTGGGAAACCTTACCAGGCTCTTCCTTTCATACCTACCAGCCGAGGAGTTTGAGCTTTTGGGAAACTTCCTGCCCGAGATGCTGAGGCTGAGGGAACTGCACATGATGGGCAGCCATGGCCTTGTGGAGGCCGTCATGGCCATCATCAAGAACATAGAGACCCCCATGGTGCCACTGGCCAGCATGACCCTACTGGACGTCAGCTACAACAACCTGCAGTGGATCAGTCCGAGGATCAGGGTCGTCTTCCCTAACCTTGCTTCTCTCTTTATAAATGGAAACCCGTTGAGATGCTCCAGGAATTTAAAGTGGTTGAGGGACTGGATGATGTCCAGCAGTGTTCGATTCCACGACCGCGAGGAGGTCACTTGTGAGAACCCATCAAGGCTTCGGGGCAGAACGGTGTTGAGCATCCGAGATGAAGAATGGGCCGAGATTGGCGAGGTGGACCTTGGTGAAAACGGTGGGGTCGTTCAGAACGATCCCTCAGTGGAACAAGTTCAACCACAGCCCCAAGCAATGATTGAAAAAGTGGGTAAAAGGCCAAAAGTAGAGAAAGACAAAAAGGAGAAAAGCGAAAAAGGAAAGAAGGAGGGAAAAGATCAAAAGAAACCCAATGAAGACAAAGACAAGCCAAGAAAAGCCAAGCCAAAGACAGACAAAGACAAAGAAAGAAAAAACAAAGATAATGGAGTAAAAGAAAAAGGAAGGAAGGGTAAGAAGGGCCGGGCGGCAAAGAAAGATAGTCCTAAAGACAAAAAAAATAACTGATTGCCAGGCATTGAAAATGTCTTCAATAAAATTAGATCCCGGTATTTCAAACCCTGTTCCTCAAAAATCATATCAAATGAGATTTCAACATCCAGTACTAGTCTCTAAAAGGCATCAAATTCTGCATATGATTGGAAACTTTGCAGTCTCCCAAAGCCTGGAACAAATCATGTATGATTTTTACAATGGCTGGCAAACGATAAAAAAAAACTGCAAACAACAAATTATGATGAACCTCTCTCTGAGATTAACAATAAACAATTGGCAAACGATAAAAAAAAACTGCAAACAACAAATTATGATGAACCTCTCTCTGAGATTAACAATAAACAATCATGACATTCTTCTAGTACATGTAATAACAATGTACAAATTAATTTTTTTTCAATTAACGAGTTAGTGGGGTTTTCAGGCCTACAAATTAAAAAAGGATGCATAAAGCAGCAGCTCAACTTTTTGGTAGTTTGTTAGCAAAAATTATTTTAATTAAAAATATTGATATACATGTATGGGAAAAGATTTAACAGTTGATTTCCATTCATTTTGATTAGATTGACAGGTTTTAGTTGAAATTTACATGTAATACATTTCTTTGGCATCAGATTACTCATTTTCAAAGAAATTTTTTATCAAAAATTAACAACAATTACACATAACTGTGTACATACCAGTGCTCAAACATTTAAGAACTACAAAGTCAAGTAGCTTCGTTTGTCACTGGCTTTTAACTGTTGTATTTAATTAAGTTAATATGAATTAAAAACTGTTCTTTAAAACATGTTGCCTTCATTTAAATTGGGTTTTTTTCTTCTCTCTTTCAATGTGATGTTCTCCTTGTTGGTTGAATCTTTAAATAGTAAAGTGTATCTGTGATAGTTGTATATCTTAAAGTGTATCTGTGATAGTTGTATATCTTAAAGTGTATCTGTGATAGTTGTATATCTTAAAGTGTATATCTTGTTGTATATCTTATCAACAGTCCCTAAACCATGTTTGACCCCCTGCCCCCATCCCAACATCTGCACACAGCCCCACCCGGTCCAGTTTAAAATTTCATTCAGTTCTTCACATAATGTAAACATCTAGAGTCATATGGGGGAGGATTGAGTTCGGCATAAAGCAATAACAAATATAAAACAAAAGGTAGTGAACTACCTGAGGAAAGTCCTAACAACACGGTGGATGATTCCACTGAAATTCTCTAACAGCCCAAAAGACAATGGATGATACCAACAACAACATTACTCAATTTAATGGGGAAGGGGTGAATAGAAAATTAAATCAACACATATCCTGAAAAAGACTTGGACAGTACAAAAAGTTGTGGCAGTGTTACATCTATAGAAAACAAAACTCCTGATGCAAGCTTTTCAAAGCAATTCTACAAACAATACAATGGACCATTGAAAAGTTCCCAAATGGAATTTGAATCCATTAATCCTTTAACATAAAGTATTAGAAAATAAAGTAAATCAGACGCAGGTGAGAAATGTAGTGATGTCCTTCCATGAACTTCACAGGCAATGTTTCCTAAACGCTGCGCGGTTGCGCGGCCGCGCAGACATCTGACTGACACCGTGCAGCAGTTTAAAATTACCGCGCTGCAATTTTTGTAAAATTTACACACACAAATGGATGCTGTGCACTTTGCACACAAATGTTTTCTCTTTGCACACGGACCAACGATCCTTGGAGGGAACATTGTTCACAGGTCACCCTACACTTATTCCCATCCTTGAACAGGCTTTGTTGCTAGTATAATATAAAGCTACATTCTCCCTGCTAAGCTAAACCTCAAAAGACAAAATTTACAGTCAACCCACTTAACTCGAGCTCGGTTAACTCAACCACCCTACTAACTCGACGTTTTTTATTGGAACCGCCAAATTCTCTCTTTGTCTTAGCATTTTCTCATCCGTTAATTCGATTTTTTTTAAGTCGCCGAAACCTAATACCTTGAGCACAAAAGAGGGCCAAATTTGCAACTTAACATTGGTTAGCTCGACCCTCGAATGTTCGCCTAGCAATGCACTTTGGCATTTTTAGTTCAAAACAGTGTTGACCTCTCGCTTTCTTCGAGACTTCCAGCTATTGTGTGATTCTACGAGATTTCAATAAAAATTACCGGATGTTATTATCTTCTTTCACTTTTGATCTATGTGTGAATTAGATGCATTCACCCGAGGTGCCCGTAAATCGTGTTAGCGGTCTTTAATCCGTCATTATTTCGCAGTGCATGTTACATTATTATTAAACTTAATTCATTTTCTGATGCATTAATCATTTTATTTTTTAAGATAAACGAATATCTTTAGAAATGAAAATAAAGGTTTGTATCGAGAATCGACGGTGGTTTTTATTTAATTAAATACAAAAATTATTATTCTTTTAAAAGTTTGTTGTTGCTTTGTTACCAGTAAGATACGTGACTGTGACTAACACGCGCGTGACGGTGAAATCAAATCATTTTCTTAATATTCCAGTATATATATATATATAATACTTTTGCAGGTCGAATGCGGATAAGGAATGATTTTTTTAAAAATTCGCTTAGACTTAGTTGCCGGCCGAGGTCTAACACACAGCGTGCTGTGATCAACGGTCAAAGCCTCAATAGTTTTATTTATATTACAAGTTTGATTGACTGAGGAAATTCGAGAGCGGTCTGATAGTGACCGATATCCTGCACGTCAAAAGCATTAAACTTAAAATTACCATATAGATATGTAAATTCGCTGATTCGACGGATATTGCAAACGCGGGTGGCTGGGACAATAGTGACATGCCACGCCACACGCGCCATGCGACGAGGCGAGGCGAAAATTTTGACCTTTTAACGCATGCGCAGACTATTATAAACTGGTAACTTTTAAATTAAATGGAATCGAAACATGACCACAGAGACGTAATCAAAGTCCTTTACTTCGGCATAAAAATATATATATATAAAAATTCCCGACTAGTCATAACTTTTCCCGACTTTGAAGGCCTAGAAAAAATTTTAAAGAATTCCCGACTTTTTTCCGTTTCCCTGAGTGGGAACCATGGTTATATTTAAACTAAATTAAACGGTCCTTTAAAACGAACGGTCATTACAACCTTGGGAAAGAGTGAAGAAATATTAGGGTTCTGATACGATTCCGATTAATCGTCCCATCACTAATTAACGCACATCATGTGCATAAAGAAATTTCAAGCACATGTTAATATTTTGCTGCCATATTGGTTTTCGTTTTAACTCGATCTTCTGTTATCTCTACGCCATTTTTCATACCCCAACGCCGTCGACTTAACCGGTTTCGACTGTATATACTTTTAAAAATGTTACTTAATTCTGTTTTGATGCATTATTGTATGCTCAAATAAAGTTTCAACTTTTTCACTCACTTAAAATGTATAGTTTGAAACTTTATCAAACCTAATTTATGAATCAATTTATGTTTCTTACATTTTTTTTAATTTTTATAAATTTGTATTCTTTTAAACCACCAAGGGCTACTCAAAATATCTTAACCAATGCTCATGTTATTTGAAACATAGAGATATGGGTATAACCAATGTTCATGTTATTTGAAGCATAGAGATATGGGTATAACCGATGCTCCCTCCAAATTTTGTTGGTCTGTGTGAAAAATGCCAACTCAAGTGTAAAGTAGAGCTGCATATATATTCTTTTGCAAAATTGTACACCCCACAAACACACATATATATTCTTTTGCAAAATTGTACACCCCACAAACACACATATATATAATCCTTGTCAAAATTGTACCCCCCACAAACACACATATATATAATCCTTGTCAAAATTGTACACCCCACAAACACACATATATATAATCCTTGTCAAAATTGTACACCCCACAAACACACATATATATAATCCTTGTCAAAATTGTACACCCCACAAACACACATATATATAATCCTTGTCAAAATTGTACCCCCCACAAACACACATATATATAATCCTTGTCAAAATTGTACCCCCCACAAACACACATATATATAATCCTTGTCAAAATTTGCTGGGCTGTAACCCTAAATTGCTGCATGGTATTGTTCAGATATCTGACCGGCAGCGCCGCTTATAGCCCAATCAGCTATGCGGACAGTCATTAAAATGTATACCACATATCCCATAACACTTTTTTTCCTGAATCCTAATCATGCTTGAGAGAAACAATTTTAAATACATGCCACATTTCCCATGCATTTAAAATATTTATCAAAAAAGTTTAAATAACTTATAATATGCAACCAGCTTATATTTTTTTTGTGTAGTCTTGAATAAAATTCTTTCAACATATGGAACCTTGTGATATTCGGGAAATATTTTAAAATAATTAAATTGTCTCCCTTTCACATAAATGTACTTCATTTACACTTTTAGTTATCTTTAGCACACAAAAAACATACCTAGAATAAACAAAAACTACCTACAACTTAACCTGCTTGAAATGTGCCCCTTTTACCCCATATGAACAGCAATTTTGTGGTCACTAGCAAATTGAGTTTATTAAAACAATATTTATTTTCTAATTTATTTTTAAAATATCTTTTGCCTTTTTGAAAATTTACATAGAATGAGGGTTAATTATACTATACTCTATTGGTATTTCAAAAGATTAGGAGATATAATGTAATAATAAAGTAGAAGATAAGGAAATCTGAAAGGAAAAATCAAATATAAAACTAAATTGTTCTACCTTTTGCTGAACAAGTGTGTGTCTCTCCTCCATCTCTTTTCTCTCTACTTTAGCTTTAGAGCTCAGTTCTTCAACCTGTGTGGCAGGATGATAAAGAAAGTAGTAGAGGAAACAACTACAATCTGATCTACTTAAAATTGTTTTGTTGATTCCATGTGTTATGAACCAAGTACACAGTTTGTGTCTTTTACCAGTTTTGGCTTTAAAATTTTAAACTTCCTTTCTATTCTTCCGTGCTTTGATTTGTTCATGGTTAGGATTTTAACCCCACTCTTTTTATTTTATTGTCTACACTAATAATTTTCTTGTAATGGTGACACAACATGTAAATTAAATTTTTTTGTTATCTTGCAGAAAAGTTTATAGTGGTTAATGATCTATTATTAATGCTTGATTTTTTTTTATTAATACAAATTGTTTGTGTCTCTTTTCATCCATTTTAAACTTTTCGGGCAATTCAACTTTGTATAAAGAAATTTTTTTAATTAATTGTCTTGTTAATAAACAAAAATTAAGATTATGTCTATTTTCAGACAACTTTAAACAAAAAATCAAATTAAAATGTACAATTATAAAAATAGCAGTTTCAAATAGTAGCAGTGGGTTTAGGTAGCAGTCCCCAATACAAAATAAATATAATTATATTGCTAAAATGAAGCAAATTAATTTAGTTTCAATTGTAGATTGTCTTTAAAACTATTAAAGTTATTAATCACAGGCATTAAAAAATAATTGTCATTATTTAAAAAAAAAGATCGTTTTCTATGTATTTTAATTTCCCTGATGATTTCAACATATTAAATTATTAAAAAATGAAAACAAAATATTTGCACATTGAATTTAAACATTATTAATCTGTCATTAGAAAAAGTTGCTCTAAAGTCTAAAGATTTTAAAGTTAAAATAAATAACAATAATTCTACATTAAACTGCATTTTGTCAGATGATGACATTCAACATTGGTGAGAAGGGTTGTTAGTAGGGGTTCAGGAGCATGCAAATAAATTTCATATCCATCCCATCAAACAGTTTCATGTTTCTTTAAAACTTAAAATATTTGGGGGTTGGGAGGGTAAGCTACTCTGGCTCAAGTGTCACAGGAAAGGGTTAAAATAAACTTAAAATGTCATTTTCTTTTGAAAATTTATATATGTTTATATCTTTAAAATATGTTACTTTTATATCGAATGTGATATCCAAGCAAACGTCATTCTTATTTAATAAATTGTAACGTTACTTTTGCATGGTTTATCACAAGCACTGTTTTAAACATTTAGAAGCTTAGCATTCGTGTGACAGAGCAAAGATATTCTCTTATTAAAGATTACAATTTACTAGCTATAATTAGTAAAAAGTAATCATTAAAAATAAATATAATTGATAGTTGGACAGATGTCAAAGAAACTCTATTATTTCCCTTCAAATGTTAATTTGTCTGATGCTAATAGAGAAGAGATCCAGTATTTTGTTTAATATTCAACTTTTAAACTTCAGCTTACCTGTCCAGCAATGTCCTTCATATATGTGGTTTCCAAATCCTGGAAAAGGTCATGACCTTGATGGAAGAATGTGTTTTGTGCGTGCATGAAAGACAACATCTGAAAAAAAAATGATACGGATGAGGAAGATTTCCATATGGCAAACTTATTTTGATTAAGATCTGAAATGTTGAGAACCAGATATGTAAAAATGGCAGGATTCCAGATTTTCCGGGGCCAGATCCATTATATATATATATTTATATTAGGGCTCTTCCGTTCAGCCGGATTTGGCCGGATATATGAAGTGAAATCCTGCCGGAGCAGGATTTGTAAAAATGGCTGATTCCGGATTTGCCAGAGCCAAATCTGGTACACCCCTAGTTGGGAACCATTCTTCAAGAATAGCAGGTTGTAAGGCATGAGAAAATATGCAGACAAGTTTGAAAGACAAAGGTCATTGTGATATTTGTGTTTACTAAACAAATTAACCCCAAATCAAAGCCCAATAGATTAAATGAACTCGCCATAGATTAAAGCAACATCAGATTTTTTCAGGGCATAATTCTTAATCCCTTGTAAAGTTTACTTTTCATAGATTAATATTTTGCATGCATTTAAACTTTATGGGTATTGAATTTTTAATTTTGTCCATTCTCTAAACTCTAAATAGATAAACATTTACCAATAGCAGTTGTTTTTTGTGTCAGCCAGGAAAAACAAACTAATGTACTTTGAAATTTTTTATTTTACCAGCCCCAAACTTCAGACTTGATAAACATGTATCATTCTCTTTATATATTATTAAGAAATAGGGCTATCTCTGTGTAAACTATTTTTTTCACTGAAATTAAAAATATTTAAAACATGCAATCTTGATTAATAAAAACTAAACAATATTTTTTAATTTAAAAAAAGTATATGCTAAGCTTAGTTGTAAAGGAAAAACTCACAGTATCAAGAATATCAAATCTCTTTTTGGAATTTAGCACATTAACCTGAAAAATATAGTATTTATAATAAGTGTTTGTATGTTGATAATATAATCCAAAACATAATTATGGCAAATTTTTTTTTAAAGTAAGGTAAAAGCACAAAATTGCAGATTAAATCTGTTTCAAATTTACCATATGCTCAAAAAAATAATATTTTAATTATTAGGATATAATTGCTATGTATTTCAATCTAAACATTCTAAGAAATTATTAACAAAAAATATAATTTTTAATGTTAAAATTGTCTTTCCAAGTCTTAAAAGGCAACAATTATAACTATTTTGTCAAAGTAGAGTCATTTTATTCCCTAATTTACCGTATATTCTCGTTCATAAGATTTTTGGACTAAATCTAGGGGAAAAAGTTGGGGGGTCGGCTTACGAGCGGGTCACTAACGTATTTCTGCATGGATATTGAATATCGGTGTTGTTATTGTAGATCAGGGGTTTCCAAACTTTTCTGCCGGAGGACCACACAGTTTTGTAGTAAACTACAGGTGAAAATAGTTCTTTTTTTTAGATTAAAAGGTTTCCAGGGGCCGGATTGAAAGGGCCTCGAGGGCCGCATCTGGCCCGCAGGCCGTAGTTTGGAGACCCCTGTTGTAGATCATCAAGGTCCTTTTCTACATTCTACAAGATTCGACTGCTCTACCAGAAGCTATAATATATTATTAAACATCTGCACTTACCTTTTTTAATCATTTTGTTTATTTTTGTGAACGTTTTAATAAATTGTTTTACAAATTTTGTTTTCAACAACAAATTTTAATGTACGCGCTTTCGGCCCTGTTTACCAAAGATATTTTTTTTAAAATACCGTTAACTCTTGCCTAGCACAAAGCACAAAGACAAAGATAGGCAGTACAAAGTAAACAATCATAATGACCGATTTGCTTGTAGTTTTAAAATTTTTTTTACCATTTTGTTTAAGCTGTCCTATTATTTGTCGGATTGCGAGTGGTTATACACTTTTATTATTTTTCTCTTCCAAAAGTTGGGGGGTCAGCTTATGAACGAACGGGCTATAGAACGAGTATATACGGTAAGTCATTTATTTAGTTGTGACAACCACAATCAGTACCTTACAAACAATTAACCGATACAAAGAATGAAAAAAGTCAACAAAAATATGCTTATAATCAGGAGCTGCAGATATCTTGAGCAATACATTAGCTGTACATTTGTAAAGCAATTGCAACTGATTACAATAATCTTTTAATAGTAAAATTCATTTATAAAAATAAAAATAAACTTTATTGAAAATTACAAATAAGCTCAAACCACCAAAGCAAAACTTGGAAAAGAATTTAAAATTTTAAAAACGTATAAATCAATTTTTCTAGCCGTAAAATAATTCCAAAATTCTTTTAAAACTAACTTGAAAGACATAATCCAATGATGTATGAGCGAAGCAGGACCTCATTGCCGTTAGAGTGTTGTGAGTCTCTTCACACTCCTGAGGTTTTGACTTAGCAGCCTGGGAGTTGCGTATGAAAGCTGCATCCATGTCATCACTGATCTTCTCAAACAATTTCTTGGTCTCCTTCACCTTCTTGATGTCACTGGTAAAAAATGGATCATCATTTTTATGAAGTATTATTATTATTATAAAGTGTTCATCCTAAAAGATTTAGGTACCTAATATTTCAAGTCAAAATGGGAAGGAAAAATTATGTGTAAACAACTAAATGTACCTGAAAAACACATTGCATTAAATAGTAATATTAAATGCTGTTTCTAGAATGACCAAAAAAGATCACTTACATTCTGATAAAATTATTGAGATTCTTACAAACAGATCTGTTTGCTTGGTCCATGAGTATCTGGAAGACATTTAAAAATCATCCCATTAGCTATGAGTAGGCATCATATGCAAGTTATGAAATCATATCAACTATTCTCGCTAATAATGCATGCAGTCTATGACGTCATGTCATGGACCATGACATTCATTCAGTCAACAAATGTCCAATGTTTCCATCATGCTTTGACAAGCACTCTACCAAGTTGTGATCACAAAAATATCTCATCTTCACTTTTAAATTTCATTATCAAAATCAAAGAAAATTTCAATGTGTAATTCTCATGTTAAAAAAGGAAAGAAATAATTAAGTTGAGCAGTAAATCAGTACATGTAGTATTACTAGTATCCTTCTGCTTGGTTAGATATCCCCACACTGACAGTCTTGCCACAGAAAAGATTCTACACATTAAAAGAGAAAACTAATCCACAGAGACTTACTTACATTAAAATATTTGAGCATTTCTGACATGGCGTGAGCAAAGCGGCTCAAGCTGGTCTGAAATTAGAAGAAATAAAGAGAAAAAGTCTTAGAAAACATTAAACCTGGACTAGCCCTATGATTCTTATTTAAATGTTGTAACCTTAGTGACTAAGAGCTTTACTCTGGAAACGACCAGAATAAAAGAGACATAAAAGTGGAGTTCCTAGGTTTAGACATTTCTCATGCAACAAGAAATGTTTAGGTTAGCAATTTTAATTTTTTGAGTGGAAGTATTTAACTACAGAAATAATGACCTTGTGAATATTATCATCTTATAAAGAAACATGCAAAGTGATGGGAAAGGAATAATATTAATGGGGACACAAGCATATTCAAGCCTGCAGCTGGATGCACAAGAGTTAGCAATACATTATTAAGATATTCATTCTACTTTACAACTGTGTCCAGGCAAAGGTTATCAATAAAAAAAAATTATGATTGGACAATAACTTTGATAATTGGGGTAATTACACTTGGGGAATAAAATTGAAAATACCACAAAGCAGCTGTTAAAATAAGATAATATGTGGAAAATGGCTATAGGTTAAGGTGTAAAAACAAAGTTTGTTTCACCACATTCAATTTTTTAAAAAAGAGCAAAACTAAATCCCCAAAAATATAAATCTATTAACTTTCAACATCTTCAGCTATTTCATAATATGTAAATAGAAAGTAAAATACACACATGTATTAAAAATCACTTTGTACATAGTATGTAGTAATTTTCAAAGGTATTTGTTCACAATGGATTGTACATTGTTACTTGTGAGAGACGTGTTGTTGTATTTATATTGAATGAGAATGCAATGACTTGACCTAGTATGAAACACGTGGGTTGTGAGTTGAACTGTAAGCGTGCTGGTCGAGGACTGAGAGAATAGCTGGCTATAAATGTACGGTTCATGAGGCAACCGAGGGGGATTGCAGTGGATGGCATACGAGCTGTTTAGGTAGTTAATTGTACAGTTGATCACAGTGAATTGTATATAGTAATTAAAGACAGTTGTTAACCAGACCACAGTGTGTTAAAGCCTTGTCACTTGACCAGCCACAAGTTCTATTACATGGTGTCAGAAGTGGAGGACCACAAGACTATTTGAAATACTGACGCCATATCTATTACATGGTGTCAGATGGACCGACTCCACCCGCCACAACCACTGGAGCTACATGGAAACATTGCTGCCAACTGGAAGAGATTTAAGCAGTCCTTCCATATATAAGATAGCCAGTGGACTCGACACAAAAAGCAAAGAAGTGCAGAGCATGACACTGCTGCATGTAATAGGCCAAGAAGCGGTAGAAGTGTACAATACATTCCAATGGACTGGACAGGAATGTGACGATTGTGACACGGATATTCATTCAGTGAAGTGCTTATTACTGAAATTCAAGAATTATTGTTTGCCAAGAAAGAATGTGACAGTCGAGAGACACGTGTTTTTCTCCAGAAAGCAAAATAAATTTTTTATGCATTGTAGACTGAGATGGCATTTAAAAAAATAAACACATATAAAGTAAGGACACTTTTGAAATAAAAAGTTACTAAACTAAATTTAAAAAGAAGTTCCAAAAGTAAAACACATTCAAATTATATGTGGTAACCAACCAATGTCAATGTTCCTTTGAGCAGATATCTGACTGACGCCGCACAGCAAATTTGGTAAAATATTGCACAAAAAATGGATGCTGTGCAACTTTGCACACAGACCAACAGACTTTAGCGGGAACATTGGTGGTAAAAATTTGATCCCTGATAGGATCCTTCTTTTTTGCTCATGATCCCATATTCCAATGGTATCCTGGACCCTAACATAATGATGTTTAACAAAGAGATCTCAAACTTAGTGGAATCTGTTCCCCAATAGAATTCCATTTCCTACCAAAATCTCATTCCCTGGTGAGATACTTATCATTGTTGTTTTCAATTTCTTTAAAAAATCCAATTTCAGATGGTGTCACACTTCCCCATGTGATCCAGTTTTGGTGTGTTTAATAATTTCATGTTCAAGTTGGGATTATGAAAGCATCTACAAAATATAGCTAAGAGTCACAGGAAGTAGTGTTGAATGTTATTCTAAAATAAGACCCAAAAAAAACTAGTTCAAAGCCCATCACCAAAAGTTTTTACTTTGTAAATTCAAACTCTCCCAGAGTTTTATTTCTTGACAGCCAAGCTATTGCGTGCCCAAAATGACAAGAGTCATTAGTCTGCATATAATCTTATGTTGGAAAAAAAATATGTCGAATTGTAACATGAAATAAATTTGGGACCCCTTGTACCAAAATCAGTGGATATTGTGAGTAAAATGCCAATAGCATTTTCATGAGTCATCAAGTTTTTAGGTCTAAGATTGGTCTAAATTCATAAATCCATCAAGTATCCAATGTTTGGAATTATATTTATTTAGCTCGATAAGAAAAACAGCACAAGTCACCTGTCATAACCTACGAGTAAAGTTCAAGCCTGCTTAACTTTTGGTTTGTAAGTAAGCTTTAAGAAATGAGCCTGATGGGCTTCAATCTACACTCATGTAAGTAAAAATGGCATAAAGGCCCATGGTTACAAAGAGTACATTTTGCAAATTTCTTAATTAATAGAATCCAACCTGTTTAACTTTTGCACGGAACAAGCCAGATGAATTTCAGTCGTCCACTTACAAAAGACTTTGGACCATTAGTGATGAATCATTGAATAGGTGACAAGTAAAATGATATTACATGTATTGACCGCCGATCCCAAACTGTACTTTATGTAAATTTTAAACTGGCATAACTTTTGATAGAGACTCTTTAAAAAATTGTAATTGACTTAGAGACTTCTGAAGATTTTTAAAAAATGATTTAAGCTAACACATTAACTCAACAAAATGAATGGAATTTTCCCGAGGTATTTCTTTTGGATTTTAAAATAGTTGAAATTGTAGATCACCAGATAGATTAAGACCTGAAAGCTTTATATCCCTCATTGAAAAACTTAATTTCTACCATCCCCCGAACCTTTTATGAAAATTATTTCAAAATTTTCCTTATTAAATTAAAAACATGATTTTGAGCGAAGAATGATTTTATCTGATCATTTTTTGTTTTGAAATAAAAAATTAAAAAATGGTTATTCCTTAATCATACTTTTATATTATATCCTCCTTTACCATGTTGAAGTATGTGGATTTTTAACATATCATTTAAAAAATTACTTCACATATTAAAATTTCAAGACACCCTTTGTATTAAAAAAAAATGTACTCATTCACGAGACTATTAATTTATCCCGATGATGACTCCTGATAATGAGAATGGAAAGTTTTCAATCCAAAATAAATTTTGTCTGAACATGCTCAATTTTACAGAACACAAACATTTCCAGATATGCTCAGTTTTACACGCCATAAACATGAATGAACACAAACATTTCAACATGTTCAATCTGACAGAACACAAACATTTCAACATTTTTATTTATGGATGAATATCTTTGGAAAATCGCGATGCACTGAGACCGTGAAACTTGAACAGTAAAGTGGTGAGGGATTACTATACAAAACCTTAACACATCAGATTTATAAACTTTCAACAGGTGAGAGCAAAAATCCAAAAACCACATAATTGAAGCATATTATATTATTTATAACCACCCCCACCATCATTATTTATAACCACCCCCACCATCATTATTTCATTAAAAAAATTGTTACCAGAATGTAAGTATACTTTTAAAAATTAATACATGTATTGCACAAATTATTTTTCAGCATACTCATAATATATTTTTATAAAAGTGTATGTTTTGATTTATTCATGGGAATCATAAAAATATAGTTACTTCAGATTTCCAAAATATAGGTCATAAAAGATTTTTGTGTGGAATCCATAGCTAAGAAGAATGTAGGAAAAAATGTTTTTCGTTTTTAATAAATTAAATTTAGTTTTAATAATGTCAAAATAGCCACTTTTTTTCTCCAGTGACATTGGACTTTAAACAACATTCTTATTTGAAAAAACCAAGCATACAAAGAAGAAACAGATTTCAATGAAAAGAAAAACTTAAGATTTTCATTCACGAAAATTTAACAAAGAATTTTGAAGAGAGTTGCAATTCAAATCTTTTAATTTAAACTGGAACATAAAATTTATTGAATCGCTTGCATAAAAAATATTCTTATTATCTTTGCAATAATAACAAACAAAAAATTTTTTATACATTCTATATATTATCAGGAGGGTCATAGGTCACTTTTTTTAAAATTGGGTAAAAAAGGGTTTGGAAAATCTAGGGGTAAAAAATTGTAAGCACAAGTAAATCCAATTACGTAATTAATTTGGTAAAAAATTCGGTTTTCATAGCATAAAGTCGTATTTTTATTTTGTTTAATACCTAAAAAATAAACTAAATTAACCAAAGCCCCTCAAAAAACTACACTGACTAATTAGCTAAAAAGAAAAACTGTTAACTTGCCAAATTTATGTTCCTATGGTAAATATTTTTAATTCAAAATTTACTTATGTTGACAATTTTAATTACTGGCTAAACCTAGTAATTAAGACATGCACTAGAAACTTTAAGGAAATTTCATCAAATTCAATGTATTATCCTAAGATCTTTGTACTTTATTTAGCCTTCATCTAAAACCCAATTCATTTATTTACAAATTATTTAAATTGTGCGTATGATTAGCAGAATTATAAAATAGATCGTCAGTACAGGGATAGAAAATAATCATGACAAACTCAAATTTAAAATAAAAAACACATATCTATTACTACAGAGACATTGGTCATACACACACAAAATTCAAGAGAGGTGGTTGAATCAAAGCCTGATGTGTCGATTACTTCAAAGGTAGCAACATTATTTTTTTTTAAACTTTATGATTCAAGATAAAAAAAGTTGACATATAGAGTCACTCAGGAAATCAACAACAATCATTTTCTAATCAAGATGCACTGAGGTGACTTTTGTCTTACATTCATTTTTCTTCTCAGTTCCAAGCATTTCTAAATATACTTACAGAAACTTTCGCATTGTCCTGAAGTAATCAACATAGAATCAGTCAAATGAGAGTTGGGAGTAACATTTCAAATTACCATCAATTTGTATTTGAAACAGTTTTTAACAATAATTACAAATCACCAAGATCTACTTTGGTAAGAGAAGATGCTGAATCCTTCAATAGTTAAATCTAAAAATAGGTGTGATGTTTACGCAATAGTAAAAAAAAGAAATGGCGGGGGGAGGGGGCTGAGGAACACATATGGCATTTACTATCAGATTTAAATTATTTAAATGCAAGAGGCACGTTTATATCAAAAGTTACAAAGTATCTATATCTTAAGTATTGCAAGGCAACAGATAGGTAGGTGTGTAATGTCTGTTGAAATCATTTAACTTTTCTTTCTTCAAGGCAATCATTAAAAACTACAAAAATCATCCAAGATTTATAAAAGAGCAGAGATTAGACAAGCTCAAAATTATATTTCGAAGAGAGTAATTGATCTTATTTTAGACATCTTTGCAAGCAAAAACAACAAAACACTTTATCAAATTTCATTGGGACCATTAGGTCAAATGTTTCAATGTCAATCATTAATACAACTTAAAATACAGAATTTTTTTATTTATTTATTATGTGTGTTCAGTTATGCAGGCTAATTTATACCAGTAAGTGATTAAGAACCAAATCAAATAGTTTAATGACATTCTATATGACAGATTTTGAAAAGGAACACATTATTCTAAGGTTTATTTTTTAATTTAAATTAGGACATTAAATTTAAAAATCAAGTAAAAATGTTGACTGATATTATAAAAAGAAATATTCTACAACGCATTTTAGAGTTGAAAGACTTAAACTTATATGTAATACCATCATTAAAATTGAATTAGGAAAAGAGCAGAGAATTTTTTGTTATATTTTTCACCTTCACTACGTAATACTAAAAAACTGCTTGCAAATTAAATGACTCCATTATCATATTGGTTTGTAATGACCAATATGTCATTACCTTGATGCCAATGTAATCTAAGAGTGCTCATAGAGGTATACGTATAAGGTATGTAATTGACTGACATTAAAGGATAACAGATTACACAACACTGCGCATTGTGACTATATTTTAAAAAGCAGTAAATGAGAGCTTTGTTCTACAGCATGTACAATTTGCAAGAACAGTTTAAAGCAGGCATTTTTTTAAAAAATGCATTAGTCCTGCTCATAAGTTTAAAATTGATAAAAGTATAATCATATAGTTAAAGCTTCATTAAAGATGTTATACCATAGTGCTAAATTCAAGGTTATTTCTTCTTTCTCTGAATATTTCTTTTAAAAAAATTATTTAGAGTATTTTAATAACCATAAATTTCATACACTTCAATATAAAACAATTGCACTTTTATGTCTTTTGGGGGCATTTTGTTCAGTAGTGGGAATCTGTCAAAATGGTAATGTAATAAATACCTCAGATGTTTAAATGTGCCAACAAGGAAAAGTCATTTAATCATTTTTCAAAATCGAAACTTAAATTTTAAGAATTTTCAAAAAATATGTTAACTTAATAAATAATAATTAGCTACGTAAAGCATGCATTCAGCTTTCATTGATATCTAATTTTAATTTTGCAAAGAACTTACAGAGACAAGAGAATCGTCATTGAAGTAGTTAGCCAAATCACGCACACCAAGCACAAAAAAACTGAAGAGAAAGATGGATTTTAAAGATTTATTAAAAATTTCATATTTTAAAAACTTAAATTTATTTAATAATTCAATCATATTAGTGTTATTTTGTAAGGAATATTTGTATTGATAAAGTGTAAATAGTTTAATGGGAAATATTAGTACCCACCCAATTATCGACGGGTTAAAATATTTTAAATTCTTCATTTTATATAGAGATGTAATTATTGCAACTCCTTTTAAAGGTAAGAAGCCCACACACACAAAACTTCTTAATTTTAAATTTAATCATTTTATATTTTGACCAAAAAAAACCCCACGCTCTTTAAGAATTAAAAGAAGAAACAATGCAATCAACAGACAACATAGCTGCAAAACCCATAAACATTTTATTTTTCAAAAGTGCATTAATTTGCCTACCTGCTAGCGTTGCTGAAGGCTTTGCCTGCATCAATCATCGTGGTGCACTGCTTCACAAGCTGTAGGGATTGTTTGAAATAAGCTATTTTTTTTATAACACAATGGGTGAGGAGTGTAAATCGCCACGTGTCATTTCCAGACTTTAAGTAATTGTACACTAGTTAAGTGCAAATTTCACTGGTACAAAAATGACTGGCTGATGTTACCTCAAAAGTCACCAGTTATAGATTAAATCTAATTTAAATTGTAATAATGAAACATATTCTGTACTTTTTTTTAAAGTAAGATGTAGGGCAGGCCTTTAACAACATTAATAAATATTTAAACTACCAGAAACTGATATAAAATATCACAGAATTTCCTTGAGAAAATTTAAAATCCTTTAATTTAAAAACAGAATATATTCTTTTTATACATACTTAAGTAAATTGTCGAAATTTAAATGAGTTACACTTTTTAAATTAATTTCATAGAGTTGGTTATTTTTAATGATGTTGGGCTAACTTTGCTTTTGCCATTCCCCTACTTGTGTGTTGGCATTGTATTAAATTAATTATCAAATAGTCCATAGGCTTTTGTCGGAATTGTATTTTATACATCTGAATAACAGTACAAATTATAAAGTTTAAAAAAGTGCTCTCAATATTTTTAAATGAAATATATTTCATTGCAACATTTCTTGAAGTTCACTGCCCAGATTTGTTAAACATAGCAGGTAAATTATGAAAACTTTCTTTATTGTATTAGGCCTTTGATCTAAAACACTTACTCTGTCAAGCCTAATTTCAAGAGCCTCTATGTCATTCTCGGCATCTTCAAGTGATGCTCTGAAATAATTTTTAAAATGTGGAATAAAATAGCAAAATGAAAAATGAACTGACAAATTCATTTATCCACATCATTGTGGCCACAGCCCCCAAAGGTATCAGAGGCAGAGTTTCATAGCTCATCCTGAGAGACCAAAGGTATCAGAGGCAGAGTTTCATAGCTCATCCTGAGAGACCAAAGTTATCAGAGGCAGAGTTTAATGACCCATCTTGAGAGACCAAAGTTATCAGAGGCAGAGTTTCATGACTCATCCTGAGAGACCAAAGGTATCAGAGGCAGAATTTCATAGCTCATCCTGAGAGACCAAAGGTATCAGAGGCAGAGTTTCATGACCCATCCTGAGAGACCAAAGGTATCAGAGGCAGAGTTTCATGACTCATCCTGAGAGACCAAAGGTATCAGAGGCAGAGTTTCATGACTCATCCTGAGAGACCAAAGGTATCAGAGGCAGAATTT
The DNA here is from genome assembly GCA_944989445.1 of Ampullaceana balthica. Classification (NCBI taxonomy): domain Eukaryota; kingdom Metazoa; phylum Mollusca; class Gastropoda; family Lymnaeidae; genus Ampullaceana; species Ampullaceana balthica. The sequence goes on from CALYLW010000090.1 coordinate 696,875, forward strand.
CATGACCCATCCTGAGAGACCAAAGGTATCAGAGGCAGAGTTTCATGACCCATCCTGAGAGACCAAAGGTATCAGAGGCAGAGTTTCATGACCCATCCTGAGAGACCAAAGGTATCAGAGGCAGAGTTTCATGACCCATCCTGAGAGACCAAAGGTATCAGAGGCAGAGTTTCATGACTCATCCTGAGAGACCAAAGGTATCAGAGGCAGAGTTTCATGACCCATCCTGAGAGACCAAAGGTATCAGAGGCAGAGTTTCATGACTCATCCTGAGAGACCAAAGGTATCAGAGGCAGAGTTTCATGACCCATCCTGAGAGACCAAAGGTATCAGAGGCAGAGTTTCATGACTCATCCTGAGAGACCAAAGTTGAGCCCCAGTGTTGTTTGTTTTTTTGTTGTTTTTATTTTGGTGTTTATAAGGCCATGCCTTATGTCACTTTCAAAATAAATTGATATAAATAATTTGGTTAGGGACTAAAGTTTTTGAACTTTCAATAGTCCCACACAACTAATTTTGCCATGCTGTACTCATTAGTGTCGTTAAAGACACGGATGCCATTTTCATTTTTTAATAATTTTTCTTTCTTTACCTTCAGTGTTATAGGTTTATGCTTCTCAGCAGCACCAACACTGTCGTTCTTTGAACTCAAAATTTATGGGGTTAACAAGGAAAATAACGCTAACAAATCAATTAATGCTGAGCAGTAATGCTGTTAGGTACCCGCCCCCACCCGCTGTTAACTGCAGTTCATTTAGGAGGGTCAAAGGGTTATCTTGTTGACCAAAGAGGCCTTGCCCACACCCGTCAATTTTGGACACAATGTGTACATTCCAGAAATGTTTTGAAATACCTGTTAAGCAAGACCCAAAACTTTTAAAAATAATTTTATCAAATCAAATTTACCGCTAATGTGCACCTAGGAGTTAAGCACGCCCAATGTGTCAAAATATTACGTAATATATCAACACTGGCCTTGTCAAGAAAATTGTGGAATCTTTCTATTTCCAATAGGGAAAGCGTTATTGGCACGGATTTGGCAGTGAGAATAACGTACGTTATGCTCACGGTAAACCCTGCGGATAATGCCTAGCATTATTCTTACTGCCGCAAGGTTTTTACCGTGAGAATGATGCCGAACTATATCTAAATTCTTATTACTGCTTATTATTTATGTAGCATTGCTCATTGACATCTTTTGGTTTAAAGGGTATAAAAATAATTAAATTGTCATTTTAACCATCTTTCGAGTGACTGGAATCTTATATTTGTATCAATTTTAGCAAGAATCTAAGCGGACCTGCATACCGTTAGTTAATTTAATTTAAAGCATGCAAAAGCGTAAGACGATATAATGGTATAGCATAAAAATGTAAAAGTGAGAGTCTGTAACAGGGACTAACAGAATAGATGAGACAGGCATGGGGGGGGGAGGGGATAAAATGTTTCTGGGAAAGAGCCTGCTTGAGTGTTTACAAGCACCTTCACTGTGGTTGTACAACAACAACAACAACAACAACAAAACACAAGTAAGACTTCCAGGGATTTGATCCGCTTACCAATAATGCAACTAAACTTAGACTAACTACTCACCTGGAGAAGCTGATGAAATAACTCATTATTTAAAAATTATAAGTAATTATCATTAAATGGACACCAATCAAGTTTTATGGCAGAGCTACTTTAAAATTTCAGTAATCATGAAATTTTAATAAATATTAGCATACGTATTACACATTTTAGCCTAAATCGAGTGATATCGGCTAATATGTTGTCTACACCGGGCGCGTTTTTTATTTTTCAATGTGACCAGCCACTAGAAGACGCATGCTCCGAATTGCTGTGCGGATACTGCTCGGCGTTATTTTCCAGGCCAAAACCATGTGGATAATCACTTCATTCCACTAAAGAATAGACAATTTAGCCTAGCCTTTACCCTTAGCCTGTAACATTACCCTAAACCTAAATTTAATCCTAAACCTATCACCAAACCTTATCTTAGACCTAGACCCTAAGCCTAAATCAAGCCAACATCAGAATAAAATGTATCAATAAATATAATTACACTTGTTTCCTCCATATAAATAATAGTCTCATAAATATAACATTACATTTTTGAAAATATGTCTCCTTCTGCCATAACAACAATGTCAACAGATGAGCGCACCGCTAACTTTGATTAATCTCAAATAAACAATACGAAGTGTCTGCTGCTATGACAACATAATGGCAGACAATTCGACGGGATGTTGCTAGTGCTACGACTAGTCGTAACACTAGCAACATCCCATCGAGTTGTCTGCTGCTACAACTAGTCTTAAAAAATATGCTATGTGCTTACAGTTACGGCTAAAGCTGTATTAATTTTAATTATGCTAATACTAATACTAGACATTAGTTATCATAATCAAATTTCATAAGCCGATTAATGAATTTTAAAGGTAATATCAACTTGATTGGTGTCCATTTAATTACAAACAGATATAATTTTTTAAAATCGCAATCTGACATGAGCTTTGCTAGGTGAAGTGATAGTAATGGACGATACTTTGATGTTAAAACCAATACGTGGGTTCTAATCTCGCTCACGGTGAATTTTTTTTAATTTAATTTTATTTTTATTATTTCTTTTTTTTTAAACCGCAATGAGTGTGCTGGTAATTGTGATTTCATAACTACTTATTCTGAAAAGCGGACACGTTGATTAAATATATTTAAATAAATTGAGATTTAAGAATTAATAAACACGTAACACATAAATAAGCCCAGATCTATTAATATCGTATTCCGTCGAGAAGGGGTGGCCTCTACGGGGCTCCACGGACGAGTAGGAACGCGGGTCACGGACCTGACCACGACCCTAAACCGACAACTCCTGGCAAGCATGCCGAAGTCCAATATGTCAGTGTGTTAGGTGCTAGTCACATATGATTACAGTCGCTGTACAAATCTTAGACAAAGCACCTAGATGCAATGTCGATGATGAACACCAAAGTAGCGTTGAGGGTCGGGTTACTCCAAAGCGACAGTTTCGTCCCACTCATTTTACTAGCAACGCCATTGAGGGGTGCCGGTTTAGGGCCAGAAGCGCCAGTACGGATTAGCAAAAGGAACTGCGAAGAACGCAGCGGGCACCAGCTCTGAGGAAACCTTCCAGTGGGGGTCGCACCCTTGGTAGGTCATTGATGATCCCCCGCTTAGCTGCAGTCCTAACCATTGAGACTTGTGTGCTTTGCCGGGGTGGCGCAAAAGTGGTAGCGGGTTGTAGTAGGGAATTCAGAAGTGACCGTTCCGGTTGGGTTTCTCAGCTGTTACATCACTAAGGGAGCCAGATAGCTGAGAGGGTCTTCGGGGAGACCCATAAAGAGCACTAGGCTCAGCCGGCTCAGGGCTACTGATTTTCTTCCACATGTAGGTTCATTAATATCGTATTATATATGATACTAGGTTGTGCTGCGGCGCCGTGGCGCCTGCGGCGCCCACTATTTTTAGGGCGCCTACCTTTTTCAAAAGCACAACTAACTTGTCCTTGTATGATAAACACATAATATTAAACTTCCTTAAATGTACACAAAGTATTTTATAATAGGGGTTGTAGGGCGCCTACGGCGCCTACTTTTTTTGGGTCAAAAGCCCAAGTAACTTATCCTTGTATGATAAATCCGAAATATTTCTGAAATGTACTTAAAGCATTTATATAATATTTTTTTACAGTGCTAATCACAACATGATTTTTTTAACTAATTTTAGAAAACAGCGCACCAAATTACTGCACCAAAAAATGACTCTTTGAGTCAGTCAGCACTGTTTACACAACAAATGCTGACGTCAAAGTTTCGTGCGTTGTTTGGTTAATGTTAATCTGAAAACCAAAATGATTATGATTTTAAGTCTATATTTTCAATTTTTTAAAGAAGCAGAGTGGTGTCCCTTTAGCGTTAGGCCACAGTCATACATAATTGAGGGTAAATATATATATGATGATATGCATATAAAATATTATGAAGAGGTTGTTAAAATATTATAGCGACTTAGTTTGTTCGAAGTGTTTGCTGCTAAGACTACTAAGACTAGTCGTAGCACTAGCAACATGCCGACGAATTGTCTGCTGCTACGACTAGTTGTCGCAGCAGTTTCCTGGCTAGTGTTACGACTAGTCATAAAAATATGGTATGTGCTTACAGTTACGACTAAAGCTGTATTTTAATTATGCTAATACTGCAAGTTGATCGGCATCACACACAAGAGAGGTAAACATGACGTCATCAACAGACGATGCGTGAGTTTTTAAATCGAAAGAAAAATACCTCGCTAACTTTAACAAACGGTTAAACCGTCCTCTTGTTTAGAACGGTTAATCACGAGTCCTCAAAAAAAATGAATTAAAAGTTGACTATAAACCATCACTGTTTACTTAATTGTTTGGAATTATTATTATTATTTTTTAATTCTCTGAATTGAATGCATCACGAAAAAGAGCTGAACGCAAGCGGGGGAAGCGAGCTATGGTGTCATTATCAAACGACACGAGGCGAAAATTTGATGCATCCTCTCGTTGGTTCTCAAAATATAAGGAAAATTCGGACCAGCGGTTGACCGGTATTTTTTTTGGAACGTTTTAACGGTTCTCAAAAATGAGCGGTCTTAACAAAGTTAGTTCAAACCCTGATGCCGACGAATTTGTTTTTTTATTAATATTTCTTTTAACCATAATTAATAATTAGGATGTTGGCAAACCTGGTGATTGTAATTTTTGTACAGCTTAAAAGTTACGGAGTAGTTATCCCCAGAATTCTGCGAATAATTTTCAACTTTATCCCCAGATTTCTGCGAATAACGTTGAACGTTATTCCCAGAATTATGTGCTATTCTATATACTCTATACTTTAAAAAAGTAATATCCATCATCTCTTCGTGGCCGTGAGGTAGAGTCTAGGACAGTTGACGTTGTGGTACTGGGTTCGATTTTAGCATGTGGAAATTTTTATTTTTTTTTAAATTAATTTTTTTTTAAACAGGGTTTGATTTTTAGAAGGGGAATCTTTTTTTAAAATAAATTTACTTCTTAATTAAAAATAAATAAATATATATATATATATATTATAGGATATGCTATTTACTATTAGTACTATTACTATTATACCCAAGGGCCTCCAATTCCTTTAGGCCGGTCTTGCAGTAATATAGGTTTACAGTTCATGACATATTATTTGAGAATATAGGCATAGGACAATATATTTATTTATAAAGATAGGCAATATAGTATAGGATATTATTTATTAGTACTATTATTATTAGTAGTACTAGTAGTAGTAGTGTTAGTATTAGTAATATCGGCAGTATATGTCAATTGCGCCGCTACCAAGGTCGTGTCGCAGTGGGATGAATGTGAGTCATTTAAATATTATGCAATAACAAAAGGCTTAAAATAGAGTTATATTTTTTTGGCGAATATTGACTATTCAGACCGGTCATATATATGATGTCATATATAATATATGTATGATAAATATATTGGCCTATACTTATACCAGTGAGCTAGATAAAAATAGCTCAGTGGACTGAAAAGATTCTAAAATATAAACTTAAAATCAATATGAAAAACAATAAGGCTGGTACTGTTTTCTTATTCAGGTCAGATATAATTATTATAATCAACGTGAATTTACTTGATATACATGATATAATGATAAATAATGCTCAAAATTAACTTTGAGAATAGTTCACTAAATTCTCCCATCAACGTCGAGAGTCATTTACAGAATTCTGGGGTTAACGTTCAACGTTATTCGCAGAATTCTGGGGATAACGTTGAAAATTATTTGCAGAATTCTGGGGATAACGCTTTCCTAAAAGTTATTCTGTAAAGCGGATACATTGATTAAATGTAAATAAATTGAGATTTTAGAATTAATACACACATAAACACAGCCTATCTTAACATTGTCAATTGTCTTAGTCCTCTTATAACCTCTTAGTAGTCTTAGTCTTAGTTAGTCTTAGTCTTTGACCACTTTGACTTACCGAAATTTTGGCGAGTCTTTCAGACATTCTTTGAAATCTACAGTATGTTTCATTTTTATATTATTATATTTTCTTAATAATGTATATATAATGGTGATCTTCTGAAATTAATGTTAAAATCCTTCTTTTATCATACATTACTACCAAAACTTTCAATATCTCTAAATTAAGTTATTTGGTTCCTCAGTCCGCCTACTTCCATGTTTACAATAGCACTTCCGAAAGTTACCGGAAATAGCTGATTTGTTATAGAAGTGTCTCCATTTTATAAGAGCTTGTTTTAATCTGTTGCTTATGGCTTTCCTAGTCGTAGCCGCCCTGTTATTAAAGTCAAAGATATTTATATTTTCACGATCTTTAAACTATTTTTTTTTGGTGCGGGGTGGGGATGACCAGTCACTACTGCTTGCCAGAATTTGTTGTTTACCAGGGCACTTAAAAAAAAACTTTTTGGTGCTCAACTTGCCTTAGCTTTAGTTTACGCGATCTGCCCTTTCAGGCTTTATAATTTATATTATACAAATATACATAGGCGTCACTAGGGTCAGGGTTCGTGTCACCCACTCACGACTTAGGGGCCGTCCATAATGTACGTCACGCTCCAAAGGGTGGGGGAGGGGGTGTAAGTACGTCACGCTCCAAGGGGTGGGGGAGGGGGTGTAAGAAAGTGTGACAGGGGGAAGTCGGGAAGTCCGGCCATGTGTGATGTCACACATTTTTTTTATTTTATTTTTTTCTAATTTATTAATTTATTTTTTTCGAAGAATTTAAATAGCTTTAAAAATAATTTTCACAAATTTTGTGAAAATTTGAATTAGTTTTATGTCAAAATAGCATGAAATGCGTGTCTCCCGAACTGAATGTGTTGTTCATCTTATCTTATCTATACAGACGCTCCTTCTATGCAGAAGATAATTGCGTCCACGGACTTCGACAGATGAACTGTTGGCAAGTGATGCAGCGTTCACAGGCCACGGCTTTGTGGGTTCCACGCATTACCCAGCCACCTAACTAGTGTTAGGTACCCATTCGGAGCTGGGTGACTCAGGTACGCCCTAGGCCCCAGGAACAAATCCTTGCCTTCACATGGACCATCAGTACGCCAGTCGAGCGCGCTGCCACTCGACCACCGCGTCCCCTTGTTTATAAATCTGAATTGGATGCAGCCGGACTCAAATCGAAGGATCAGGAATGGCTTGACAATCAGGTTCGCACCAGCCAATATTTCACTCAAATTGTGAAATATCAGGACATAAAATGTTTCGACAAAGTACGAAGCTCATATTTCAACGTTTTATCTTCGAGATTCTTTCCTCCTCTAATCACATTTAACCAAACAACTGATGGACTTAGAGCTTCAGAAAGAGCAGATGCAGATTCTCATAAGTTTTCTTCCTTGTTTATGGCACAAACTCTCAAATTTGATGACATTATACCGAGATCAACAGGAGTTTTCAAAGTACAAACCCTATGATCTTTATTGTTCATCTTTGCGGACCAGCTTACTTGATCGAATTTGCAAAGTATGTCACTTATAGTTTGCATCACAAACAATGTTGAAGAAACATAAAATACAAAATACACAAACAAATTGTGCAATGAAAACAATAACTTTGAGCTGTATTTTTAGACTGATACGACAGTAAACGTTTCGGCTAATGCCTTCATCAGTACAACATAAAATACATTCTTACAATACTTACATAAGTAATAATAATAGTCTTAAAACATATTGTATTTTAAAATATTTATGTTAAATAAAAAGAAAGGAAAAACAAAAACAAACATGGACACAGGATATAGCAAAAAGGGGGAAGTATCCAACATTGCACAATTTGTTTGTGTATTTTGTATTTTATTTAAAAGCTTTATTGCAGTCCCATTCTATATGATGATTGAAGAAACATGCAGGACAACACAGAGCTGGGGCTCAGGAGAATGTGCACACCCAAACTGTTCAAGAATCAACTCAGATAAAATGAATACGTTTAGAATTGCTTCTAAAAGGCAAAGAGAACCCAAGGCAGTTATTGCCAGAAGAGAAAATGCACATACAGAGGCCAAGTGGCTAGATGAGGACGAGTTGATCCAGTGGCGTAACAACGGGTTGGCATCGGGGCAGTTGCCAAGGGCGCCAGCTCAAAAGGGCGCAACTAAATCTCTAATTTTTGCATTTGTATTTAAATACATACAGTCGGACCTCTCTAAGTCGAACTCAAAAGGACCCGGGAAAAAAAATTGACTTACGGAGTTTTTGGGTTAGGGAAAATGGCGTAATAGGCCCCGATTAATCAAGGACAATGTAGATATTGAGAGGTGGGGGGAACAGCCATACCGGCTAGTATGCTTGACAGGAAAGAGAGGATGTGTCTATGTTTCATATGAAAGGAAGTCCACTTGCTTTGACATGCCCACACAAGCCCGTGAGAGGAGACACCTTCCCTCCCCTCCCCACTTAACTACCTCCACAGTGGGATGGGGAAGTAAGATTTTTCTTTTTAAAAGAGTCACAGCATGCAGCAAAGGGACGCGAATTAGTTACCACTTACCACTCCTTTTTCTTGTCTTTGTCATTTTTTGTACTTGCAAGGGTCGCTTAATCCCTCGTGGAATGCACTAAGATAAAATTTTACGTCCATTTACGTGGCTTTGCGGAACACGTGTTCTGAAATGTCACTCCATAAAGATAACCCAAAACGCCTTGGAAAATTCGACTAAGAGAGGTGGAAAGTAAAAAATCTTGGAGTTAAGTAGATCTAAAATACATTAGTCTTATGGAATTTAGGGGCCCCAAAATTTAGTATATTTTATAATTAAGGTGGACAAATGTTTGCATGAATCCGTAAAAATATCATAAATTAAATAAATTAATAAAATCTTATCTATCAATCTAATCGCTATTCGGACACATAGTCTTTCTGATCTCTTTCTTAGTATTCGAAAAACTTAATTTGATACGCTCAATAAGAGAAAATATTAATGAATACTATTTATATCTGTTAAATTTACAAATTTTGTCAGGATATGTGATCTTGTCGCAGCGTTTTGGCTTGTAGTGCAAGCGGTGCAGGGTTCCATTCCTAAACATTTTTTAAAAAAACTTTATCTTTTACACTCAATTTAAGGATACCGGCAAACAGTTATTTCTTAGTGTTCGGTTTTTTATGAATCCAATCACGTAGTACCGACAAATTATGAGCAAGGAACCAATGGACTATTTAGTAACAAGTAACAGTCTTATATTAGCTGCTAGGAATCATTTTAATTAAAGAGATGATGGCTGGATAGGGCCCCAGTTTGAATTGCAGCCAGGGGTCCCGTGCAGTCTCAATCCACCCCAAGGTCCGACTGTATTTCACTTTTATCCTCGATAACAAAAAGTGAATAATTAATTATATTTAAATATATTTCATTTAAACCATTATACTATTTTTTATTATGTTTGTGGCCTTTGCGGGGCTTCTTATCATACAAATATCAATATGATTTTACAGTCTTTCTTTTAAAAAGAAAAAAATCTTACTATCCTCATCCCAGTGTCGAGGGAGTAAAGTGGGGGAGGGGAGGTGTCTCCTCTCACGGACTTGTCTCGGAATGTCAAAGCAAGTTGGCTCCTTTCATATGAAACATCACCGCCCTCTTTCCTGTCAAGCCTTCTAGCCCCTATGGCTGTTTCTTTTTTTTTCTCAATATCAACATTGTCATTGATTAATCTGCTCCTATTACGCAAGTTTCCCTAACTCTAAAACTCCGTAAGTCAAATTTTTTCCCCCTTGAGTTGGACTTAGAGAGTTCCGACTTTATTAGCAACACGCAAATACGCCAGGTAACTGAAGTGCTGAGCTGTAGTCGGTGGAGTGTTATTTAAATTTACTTTTAATTGTTTCTATCGTTATGTATGAGATAATGAGTATAACACATTGACACTATTGTTTTTATTTAATTTATAATACATGTTACTTTAAGTTTTGCTGTATTCTTTATTAACGCAACAATATCCCGTTTTTTTCCACAAATTTATTTTTTATCATCTAGTATATAATAAACTGCAAATATGTATTGTTCCTGTCTTATGCATTTTTTATATTCACGATGTATGACTGTCACTACTGTCAGACTACGTAATTATTGTCATAAATAAAATTTAAAAACCCGTAAAAAACCAAGTTTTTGACTATAAATCCTTTATGTACGAGACATAACTAAAAGAATTTCATTATAATACGCGGCGCAAGACAATCCAAAAATACAAAATTGTAGTTATGTCTCGTAAAACATGTTGAATATAATGCGCACCGATCAGGAATATGTTTATAAAAAGTATTGTCAATAAAATACGCACCTTATTGCGCGACATTAAAGGTTGTTCAATATAATACGCACCCCGACACTGTAGCAAAAAAAGTTAACATGTTACATAGAGATAAATAAAGATAAACTAAAAATTAATTTATTTAATTACGGTACATTTGATTTATCTGAAATTTTTATAAAATTATTTTTATCATTGGCACGAAACTGCCTGCAAAATTTCAGCTCGCTAGCTTAGGAAGTGGGTTAAAAATCGAGCCAAAGTTTTTTCGACCAGGGCTCAGACACCACGAGTTAATATAAAGGATTTAGTCAGAGAAATTCAATTATTTTTTTTAAACAAATAAAAAAATCGCAAAGCTGAATGAAACTTATCAATTTATCAAGGGCGCCAAAAATAAATTAGCCAAGGGCGCCAAAAACCTAGTTACGCCTCTAAGTTGATCTGTCTGCAATTATCCTTCCAGGAAATGATGGTGTTGAAAGATTGATGTCAGTCATAACTATGGATGAACACTTCACTTCGCCATTGTAAGATGATGTCCAGTGAATATTTTTGAATTAAACATAATTCACAGGACCATAATAAACAGATTCAATATAGCACAAGAGTTGGTCACATAATTTGTCAATCGTGTCCTTTTTAAAAAAAAAGTCAAATGGTTTTGTTTCATTTTTATTATTTAATTCACTGGGTGTCGTCAAGTTTCAGTAATCTACTTCTTATCATGTGTCAATAGATTGCATAAACGGAAGATTATCTAAAACTTGACCTCACCCATTGTAATTGAAAAGGTAGCAGATAAATGATGTGTATTATATAATTGTCAAGTCAAATTTTTGAAATTTTTGTTTTCAAGTTCGATCTAGATTGAGTTACTGTTTCATTGAATAACTATGACAACTGTTAACAATTAACTATTCTACTATTAAATTCATTTTAATAATCTGATATTTTTTTAAAGTAGGGGTGTACCGGATTTCGGCTCCAGCTTCGGCACCACGCAGCAAATTTTGTAAAATATTGCACAAAAAATGGACGTTGTGCAGCTTTGCACACGGACCAACGAAGCTTAAACAAAGCGGGAACATTGCATGGTAGGGAAACGATTTCTCTCAATGGAAACAAAAACCTTTGTTAACATTTTGATCATTCACGTCAGTCAATAGTTTAAAACCAAAATGTTCGTGTAATTTTCCAGAAATTAGTTTATATTTATCGGCCGAAATATTTTACTTTTTGACTTCCAGTATATTTATAAGTGGTGGGTCGATTAATCGTTAAAAAAATTTAATCGTTAAAAATTTTGACGATTAATCGAGAAATCAATCGTTAATTTCCGCAGCCCTATAAAATTATCGATTTTTTAGTTTATCTATATGTTTCTCTATGTAGACGTCTGCTATAGTTGACCCCCACGGGTCACTGGAGTTCTCTCTAGCCATCGATGACCACATCCCGGTGTTTTACAGCAAGGTGAGTTCAGTCACGGTCTGTCTGTAAATGTTTGTCAAGCGTTGAATGTTACATAATCAATACTGTAGTTATGTCACATATAAAAGGGATTTATAGTCAAAAACATTGTTTTTAAGGGTTGTTTAATTTGAACGGTTAAAACGTCCTCAAAAAACGAGTGGTCCTAACAATATTAGTTTTAACGCATGCACAGATAATTATAAACTAGTAATAACAAATACATGTAAGCATTAATCGAAACATGACCACAGAGCCGTAATCGAAGCCATATATTTCGGCTACTTAAAAAATAAAATCATAATTTTTTCCCTAGACTTTCCAAACCAGTATGTATTATTATTTTAAGAATTGCCGACTCTTTCCCCGACTGAGTGGAAACCCTGTCACCAGTATTTGTTCTAATTTCTCCGTTTTCTTTGGTACAGGGGTTCCATGCAGAAGACTCATATTCAAGCATAGGTCTGACCAATGTAAGGAAGCATTTTGATATTCTGCTCTTATTACATTTGGAAAAGTGTCTTTTATAAAGCCTACAGTTTGGTTGGATTTTTAAAAATGCTTCATTAAAATTTGAATTCCTTGACAATTTTAATATTACTTGTAAGTACTTTGCAACTTTAGTTTGGATTAGCTGCTTACCAAGAATGAAGTAGTTTGCATTTATTGGTTTCTCTTTCTTTGATGCTCTTAACAGTTAAGATCACAGGACCATTAAAGTTATGTTATGTCGACCTAATTTATTCCTCAAGTCATACATAGTTTTCACTAACAAAGGACTTGGAGATGGATTGGACACACCCTTAGGAAAGATAACAGCAGGGCTAGGCAGGCCTTAGATTGGAACCCCCAGGGCAAACGACAGCGAGGAAGACCCAAGCGTAAATGGAGCATGTTAGACGAGGCTGGAAGAATTGAAGCGACTGGCAAGAAACAGTGTTATCATCATTTGTCCTTTGAGTTCCTTGTGAAACATAGGGCCTCTGTCAAAGCTATGTTCCACAAGGAACTCAAAGGACAAATGATGGTAACAAAGGACTCCCTACTTTGAATATTCATTTCAAATTTAAACTGCTTGGGAACTGAAACATGTATCTGGTCCATGTTTTTTCTTCATCAAATTGACATGTTCAGTATTTTTGTGTGAATTCACATTATCAGAACCACTTCCATACAAATTCTTTCTCTTCTATTTTCACACAACACCAAGCAGACATTTGCCAACCATGATCTCAAGTGGCGGTGCTAATGATGAATGGGTTAAGATATAGCCTACATGTTTTTTTCTTCTTTTGGAATTCAATATAATTTTTTTTTAAAGCCATTAAAAAATTAAAATGAATTTAAAATAATTATTAAAAGATTCTAGAAAATGTAAAATATTATTTTATTAAACCTATACATGAATACTTTATAAAGTATAAAATTTGTCTATACCATGCACATAAATATTACATCATCCAACAAAGAATTCCACCCTCCCAATTAGCAGTGTACCAGCCTCCAGGAGGAGAATTTCTTTACACTGCTTTCATGATTATTAACACATTGGAGTCAGTTCAATGAATGGCAACCCTGATTGTACTCATCTCTGCAGGAACATGAAAAGTGTTTGCAGCCTGATGCAAAATTAAATACTAAAAATGTCATCTTAACTTTGCATTTGGTAGCCTGTCCACTGGGTTTGTCATATTTTCAAATTTCAAAAGATTTTTTTTGCCCCTGGTCTGTTTTTTTTCACTCTAAAAAAAGGAATAAATAGAAGAGTTAGTGACCATGTCAATTCAAAATACTTTATTGATTTTTAAATACACCAGAGAATGGTCAAAATAAATAGTTGTATAGTAAGAAAATGTAGTTAAGCATGGAAATACATAAATTGTGTAATGATATACTGTATGGATGGTAAACAGATTTTTAAAAAAGAGCCATAATTGTGAATATCATCAACTCTGAAATAAATTACTATTATGTGATAAAAATACAAACATCTAAATTTCTAATTTAAAACAAATGTATGTCATATTTTCAAATTTCAAAAGATTTTTTTTGCCCCTGGTCTGTTTTTTTTCACTCTAAAAAAAGGAATAAATAGAAGAGTTAGTGACCATGTCAATTCAAAATACTTTATTGATTTTTAAATACACCAGAGAATGGTCAAAATAAATAGTTGTATAGTAAGAAAATGTAGTTAAGCATGGAAATACATAAATTGTGTAATGATATACTGTATGGATAGGTAAACAGATTTTTAAAAAAGAGCCATAATTGTGAATATCATCAACTCTGAAATAAATTACTATTATGTGATAAAAATACAAACATCTAAATTTCTAATTTAAAACAAATGTATTTCAGTTAAAATGAATTGTTACTTCAGAATATCATTATAAAATTTAAAAAAAAATCATAATAGTAATCAATAGCAGATTTCTGTTGAGCTCACATTCTAATACTATAATACTGAAGATTTTTAGATTTAAATCAACACAGAAACACACATTGTAGATCTTATATAAAAAAACAGAGATTTATATTTTCAAAAGTGAGAGTCCAAGCACAATGGTCATTTTTTATGGGAGCAGATCTGATTTATTTAATTTTAAGTCCACACAAAAACTTAAATTTTTTTTTATAAAAAGTACTTTTTTGTATTAAACTTAAGAAATATCTTTTTAAAAAAATAAATAATATTTACATCTTGTCATAGGAGCATCACGCATTTTGATAAAGCAACTTGTTTAGTTGTATTTAAATAATTATTTAAAAAATTGGTGACTTAAACCATTGACTCAATTTGAAATAAAAGGCGCAAGGCAATTTTTAAATTAAAAAAAATATTAACAAAATGATTGCGAATTAATTTTTCTTCTCTCTAATAAATTTCAGTTTTGGATAATGACTATGAGAAAAAACAAGTACAAATGGCAAAACTTAAAATAGAAAAAATTTGATCTTCTTATTTCATAGAGTAAATTTAAACTCTCAAGAAACTCAGGAATTGATCACATTAAGATATATTAATATTGTGATTTGTAAAATAAATTGTATAAAAATAAAACCTTAACTTAACACTGCGTTATAAGTAAGGAGCCCAGCCAGTTTAACAGTTAACAAATGGATCCCATGCAAGTGTAAGGAATTAGGTAAGAGATGAAACAAAACAAAACCATTTAATACAAAGTGAGGCTTTGCTTAGAGGTTAGTCATATAAGTGAAACTAATAGATGCTGATTATGGAATTCGGTTAGAGATTAACAAAGAGGCTATTTTTATGGGATAACATGTACAAATCTGTCCTAGTGCGGTTTGTCTGTCTTTGTCTTTCAATGGACCTTTTGGCATTGGTTCAAATTTTTATTTTCCTCACACTCACACTTTGTTATCTCTTTATTTCTTTAACCTGAACACCATAATTCTCTTAGTGCATAGGGTTCAATCAAAATATCACATTAAATTCGTTGTAACACAGGATATCAAATAAGGAATAATTTAATATAAATATATTTCTTAAAATATGGCTAAATTTTCAAGCACATTTATAAATATACTTAGTACTTAGATCATTTTATCATACAGAAACTGATGGACACACTGACTCATGCTTAAGAAGAGTAACAGTTGACCAAATATTACAGTTTCAAAATGATTAAATCTCACTACTGAAGTTTAACAAAATTACAATATTTACATATGAGATCTATAAGCAAACTAAAGAATTTTTAAAATTTCTAATCATAAATTAATAAACATCTTATAACCATATAAAGCAAGATTCAGCCTTAAATGTCAAGTCTCACTGTGAATTATTCATTAATTTTTATATTTTGCTAGCTTGTATAGCTTTAAATAATTGTACACATAGATGTTATTTAAGTGGGCATATATGTATACATATGACAAACCTTGAAAAGTTCAGGAACATTTACCGAAAAAAGCATGCATTATGTCAAGTTTCTATAAGGATACATACAAAATAAATATATGTAACAGCACCATATAATATTATAAAAGCAAATCTGGAAGTATATATGTTTTAAAAAATTTTGGAAGTTAGTTTTTTTTTAAAGGGCAAGAACATGCAGAAAGACTTTGTGTTATTTCCCTTCTTTAGTTTATTCCATAAAGATTCAGCAAAAGTAGAGCAAAATATTTTAACACATATTCAAATTATATGATTATCATTTTATCATGGAAAAGGATTCATTTGTATTATGATAAATTTTCATATAGATGACATCAAGGATAACTGCAGGGCCATTTGAATCATGGACACAAGTTTATAATATCACTGGAAATATCATGCATGGAACTGAACAAAACAGTAGCAAATAAGAATAGCTTTCATAACTGGTAGATGCATGTTTTGTAATACAATATCATAAACATTTGCATAGTAAAATCACAATGTTCAAAAATATTGGAAAGATGTTGTAATTTGATTATGCTTTACTTATGCAATGCACAACAATTTATGTAAGGTCTCACTTAAATTCATTTCCAACAGACACAATTGACAAAACATTGTTAAATATTTCTTTGTAACAGAAAATTAAACTAAAATTGGTTAAGCTTGTTGCAATCATACAAAATATCTATCTGGCCATTGTATTTTATGACTATAAATAGAATGAAGGGAATTAAACTGCGCCCCCTGCCAATTAACAGCCATGACATTGTATTGGTCAAAAATTTTATGGAACAGCATTTAGCCCTGAGGCATAAAGACGATATGATTAAACACTGCCTAAAAGGAATTGAGTAGTACTATGAATAAGATCAACATGATCAAATCTGTAAATAAATTTACTCTATGGGCAAAGTTCCTATAACTATAAGTATACGAGGAAAATATTAAAATTAAATTTCTTTCCTGAAATCATTGGTATGATTTTGATTCAGCAATGAAAATTGATTTTATAAAAATCTTTTCACACAGACTAATATTTGATTGAGTAGAATATTTAAATATTAATCTGCCGAATATTTGATTGAGTAGAATATTTAAATATTAATCTGCCGAATATTTGATTGAGTAGAATATTTAAATATTAATCTGCTGAATATTTGATCTAGTAGAATATTTAAATATTTATCCATGGGAAAAATGGTACAGTAGATTATTTATTTATAAATCATGCCACTAATGTCATAGACACAGTACTCTTTCATAAATGAGAACTAGAAGTTTTTTCACTGAAGAAGTATAACGTAATATTAATTTTGTTTGTTAAGTCAATTAAAAGCTGAAATTATGTTTTTAGATACCTTCTTCCTGCTCAGTATGATAATGTATATTTATATATGTAAAGGTGACAAAACCTTTGATGCCACAAAAATTTGAGTTTGTTTCAATACCTAAAATCAAGGATGTTGATTCTGATAAGGATTTTATATAATTGATAAAGAAAATTAATTAAAAAATTTTTTTGCTGACTCAATTCATGTAAGTTTCAGGTGTTTGCACTTTTGAACACACTTGCTTTTTCTTTAAAGGCTTTCTTTCTCTCTTTTGCTTCTTCTGCTTGTTTTTTCTTTTCTTCCTGTTCCTGTCGAATTTCCTGTTCAAATTTCGTGCTCTCTGTTTGTTTTTGGATCTGTTCAGAATAAAATTAATTTTTTTACAGCTAAAAGTTTTATGGTGAGAGACAAAACACTTGAGACATAATAAGAGATCTGAAGGATAACAGTAACAATACAAGCCTAAGGTGTTCAGTCACGTCTGTCTGCCAGACACGCAAGGGACCACTCTATTCAATCTTTTAAAATATGTAAGTATGTAATGTTAAGCTCATGATCTGTCAGCTATGAAGTATGTTGCGAGATAAACAAATGTGGACAAGATTTATTGTGGAATGCATACATTGCTTTTAACAGTATGCGAGAATATAATTTTAAAATGTACAGTTTTAAAAAAATTACATTTTGCATGTCGAAAACCAATGTTCCCTCTAAGTTTCCAGGGTTCATGTGCAAAAATATTATCTCGTGTTCAAATCAGTCCAGCATACATTTCTACTATGCAAACATTTACATGCCACAAATACACATGCATTATCATCAAAATTTGCTGCACTGTAACTTAAAACTGCTGCGTGGTGTTTGCCACTACCGCTTAGACGGAAAATAGCTAAAAACTCTACTTTATTAATGACAAATACAATTTATGGCAATAAAACAGTTAAGCCAAATATTTATCAACAGACATAATAAAACAGACACTATATTTTAATTTTGTTTTATGTATTCAAATCAGAATAGATAAAATTAAATACAAACCTTGGCTGTGAAGAAATTCTTGGCTCCCTTCACACCTTCAACATCTACATCAATCTCATCCATGTTCTTATAGAGATCATACAAACCACTGTCCTCTTGGAGATCACCAGCAGCAGCTTTGCGAAATATCAGCAAAAACTTTTCAAAGAAAAAATTGTAAAAGCTTGTCACAAAAACTTTTCAAAGAAAAAATTGTAAGAGCTTGTCACAAAAACTTTTCAAAGAAAAAATTGTAAGAGCTTGTCACAAAAACTTTTCAAAGAAAAAATTGTAAGAGATTGTCACAAAAACTTTTCAACGGGATCTGGTAATTATAATCATGCTATTTAATTTTATTAAGAATGAATCAGAAAGACAAAGTTGGGGAAAACTAGAACAAACAAAACCACAAGAAAAACATATATATTGCTGTTTTTAAGATATTTTATTTAGTTTAGCAGTTACCTCTCTGAAGGATATCTTGTCATCGTGATCCTCATCTACTTCTTTTATCATCTCTTTCAGTGATATATGTGTCTGGGGAGCCCCCAGTTTTTCCATCATTAACTTAAGTTCCATCAGGTCAATAAATTTATCTTTACCAACATCATACCTATGACGAAAACATTTTCAAAATTGTTAAATAGATCTTGTTACCCTATTGATTAACTGACCAACACTCCCCATGTAAACAAAGGCCTTTAAACACTGTTTAAATCTTATCCACATGTTAATTTTCATTTGGATAATTCTTCAATTAATGGTAGTTTTCATATGAGTGAGAAAGAGGATGCTCACCAAATGTAATACTAATAAGGTATACAAAAGCTTTTCAGGTTAGATCACTCATTTTTGTATATTTTTATTTGGGAGTGGGTTTTTTCAAGGCTTAAACATTTAAATATAATTAAATAACTGGCTGATTACAGAGTAGGGCTGGAGCCTGGGTGCTATTTGTAGTACTAGTAACTGGGTAGTTATATATTATGAATGGGTACTGGCAGTACTGGTAAAAAAGCTGCTGCAAGGAAAAGTGACAGACTGAGATCAAATTAATCACACAGTAGATTAAAGAGCTGTTTAAATGGCAATGTTGTTTCCATTCAGTTCACTTCCCTCCAATTAAACTTGACTCTTAACAGTTCACACAACAAAAAATGAACTCCAGGGAATAAGCTAACACTGGCTAATGGAAGTTACAGTAAACCTGCCCAGATTAAACAGGACTGGTCCTGATCATTAATAACCTTATTCTCAGCATTGTAAAGTAGGAATAGGATTTAAAGTTGCATTTTAACTAGATTCTTAGTAATATGGGATGGTTTATTTAATTATGAATAGCCTTCGCCTCCATGAAATTCATGTATAATATAAATATAAGAAAACATGGTAAAATTTGCAAATTGAATAACATATTATCTAAACATTTATAATTATGGATTAAAAGATATCCACAGATCAACATCGTACTATGAGACCACTACTTTTTATGTAATGTAAGATACATATTTTTTAAAATTATATCAAAATATCCGTGAATCATGTTTTACTGAACTTTTACTGTCACAGATAGAGAAAACCTTAAACATCCAGGAATCACGAGTTTTGGAGGCGGAAACAGATTATTTACATATAAGGACTAATTTTTAGTATAGAAGTAAAGTTCCACAGTTTTGCAAAGTACACACCTGTGATGCTGTGATTTAGCTGTAGACAAATTTAAGTAAAGGCGTCTAGAGTGACAAGATACATCTTAATCTTAGTACTCTTACTTATAGTCAGAAGTTAAATTTTTAACAAAGTGATTATTCGCACCTTTTGGCTGTGGCCATGAGAATAACGGCAAGCATTATACACACGGCTCATGCGTCTTCTAGTAGCTGGTCACGTTGAAAAAAAAATGTGCCAAAATAATAGCCGATATGACTTGATTTAGGTTAAAATGTGTAATTTATATGCTAATACTAATACTGATTAAAATTTTATTTTACGGAAATTTTAAAGCAGAACTGCCATAAAAGTTGATCGGTGTCCATTTAATGATTATTTCTTATAATTTTACAATAACGAGCTTTTTCATCAGCTTCTCCAGGTGAGTGGTAAGTCTAAGCTTAGTTGCATTAATGGTAAGCAGATCAAATCCCAGGACGGTCTTACTTGTTTTTGTTTTACAACCACAGTGAAGGTGCTTGCAAACACTCAAGCAGGCTCTTTCCCAGAAACATTGTATCCCCCTCCCCCCATGCCTGTCTTGTCTACTCTGTTAGTCACTGTTACAGACTCTCACTTTAAAATTTTTATGCTATACCATTATATCGTTTTACACTTTTGCATGCTTTAAATTAAATTAACTTAATGGATTTATGATAACCACAGGTACGATGCTAGTTTTGGGAAGAATAATTATTAGCCTCTTTAATTACAGAGTTTCGTCCAATTATGAACGTAAGTTAATAAAGGTACTTATAATATATAGAATAAAAATACAAACTTGAGTGCACTGGAACAGTTAATAAAAGTTTTATAACAGCTAAATCCATAGTATTAGTAATTAATTAATTAATGATTAATCATTAACTAATGGTATGCGGGTCCGCTCAGATTGTTGCTAAAATTGATACAAATATAAGATTCCAGTCACTGGAAAGATGGTTAAAATGACTGCCTTTTTATTATTTAGGATTAAATTGTCTTCTGTCCAGTCACCGATAGCGATTGGTCCCTCAAACACACATGACTCCTACAGCCAATCATATTGAACACGTTTACGCGGACGTTCAAAACGAGTTATTTTTGGTGCAGTATTTCTTCCAAGACTTTATTTCGAGTTATGCGCGTTGGGATTTATAGCTGTTTTACGAGTTATTTATTTTAACTATAATGAATAGTATTTTTGACATGATGCACATGTATGCCGGCCGGTCGAGACGGCTGTTGGAGGGTGTAATAAGGATAAATAACTCTTGATGCATTATTGTACGAAATGATTATTGTATGAGTTGTTGTTCTTGAATAAAGACCGGAGGTTAATAATAATACAATCATCCTGGCCGGAGTCTGTTTAAATCATTACATTGGCGACGAGGTAAATTTCTAATCAGAATCCACGAACATCTTCGTCAAATATAATCCAAATATCTTTGGATAAGAAGATATATGATCTAAAAGGATATATGATTGAAAACGGATTTTAATTAATTCGATTACTTAAATCAAGATTTAAATCTAAATCTAACGAGGAGACAAAATTTACAACATGGCTTTCGCACAGCTACCAGCCTACCCTGAATTCGATACGAAGTCAGAAGGTGTGGCTACTCGATGGCACAAGTGGGTGTCAAGGCTAACAAATAACTTGTTTGTGGCATACCATGTCACCGATGAAAGCAGAAAAAAAGCTCTCCTACTAACATATGCAGGTAATGATCTTAATGATATAGTTGAATCGCTACCGGACTTGGAAACAACTCCAACACCGGATGAATCAGTGTTTGATAAGCTCATTCAAGCATTGAATAGTTACTTTAATCCAAGAGTAAACAAAGAGATTCAAAGATATGCTTTTAGACAGCTCCACCAACAAACTGATGAAATAGAAACCTATTACATTGAGCTAAAGCAGATAGCACCATCGTGTGAGTTCCATAGTCCTGACGAAGAGATAAAGTCACAACTAATAGCTGGTTGTAAATCATCCAAGGTACGGGAAAAAGGATTAAACAATCCTAACATTTGCTGACAGACTTGTTACAGTTTGCCAGAACCTGTGAAATTACGCAAAAACATGCAAAGCAGGTAGAAGGAAATAATTCTTCTCTTCATAAAATTAGATCTACTCCTAGTTCCACTAATAACAGCCAACCCAAACAATACAATTATAGATCTACGCCAAAACAAAACAGAGTTCCTACCTCTAAATGTAAGAATTGTGGAAGAGCATGGCCTCATAAAGGTGGTCAGAAGTATTGTCCAGCTTTCAATAAACAATGCAGAGCATGTGGCAAGAACAACCACTTTGCAATAGTTTGCAACAGTGCAGCCAGACCAGCATTTCAACCGAAACGCACCCCACACCAGAAACAACCTTTTAAAAAGCATGTTAGAAACGTGAATGACACTTTAGAAGAAAACTACGTGTTCATGTCCACCACCCAAAGCATATGTCTACCTTTATTTGATGTTACCATCAATATGGGAGCATGATCCCAGTATTAGCTGATTCTGGAGCAAGCATCAACATTCTGCCAGAACAAGTATTTAAAAAGCTAACTCCCAAACCTCATCTGAATAGTAGCAAAACCAAGATATTTCCATTTTCATCAAGTCAACCACTAGATGTTATAGGGAAATTCAATGCATCAATATCACACGAGAATATTGACATATCTGCCGATTTCCTTGTCGTGAAAACAAAAGAAATACCAATCATTGGTTGGAAAACTTTTCTTGAGCTTCAACTTCTTCAGAAAGTGACTGCAGTGAGCAACTGTGAAATTTCTGCACAGTTCCCTGACATATTTATAGGACTTGGCAAACTGAAAGGTCATTCAGTAAAACTTCATATTGATGAGACAGTCCTACCAATTGCGCAACGCTACAGAATACCATTCCATATGCGAAAACAGTTAGAAGAAAATTATCTCAAGAAAGAAGAAAGCATGGGTGTTATTGAAAAAGCTACAGGAGCAACACCATGGGTATCACCAATTGTCATTGTTCCTAAACCTAAAAGTCCAGACCAGATCCGTGTATGTGTTGACATGAGAGCACCTAATACAGCTATCAAACGAGAACGTCACAACATGCCAACTTTAGACGAACTCTCAACAACGCTTTCTGGATCTAAAGTTTTCAGCAAACTAGACTTAAATCCAGGCTACAACCAAATCGAACTGGATGAAGAATCTAGATACATTACAACTTTTGCTACACACAAAGGTTTGTACAGATTCAAAAGACTAAGTTTTGGAGTAAACAGTGCTGCTGAGATTTTTCAGGAATCCATCCGACAAGCTTTAAATGGTCTAAATGGAGTTATCAACTTTAGTGATGACATCCTGGTATATGGACGAAACAAAGCAGATCATGACAGTAATCTTAAAAATGTATTTCAGAGACTGCGAGAGAAGAACTTGACCCTAAATGCAAATAAGTGCAAGTTTAGACAGGATTCAATAGAATTTCTTGGTCATATCTTCACTGCAGATGGCATGAATCCATGTCCCAACAAACTTCAAGACATTATAAATATACAACCGCCAAAGACAATCAGTGAAGTGAGAAGTCTCATAGGCATGATGAACTTCTGTGGATCACGATTCGTTCCTGATTATGCTACATTAACTCATGATCTGAGACAGCTAACGCAGAAGAATAGTGTTTTCAAGTGGACAAGAAAACATGACAAGATACTTCAAACATTGAAAGAAAAACTTAAAACCTCTGCAAATCTAGCCTACTTTGATCCATCAAAAGAGACTCAAATATTTGTAGATGCAAGTCCAGTTGGGATCTCCGCTATCTTAACACAGAGCATTCAAAATCAGCATCCCCAAACAGTTCAGTACGCTAGTAGAGCTCTCACACCAACTGAACAAAGATACTCTCAGACTGAGAGAGAAGCACTTGCAGTTACTTGGTCATGTGAACATTTTCACATTTATCTATATGGCTCTCCATTATTCACCATCTACACTGATCACAAGCCATTAGTTACACTTTTTGGAAATCCTAAGACCCAACTTCCAGCAAGAATTGAGAGATGGGTGATGAGATGCCAAGCTTACAACATGAAAATCAAGTACCAAATTGGTAAAGACAATCCTGCTGACTATATGAGTAGACATCCCGCTCATCATGCGCCAAGTACAAGAGAAGAGAAAATTGCTGAAGAATATATCCAGTACTTAACTGATAATGCTATACCACAGGCTATGACCTTACAACAGGTTTCTGATGAGACTGCTAAAGATCCTACTTTGCAAGCCGTCATCAAATCACTTGAAACCGGACAATGGTACAGATATACCACATCTGTCCCAGTTGAAGAAATAAGAACATTTGATACACTCAAGCAATGTGCACGAGAATTGACAGTTACTCAAGATGGAATTCTTCTCAAGTCCAAACAAATTGTCCTACCGACATCAATACAGAAACAAGCTGTTGATTTAGCACACAGTGGACACCAAGGGCAAACAAAGACTCTAGCTGACGTCGATTTACCTAACCATCAATTACAGCGTCCCAGAAGAACTCGAAAGATGCCAGATCGGTATAGAGACTACCACATGAGCTAATTAATCACTACTCTTTTAGTGAAAAGAAAAATCGAGCACGTTCATCGTTTTAATCGTTCGTTTCTCGATGGGCATCACAAAGATAACAACCAAGAATGCCCCAACGTTTTAACAAGACTAAAGCTCGTTAATGTCTTGTCGTTTTTATTTTTTTTAGATCTAATTGATCTTCAACGTTTGTGTAATGGTATGATAATGCCATTCAAGATAAATCGTTTCATCGAAAAGTGTTACACATAATCATTAATAAGTAATGTTAAATCAGAAGAAAAAAAAATATTTGTCTGTAAGGATGATAAGTATGAAGACATAAATCAATTCATTTTTAAAGTCAGTAATATTTAAATATCATTTTAAATGAATAAATCAAGATACAATAGTCTTCAATTAATCCCTAAAGAAACAGTTGGTTTCTTTATCAAGAACACCACACAAGTTTAAAAGACTTTTAATTTTGGGCATTAATTAAACTTAATATTATCAGAAGTAACAATTGGACACTTTATCAAGAATAGACACCAAGTCCTAAATACATTAAGTTTAATTTTTATAAATGAATTTAGATAATGTATCTTATTTTGTATCTGAATTGTCACATCTTTGCTTAAATTTAAATTCTCCTCACTGCAAGGCAATAATATTAATCAGGAGTTCTTTAAGTTCATTCTATGTTAAACTTATATTTCAATCATCAATTGATATGATTTCATATCCGAGAAAAGGAGGAATGTAATAAGGATAAATAACTCTTGATGCATTATAATTATTGTACGAAATGATTATAATTATTGTATGAGTTGTTGTTCTTGAATAAAGACCGGAGGTTAATAATAATAGAATCATCATGGCCGGAGTCTGTTTAAATCATTACAGAGGGGAGTTACAACATGCCACCGAGCAGTGGCGGAACGTCCTTGGACGGGTTTTGTTGCTCGTTATTTTATACAGTCCAAACCAACAGATGTCAATAATGACAATAACCAAGTCCAAGGCTACATCTACATAAATAATAAGCAGCAATAAGAATTTTGATATCGTTCTGCATCATTTTCATGGTAAAAACCGTGCGGCAGTGAGAATAATGCTAGGCATTATCCGCATGGTTTACCATAATGAGGCATGAGTCTGAGGATAACGTTGGAAGTTATCTCATTGCCAAAACCGAGCTAATAACGCTAGCCAATTTTAAATCAAATTTTTATAAAATAAATTGACTATTGCATACTTATTGAATGTTTTCTGGAAATCTTGAATTTGCTTCCTGCTGAATTCTTTAAACTCGGTAAATGGGTTGAAAACCTGCGAAGTTGGAAGAGGTGGTGCACTTGTTTCGTCGCCCTCATTTATCAAGTTTCTGCGATTTAATTTAGCAGCTAATTCGTCAGTAGCCATTTCAAAAAGACAAAGTAAAAATAGAAAGAGCTGAAATAAAAATAATAATTCAATTCGACAGAATTTACAACAAATCCATGCTATTGACGAAGTAGGCCTAATTATAGCAAGTTTTCTACTTTATTTAGTTTCCTTGTTAGATTGATGTAGCATCCTTAACTTAGTTCCGGGTGTGTCACGTGGTTTACTTTCTTGTCTTGTTTATCATTTATCTTTTAAGTTGATCGCATTTTTGTTACCCCTTCGAATCATACAACCTACTATCTCTGTATTATCTTTCAAAATTTATTAGACATTTTAATAAGAAGGAGCAGGGGATGTTAGATGGATGCAGTCCATTCCCGGCTTCCATATGCAGCTTTGAAAAATGCATGGATTTTTTTTGTGTTGTGAATTGTAGACTGTCGAGGGAGTTAACTTGAAGCACAAAGCATACTTATAATTAAATGATGACTACCACCCCCTTTTTTCAATTGAACCGTAAAACTAAAACTGAAATAAAATGAAAGCTTACTTTTCCTTTTTTGTGTGGCTTTTTCAGCAATAATCAACATAATTTTTGCATATAACTACTAAAACACACTGCCACTACTAGCATACTCCTTTTTGGCACGCACTGGGGGGGGGAGGAGGAAGGGGGGAGGGGGTCACACATTTGTGACGAGGGGGAGGGGGTGTTTAATAAACGAAGTGTCTGCTGCTACGCCAAAGTAACGGCAGACAACTCGACGGGATGTTGCTAGTGCTACGACATGCTATTACGACTAGTAGTAAAAAATATGCGGTATTATAATCATCTTATCTTATCTTATCTGTTTACAGACGCTCCTTCTATACAGAAGATTATTGCGTCCTACGCTTATTTATGGTTTGTGATTAGTCCTGCATTTTTATTAGAGATTTAAATGTTGATAAAGTGTTGGCTTTCCCAGTGGCGTCACTAGGGGGGCGAGGGGGGCGCCCCGGGTGACACACATCAAGGGGGTGACACCCGAGCTTAAAATTTTACTGTGTACGATTTTGATGTCAGAAAAAAAAAGAAGACACATTTTTTCATCTAGAAAGAAATTAAGATGAAATACATTAAACGCGAAAACTTTTATTTAAAAAATATCAGTTAACTTGCAATAATAAAACAGTTCCAACACACAAACATTAAAATAAATTAGGGAAAAAAAGAAAAGAAACAGTCGCAGCAGAGAGATCTTTTTAAAAAAGGCTGGACATGAGAGAGGCAGTGTCTTATGTTTTAAAATATATAAAGCCATTTTGGTTTGGACACACCAACAGCATGGACGAATTCCACCTCACGACTCCCTCCACCACAGTGGGGTTGGGGGAATACGATTTTTAATCCCACCCCCCACCCCAAAAAAAATTATAATAAAAAAATAATAATAATGAAAAAATCTAAGGATGGGTTTTCTTTGTTGATGTTTTTCTAGCTGAAAATTATGAATTCAATATCTTTGAGTTAATGTTTCGTTATATATATATTTATTAACGGCGTGAAAGCATAGATATGTTTATGTACAGGTAGTTCTCCGGTTACGATGGTCCCATCCCGACTTTTAAGCTGTTTCGTGGTTACGAACGTGCCTGCTTAAAAAAAATATTACGCGTTATTCCGTATTAAAAATATATTTGAAATAATAGGGCGCGGTGGTCGAGTGGCAGCGCGCTCGACTGGCGTACCGATGGTCACTGGTTCGAAGCCTTGTGAAGGCAAGGATTTGTTCCCGGGGCCAAGGGCGTCCCTGAGTCACCCAGCTCATGGGTACCTTACACTAGTTAGGCTTTTCCCATAAAGTTAAGGACCACTCGTTTTCGTCTCATATCTGGGGAACTCTGCTAATTTTAATCAATATTACTCTTTATTTTTCATTGCACTACATTTTATAGTTTTCTTCACCTGAAAAATAAAATATGGAATGAAATTTTTGATTTGCAAACAAAAAAAACAAAAACAAACAAAATAACTAACTAACGCTAAAAAATAATGATTGTGTCTCAAGAAATATTAACAAACATTGGGCAATAGAAGATTGTGTTGAAAAACAAAACACTCCTTGAAGATCCCAAACAACAACATATGTAGTCAAAGAAAGATCGAAATTATCTAGTCAGAGTAGCTAGCATTGCCTTGACGCGTACGTGGGTGAGTGGGGGTCAGTTTGCGATCTCCGTTCTCAGATCTCTACTGACAGGTGGGGAAAGGATGTGCCTGTTCGATTGTTCCCGTTTGTACACACCCTAGGTCCCACAACTTCTCCATTTTCAAGGAGAAGGAGAGGGGTAACAAGGGGTCGGGGTGATTTCATCTCAGTTTGAACGTTTCAAGCAAAAAAAATCCTCAAAATGTCACTTGTCAAAGTCAACTGGTTTTAATTAAATGTAGGTGAAATTTAAATTTTATTATTTGAATATTTATTTATTTATTTTATTTTGCAACCCTCTTATAAACATTTAACGCCCTCCTCAAATAAAATAAAATTAATAAATAAAAACCCTTTTTTGTATTAAAACAAATTCTGATTTGGCGGTTTTCAGATAGTGAATTTCGTTTAGCTTCCGTTTCCCATTCAAAATAAATTAGTTATAGTAATACAGACCTGACTGTGTAGTGTGTGTTGTAATGTGAACTTCATACACAATACAGGATCAAATTTAGTTGTCACTAAACTCTTACCTCAAAATTTGGTCTCAATTTATACTGCTAGTACTGCTACAGGGAATTTGTATCAAATCCAAGACTTTTTTTTACTCACAAAAAATTAACACCTATCTTTACATCGGATTCTAAGCCATCTATCATAATCTATGATCTATCACAGTCAACTCAACTGCTAACATCAAGTGTTCTGTTGCCACAGCTAAGCACACAACTATGCTCTTACCGTGACAAACTATTTTTTTCTCTCTCTTATCTGGCTTGTTTCTTTGATCCAAGCACTACTACAGAGACTACAGCCTCAATAGCTCACCTAGCATCACTTAATATTCATATTCTCATAAACTTCACTTTCTGTTACTCCTTCATTTCCCCAAATAAGGTTCTAATAAGAACTGAATGTGACATTGCGTTGTAGTCATTAATTTCTTTATTTTCCTTTATTTCCCCAATGCACGTTAAAACTATTAAGAACGTTTTTAAAGTAATAAAACACACAATCATTCATTGCTAAAAAAAATAAGGTTGTTAATAATAATAAAGTGAACACTAAGAACAAGTTGGAAGGTTTTAATTAGAATCAGTGGACCCTAAAAGGGAGATAAGATGAAACAATTACAATGTACTTATAACTTATATACTTGTGAGGTGGATTTCTTTAAAAAGAGAAGTGGAGTGGGCACTAACAAACAAATGCATTGTGTGCCAATAATACATATTTAACATATAGATCTTAATATAAACAATCACAGAATCGCAAATGACTTAAACAAATTAAATAAATAAAATAAATAAATAATCAATATTATTGACAATAAAACATGTAAATCTGCCTATTTTTTTTTCAAACCCTGTTGTTCAATATCAATGATTCTGAAAACTCAAGATAGACTTTTATTCTTAAATACAGAAATGATTATTTCCAATATCATATTGAATAGGACTGCTATAAAGCTTTTAAATAAAATATAAAATATACAAAAAAATTGTGTAATGAAAACAATAAATTTGAGCTTTATTATTAAACATATTAGTTTAATAATAAAGCTCAAAGTTATAGGATACATTACCTAATTTGTGTGTGTATTTTGTTTCCAATATTGTGTCAATAACTTTATTTAATCTTTGTTTCCCTTCATAGAATTTTAAAATTAGAATTTGATTAAATTTTTGAGATGTTCAGCATTAACAGGACAATATCTCAGCTCAGTTTAAATTATGAGGGAAAAATAACTAACTGACAAATTATATTATAAATAAATGAATGAATATATAATATTTATAACACTACATGGGAATAGCAGAAAGGGAAAGTATGGGGTGTTGCTCAATATTTCTTAAAGGTATCTGGCAAGCCTAATTCTCTTTTGCTTTCTGAAATTCAGACAGGTAACAACAAAATATTTCCACTGGAATTGTTTATCTTAACATTGTAAGGATGTCATATATCCTACATACATTAACTAATAAATATATCAATAAATAGGGCCTCACAATGACAAATTGTCATTATAAAAATTAGTCTTGTGTAATGATGTAATCACTATGATGTCAGGCACTTCAATATTAAATACTTTTTCAGCTTTTCTGTAAAAATTAAATATATAGCCTGCCTTTGTTATTAATTGTGCTTTTAAAGTGAATGAAGTATAGGTATCTTGTTAATTCAGCATAAATTGGTACTTGCTATGTACAACTGATGTAGTATTCTTCCTAAAAAGCGTTTATATCTCAACTGACTTAAAAATAATTGATATTGCTTAAAGTCATTGATATAACTTGAGCCATAATCTTAAACTTAAAAACATGATTAGTCTTTTAATTTTTCTCCCGCTTAGAATAATGGTATTGCCTCATTGCTATTCATGTATATTACTAATCAAAGTTTGGCATCAATGTACTTGAACATATTATAGCTTTTTATTCTTCTTTGAAATGAAAATTTATTAATATAACAGACAGCAAATATTCACATTGTTTCATACTTATCAAATACGTATAGTTAATTAACAAATGACAAGACATCAATAAGGAAGAAGGAAATTATGCACATTCCAGTAAAACAATAGTGATTACAAAAAATATATTTATAAGTCAAATTAGAATATGTTACAATAAATAGGCAGAAAAAGAATACTAACAGCATTTTAAGATGTCATTAAATTATGGAAGACAAAATGTTACCATTTAAGATAATTACTATATAATAATATACATATATACATGTTATATTGCTTTCATTTGTTTTCTACCTTTTTGTTTAATTTTTTTTTAACTGCACAATTGTAAAAAAAGAAAAACAGTTATTAAAAAGCAACTTAGAGAATCATGTTTAATTCAATAATAATTTTAAAAAAGCAAACGTTTTTCTTCACTTCTTTGCATTAGCTTACATCTAATTCAGTATGGCACAATTGGCTGATAATGAGATATGATCCCTTTTGCATAATTTTTGTAAAGTAATATTTAAAGAAAGTTTCTCATCGAATTTAAAATAATTCTCATTTTAATACTTATGTTGCAAATTTAAGTTTCAAGTTTTTCAATGTCACATTTTTGTAAAAAAATACAAAATAAAATTGAATATTTATAAAAAATTAAATTAATTAATGACATTTTATTTTTGCCTAATCCCAAACTCTCGTCTCTCCCATCATCAAGCAATTTAAATCATTTCATTTATTAAACACTGTCAGAAATTTATGTGGTATTTGCCTTAAGTTCTTGATTTTATTGAAGTGTGGTCCCAAATCATTTTTTATATGCCCAAAATTTAAGCTTGATATCACAAATAATAACCAGATTAAATATCTTAAACAATCTACATTTCATATCTAATATTTGATCTACTCTTTGGAAAGTAGATTTCATATTTTTGTTAATTAGATTTCAGCTATATGAATAATTTACATCCTATGTCCAAAATATTTTTTGAATAGTTCTCCCATTAAATGATTGCGTAAATTATATTTCATATTCTCCCAAATGTACCTAATAATAGAGGTGAAAATGCTGGGTTTTAAAATAAGATTAATTTAAATTATTGTAAAATATTATTAAAAGCTAGTAGAGCTTGAATGTTTGAGAAACCAAATTAAATTATCGTAAGTCTATCTTCTTGATTATGCTTGAAATCCTAGATATTTATAATATTAAAGATAAAGATATTAAAGATTAATCTTAAAAAGCTAGTGATGAAAATTCAATTTTTATTAACTGTACATTTCAAAATTCAAAATAAAATTCATTGTAAATCACTTAAGATTTATTGGAGTTTATGATTAAAAAGTCCTCCGCTAACTTGGAGAGGAGATGGGCGCCGCCAAGTCTACCAAGCCCGGAGAAAGTTCTAATGGAAACATTAGAACCCCCTATGACCATGAGGTTATGGGACACACACAAAAAATAAAAAATTATTTTAAAATTATAATTATCAAATAAACTTATTTACAGGCATGATAAAAATTGGTGCATTCAAAATAAAAGATGAGTATAGAATTCAAAAACTTATTTGCATCACTTATTCTCAACTGAATGACCTTTGAGTATTTTTTAAAAATGTATAAATAATTTATAATAAATAAATCCCAGAAAAGTTTTTGTGCTCTACATTTGTTTGATTTCTTAAGGTGTCATTGCCACCTGCTCTCTAATTTCTAAAACAATTTATTTTGTCCATGCAAGGGTATAGCATGGGTTTAAAACACCAGATGCAAGGCAACAATCTCTGCACCTATAGTGCCTGGTGGACAAATTGCATTCCCTTTCTTGAGGCCTTCACATCTCTCAAAAGCAGCATCGAACCCCTACACAATTAATGCAGTTATTTTTATCTAAGTAGTGAACATCAAAAATGAAGTAAATTGGGTATATGTGATGAATGAAATGCTTAAAGTTTAAGTTTATGCATTAAAACTTATTTAATTCGCTTGGTTTTATTCTGTGCAAATTTCTCAAAATATACACATACAGTGAAATCTCTTTCTATTAAAAGTATTAAAAATCACCAGGCTTTCTAGTGTCTATTATTGTGGATCTCTGATATGTTTCAATTTTAAAAAAAAATTGGCTATTATGCAGATTTTTCAGTATTTGATAAAAAGCTTCTAAATAATACTTAATGTCACAAGAAGTTAGTCAAACACTCTTGGAACTTCCACCTGTAAATCCACAAGCAGTCATTTCTGTACATGGTTACCTACTGATAAAGTACTGGTTACTGAAATTAGTCAGAATAACCACAAAATTTACACCAAAATAACAAAAATGACCATCAACATTCATAACACTGCTTCTGCAAAGCCCACCCAATTGCATTGTAATTATTGCCAGTTCTCTGGTATTTGTTGTATTATCGCTCAATTCATTTTTGAAACATCAACTGTTAAAACTTGCAATGAATAATTAACAATTTTTTAATATAAATTTAAACATTATAAATTCGATAAAAAAAATAGTGCGCATATGTATTCTGAATCCAACCGAGATAACAAAACAATAATAATAATATGAATTTATTTTAGCCCATATAAATTTGATCATCCAGAGTAAGCTGTATTATCATTATAGTATAGTGATCAGTATTATGAGAGCAGTTTCAAAGGAAAACCCAGAATTTCCTTGAAAAAAACCCTTCCCCCACTTTTGTGTTCATTAAATTAAATCTGGTAAACAATAACCACTTTGTAATAGATTCTGAAACAGTAGAGCTTTGTCTGTGATAAGGTGATCATGACGAGCTACAAGCTATTTAAATTTATTTAGTTGTTCACCATTTCGCATCCTTAAGAATTTTAGTTTCTGGGGCATCCACACAGCCTTTATTATATTACTCCACTGCTTAAAAAAAAATTAATATTTATCTGTTGGTTGCTTTTCATAAGAGAGATGTCATAACAAACAAAAAAATTAAATTATCTTAGATGTGATATCATTTTTCTTTGAGCTTATAAACATTTTATAACTTATTCAATATTTTAAACTAGTTTTTATAATTCCAATCAATTTAAATTTTGTGGAATTTAAAGACATATATAATTAAAATTGGTTTTCAGCTAAAATATTGTTGAATTTTATCATGTATTTATCAGTTACGTAATTATGTAAATTAGTTGATCTTGGACAGTATAGACCTAAAAACGAAAATTCAAATGTTATGAAATCCCATTAATACGACTAAAAGTTCCCTGGCTTATTTTATTTGTATTTTCTGACTCTGATGGAAGGCTACTTATGTCCAGAAGATTGACATTTGTTAGATTGGTACATTGGATTTCACAATGATCTGGGTCTTTGTTCCCTGGTTGCTCCACATCTTGCTTGACTCCATGATTGCAATGAGATGTAGAAGCAAACTTAGAAGAAGTGATTGGTAAAAAATTGTCATTCTTTCCACATAAATCTTGATGACTTGATGTTGAATCTGTTTTATTTGATAAATTATCATTGTCAGGATTCACATTTATCTCATGCGTGGAAGATTGTTTTTGGAAATCAGATTTGCTTGCTCTTTCAGCCTGATTCAGTTCACTATCACTGTCATTATTAATATAAGATTCTTTTATAGAAGAAGCAACCTCGCCTATAGAAGTAGTATCAACATTGTGGACATAAGGGTGGTACTCTGACTGGCCAAAGAATTCATTGCCTTGATTTGTGGCTGAAGACAAACTACAATCAGATTGGGAGAGGCCAAAGTAGGAACTCTCAGTAGCTGGACTGATAAAGTCTAAGTCTTCATGCCCCAGCTTTTCAGCCTTTGTATTAGTGCTACAACCCTGATCAACAGATATTTTTATGCTGTCATTGTCATCAGCCACACTGTTTTCTATCTGTACTTTTACATTTAAACTCTTCATTGCACTTCCTAAATCAGCTTTTGAAACAGGTGAGGAATGAATGTCTATGTCTCCATTACTTACAATTTCATAGCCATTCGTTGTTTTCACAAAACCCTTGTCAATATTTCCATTTTTTGGGAGATCACAGGATTTTTTTTTGCTTTTGTCATTTTTTTTTCTTTCAGCATTGCTGATCAATTGATATATTTGAGGCGATCCATTTAAAAGTTTTTTCTCATTAAATTTTCCTTTAATGACTTGTCCATTGTTTTTAACAAATTTGTTTCCATCATTTACAAGGCTATGAACTGACAGAACACCTGCCTGATTAAAAGCTGGACCATTATGACTTGGTGGTACACAAGATTTCAATGAAGTACGCCTCTCCAAAATGATGGGTGGGTTTGGTCGATTCTTCAAAGAGCTTCCTCTTTCTAGTTTTGGTTTGGGCCAACCCTTCAAAGAATCTGCCCTCTCCATGATGGCCAAAGGAACATGTCCAAGCTGTGCCTGGCGGAGTGCTACAATGTAACATCCATCTGTGTCACAGTTTGTTGCTACAGAGAGTGGGCTGGCTGGCTAAAAATGAAGAAAAAAAAACTTGTTAGATAAAATTATTTATGCCTATAAACTTAAAAACACAAATTTAAATGTTTTATTTTAGTTTCAATAAACAAAACAAAATAAGTTAAAGCAAAGCTTTTCAGGATCATAAGGGATTTTACTTACTTTGTCAATATTTTCAAATAAATTTTATATTTATTTTATATACTTGAATAACACTTATTTGCAATTTAAAAAAAACCAAAACAAAACCAAAAAAAATAATAAAAAAATAACCCTTTCATTACTACCATAAATATTTACTTGTTCAAATTAAAAATTTAAAATATGGTCCATAAATACATATTCAATAATATAAATTAAATGAATATCATAATAAGGTGTATCCTTTCAAAAGCTTATTATTCTTTTGCTTGCACTTTTGAAGCGAATATTGCTAATTACATTTAAAATCATGAAATAAGTTAAATCATTAATTCTTGTTTAAAAGTCTTATTCCAACGATGTATAAGTAACACTGACTTGATAGAATATCCATATTAAATTGAAGAGAGAGAAATTAGTTCACAATTATACAGTTTACTTTTTAAGAATTTACATGTATTAATTATCAGATAATTAAAATTTTTGAAAATGTAGGCCTACAACAGTACTAAAGTATATATTTATTTTATTGAGTTATTATATTTTTCAATCACTATAATTTATAATGTTTGTTGACTTTGAGTATTTATAGTAACACAATTAGTAGCGGTTATACTGTTTATTGCCCTTAATTAACAATCTTTAGGTTCAGAAAAATCAATGCCAACAAATATAAAAAAATCAGAAACCACTCCATTGAAGTTGAAGTGATTTAAATACTATGGTCTAAACAAGAAAGAGTATAAAATTAAAATAACAAAATTATCATTGAATAAGCAAGAATTCATAAGTTTTAAAATAAATTATAAAATAACTTTAAAAAATATTTCTTAAAATAAATTATTATTATTATTTATATTATTATTAGTTTTAATTTTTTTAAAATATAATTATTTTATGCAAAGCGCTGTGAGCCCAGTGTCTTACTGGGGTACAGCATTATATAAATTATCAATTTATTTATTTTTAAATCATTATAGACCCTGGCATAATCTGGTAGTGAGGGTGCCATTAAGGTAACCATTGTCAAAATTTAGTAAAATTTACTGATGGAATGCTACAAGTTCCATGTCTTGAAGAACCGGTATTCCACCAATGCATCCACATTGACAAAACCAATTAAATTTTTTCTTAATACTATTAATACAAACAAATTTTTTTTGTAAATATAACTTATTATAAGTATGAGGGAATGTAATGATAAATCAAAATTGTCTACAATAATCTTGATGACTAAATGCAAGTTTATTGTACAAGTTAGTTGTTATTTTAAGAGAATGCCAAACCCATTAAATGAAAATATGATTAGAAATCAGAGAAACCCCTGGCATGCTATGAATAAACCTAAAACTAAAAAAAATAATTTAAAAAGTGAATGACTTGCTGCAAGACATAAAATAACTATATTCCAAGATTACTTTGTTGAATTTTTATTTTTTCTTATTTTTTAAAGATTTGATTTGTTTTTAGCATCTACCTCTTCATTTATCAGTTTCTTTCTTTGTCTCTTTTATTTCACATCATAAAAATTCATTTGAAAGATAAAACCATTTTATTCCTTTAAAAAAGGAAAATCACTGATTAATATTGATAAAATGATTAATTATTTTTTTTGTATTTGCCCATCACTTAAGTAACAAATAATAAAAAGACAAATAATTGGATTATTAGCCAGTTTAGATCAGTCAGATTTATGTCTCAACAGCAAATTAACCCTCATTATGGCAAAAAGAAAATTTGTATGTAAGAATAATCAATAAGTGTTGGGACAGAAAGAGAAAAATGATGCAAATTAATAAGGAAGATGAATTTTTTATAAAGCGCAATACAATTGCGACCTTTTAGCCCTGAACTTTGTCAGTGGTGGTTTCAATGTGGAAAATTGAACCTAGAGTAAGAATCATTAAAAAAAATGTATATTTAAAAAACTTTTTAAAAAATCATTAAAAAAAATACTTCTTTTTTGTTTTTTAAAGGTATGATATAAGATCTTGCAAGAAAACATTCAGGAATTTTCCCATTCTTTTTCCAATTTATTGAGATTCTATTTTCAACATGTTTTCCAACTAATACCCTAAAATAATGACGAAAACAGGCCACTGCTCTGAGGGGATTGTGTGGTATAATGTCCAGCCGCCTCTGTTTCCCTAACTAGTGTCAGGTATCCTTGGAGCTGAGTTGACTCAGGGACACCCCTAGCCATGGAAAAAATTAGGGCTGCGGAACTTAACAATTAATATATGGATTAATCGTTAAAAATTTTAACGAATAAATTTTAAAAACTAAATATAAACTAAATTCCGGACGATTACACGAACATTTTGGTTTTAAACTATTGACTGACATGAATGTTCAAAATGTTGATAAAGGTTATTGTGACCATTAAGAGAAATCGTTTGCCTACCATGCAATGTTCCTTCTAAGTCTAAGCTTCGTTGGTCCATGTGCAAAGTTTAAAAAAAACTTGTGTGCAAAGTTGCACAACGTCCATTTTTTGGCCAATATTTTACAAAATTTGCTGCGCGGTGATTCTAAACTCCTACGTGTCGTCCGTCAAATATCTGCACAGCCGCACTGCTTAAAGGAACATTGCTACCATGGTTCTAACACCTCACTTACATACCACCTGCAAACCAAACATCCACTACAGTATCGGAAACTTCAGCTAAGAAAAACTTAAGCTATGTGAAGGATTGTTCAGCTCGGCTGGTTATATTGTCAATAAGACCCGCTCATCACTTGAACCAAATAATGTCAATACACTTGTCTGTCTGCGTTGTTGGTTAAAAGATGTCATATAAAGAAGACATTCCAGTGTTATTTCGATTTTCGATATGTATTTTAATAAATGTTACTTATGACTCCATAAATTTCAATTTTTGGCTTTAATCGAAATTAACGATTAAATAATAGTTAATTTTTCAAAAGCTGACAATTAAATTTAAATTAATCGCTAACAGCCCTATAAAAAATCATTGCCTTCACAGAGATTTGAACCTCATGACTCTGGGTATGCCAGCCGAGAGTGCATGCTGCTAGACTACTGTGCCTCTTAAAATTCTTTAATATAAAGTCGAATAAACATAAAATTAAAATTGAACATCAGTTGTCCTTGGTATGTCTTGATTGGCATGAAAAGAACTGCTATTAACCTTTTGATATTATTGGAAATAATATGAACAGATCTAGACTTTTCCTTTTTTTAATTCTCTTTAGTGTGAATTTGTATTCAATTTAAACTCTTGAAAATATTTATTGGCGTTCCGTTAATTAAATATATGTTACTGTTAATCAGTATCATTTGTATTTATATTGATCAGTTCTCATGAACCCATCACATGGCAGTGACAAAGACCACAATACTTGGAAAACTGATTTATTTAAATTTAGTTCTCCCTGTTCTTTCCCTCCGTGGAAAAACATCATATAACTTGTTTTACAATAACCTAGTATTTTTTGAAGCCTTGGTGTGGTAGTATCAGTAGTCAAAAGTCAAGTTATTACATATAATGACCTCCCTATACAATAACTTGTTTTACATTTAGCCTGTAGCAATAACACCGACACACATTGATGCTTTCTCAGCCAATTAAGTATTAAGAAATGTTCTAAAACTATGATTCTCATGCATTGAAAAGGGTGATTCACTGTGATTGTGACACATTAACACTTCCCCTCATCTCCAAATAATGCTTCAAGCATTAAGTTTTGTGAATATTTATTTTATGATTCAACCCAAACTTATAAAATTGTGTTTGATATGGTTCAATGTTGACATGTTATTAAAACACTATGAGGCTTAGCACGAATTAATAACGAATTCACTTAATCCCATGATAATATTAAGTCAGTTTAGATGCTTAAAAAATGTATTACACATGCATGAAGGCATGTTTTTATAACAAAAAATAATACACAATTTTAAATTGTTCTTTAAAAAATAAATTCCATTTTAGCACTAAAACATGTGACTCTTTCAAAATGTTATTGGTAAAATGTGATTTGGTAAAATTGAAACAAAATTTCATTCAAATGACTTAACTCATGAAAAACATTATTAAAACTCTGAAGACAAGTGCAGTCTTGATCTACCTTATCAATAAACAAGTTAAAAGGTTGGAATGTTCTCCTATCTACTTTCTTGGAAACAATAAGAGAAAAAAAGACTTTACACTTCAGGAATCTCTAATTCAATGATTTTTCTTGTGTCCCTTTAACAATGAAATTTTATTTAGACCTTGTATTGCATGCGCTCGGCTGGCATAGCGATGGTCACAGGTTCAAATCCATATGAAGGCAAGGATTCATTCACTAGGCCAAGTCCAAGGGTGTCCTTGAGTCCACCCAGCTTTGAATGGGTAACTAACACTAGTTAGGAAACAAAGGCGGCTGGGGTAATGCATGGAACCTTCATAGCCGTGGCCTGTCAATGCTGCGTCACTTGCCAACAGACCCGTATGGTCTGTGGACGCAATAATCTTCTGTATAGAAGGAGCGTTTGTATAGATAAGACAAGACAAATAGTGTTTCACTATTACTATTACCTACACCCTATTACTATTACCTATACCTAAGGCCCATCAAAGACTATACTTTCTCCCCTTCTTGGGATTCACTTCAAGCTCATTGCTAAATCTTCCAGTTCCAGTCCATCTTAACATTAACTGGACAACATTCAGGCAGTATCTAAACTCTTTTGCCTAAAGTAACACTAAGTTATGTAACGTTTAATTGCTTCTCCAAGTTCTGATACAACGTTTGTAATGTGTATAAACAGAAGCCACTAAAAAAATCAACTACAATAAGAAAATAGTAAAATTCAAAATTTTGAATGCCACTCACTGTCTAGACGTCATGTTTTTAACTTTATGGGAAATTAATGTAGTACTTTTTAAAACAAAAAAAATTACATGTACTAAATTGTTGTCTAAATGGGCTTTATGAATCTTAAACTGTTGTCTAAATGGGCTTTATGAATCCTAAATTGTTGTCTAAATGGGCTTTATGAATCCTAAATTGTTGTCTAAATGGGCTTTATGAGTCTAAATTGTTGTCTAAATGGGCTTTATGAGTCTAAATTGTTGTCAAAATGGGCTTTATGAATCCTAAATTGTTGTCTAAATGGGCTTTATGAGTCTAAATTGTTGTCTAAATGGGCTTTATGATTCTAATATGTTGTCTAAATGGGCTTTATGAATCCTTAATTGTTGTCTAAATGGCCTTATGAATCCTAAATTGTTATCTAAATGGGATTTATGAATCCTAAATTGTTGTCTAAATGGGCTTTATGAGGCCTAAATTGTTGTCTAAATGGGCTTTATGAGTCTAAATTGTTGTCTGAATGGGCTTTATGAGGCCTAAATTGTTGTCTAAATGGGCTTTATGTCTAAATTGTTGTCTGAATGGGCTTTATGAGGCCTAAATTGTTGTCTAAATGGGCTTTATGAATCCTAAATTGTTGTCTAAATTGGCTTTATGAATCCTAAATTGTTGTCTAAATGGGCTTTATGAGGCCTAAATTGTTGTCTAAATGGACTTTATGAAGCCTAAATTGTTGTCTAAATGGGCTTTATGTCTAAATTGTTGTCTGAATGGGCTTTATGAGGCCTAAATTGTTGTCTAAATGGGCTTTATGAATCCTAAATTGTTGTCTGAATGGGCTTTATGAGGCCTAAATTTTTGTCTAAATGGGCTTTATGAGGCCTAAATTGTTGTCTAAATAGGCTTTATGAGACCTAAATTAAATAATTGAAAATCACCTTTTTCTTTTGGGGAAGAATTTCATCATCAATACATTGGAAGGAAGCATTTGATTCTGTTGGTGTGGCTAGTTCTAGGCCACCTGGCCGTGTGATGATGAGCAGAGGAGTGGTGTCTGGCTCATGGTGAGGGGAGCTGCTGGATGAGTTCTCACGAGAAGAGCCATTGTTCTGACTGGTGTTACTCCCCTTGATTGAGACACTATTCTGTGGAAGAGCATTGAAACAGAGAGAATTGAAACAGAGAGAATCGAAATAGAGAGAATCAAAACAGAGAGAATCGAAACAGAGAGAATCGAAACAGAGAGAATTGAAACAGAGAAATTGAAATAAAGAAAATAAAGGGATGACATAAATATGTCAAACAACAACAACAACAAAGCTGTGCTAGACATGACATTAACAGGAACAATGCAGGTATGACATTAACAGGAACAATGCAGGTATGACATTATCAGCTCCTAACTTAAACAGAAATATAAGTATAGCCCTAAACGTGTCGCAGGATCTTTAATCTTTAGATTAAATGCTACAAATTATTATTACAAAATTAATAGGAAGATTAAGGTTGCTCAAAAAGCGAAAAGATAATATTGTTTGGAGATGCAATATTCATGCCTCCCCCATTTATTAAAGACACTTGTCTGGGAATATCGCAATTGTTTTAGAATACGATGCCGTGTAGAATATTCCCCAGATCAACATGACCATGTGCAAGTTCCCCGGGGCCTTCGTGAATTGCCCAGGTCTGGCAGCACTCTTTGCAACAATCAATGCCTTAAAAATATGCACGCGCGGCAATTTGAATGAAAGGAGTTATTATAACCCTATGACAAGAGTGATCTCACATTTTTGCACTTAAGGAACCTAGGAAACGCCTAACAACGATCTACTTTTAACGACTTGAGTTATGACCCTTAACTTCCACAAGTAATTTAACTTTGTGCCCAACTTATTTTCAAGAAATACACAAATACTTTCGGGTATTAATGTCATTCGAGTGTACCAATGCTCGTACGGATAACAACTAATGCCTCAAAATAATATAAATATGATATATGTTTCCTTGCTCCTAAGCTTTGCAATGTAGTGATCATAGTTTCGACTGTAACTGTAACCCCCTTCATTGCACATTATAATTTCACAATCCCCAAAATGAAAAATTAATGACTCAGAGAATGAGAACCCCTGAACTAGTTAACGGATGAGCCGAAGCATGACGGTTTGTTTTACTCCTAATTGTTACTGGTAAGATGGCTGACCTCTCTACATCATGCGGTGCTGTCGCCGAAAGCACTGCTACTAGTAATAGGCCCGCCAATAAATCCATCATTTTATCGTAAGTGCATGCACTAGGGGTGGGTGTTGGGGGGGGGGTGTAAGAGGGTGGAGCTTGAATAATAACAGCATTTAACGTCTCGTCTTCTCTACTGCGATGCTTCTTTCTATCATTCTCCGTCTCTCTCTCTCTCTCTCTCTCTCTCTCTCTCTCTCTCTCTCTCTCTCTCTCTCTCACACACACACACTCTCACTCTCCTTATCAATAATCAATCAACACACAGGAACATGCGCCAAGCATATTCTAATGACCTTACCCTCCATTGCATAACAACACCTGACTATCCTTTCATTTTTAGCAACTTGCCCCCTTCTTCCACTCAGAGTTCTTTCTAATTTAGACCCCATCATTCCCTTCCAAGCTTTGACTTGACGTAGGTATGATGGTTCCTACTTGACGTAGGTATGATGGTTCCTACTTGACGTAGGTATGATGGTTCCTACTTGACGTAGGTATGATGGTTCCTACTTGACGTAGGTATGATGGTTCCTACTTGACGTAGGTATGATGGTTCCTACTTGACGTAGGTATGATGGTTCCTACTTGACGTAGGTATGATGGTTCCTACTTGACGTAGGTATGATGGTTCCTACTTGACG
Organism: Ampullaceana balthica; assembly: GCA_944989445.1. NCBI lineage: Eukaryota > Metazoa > Mollusca > Gastropoda > Lymnaeidae > Ampullaceana > Ampullaceana balthica. Next base: position 739,549 of record CALYLW010000090.1, read on the forward strand.
TAGGGATGATGGTTCCTACTTGACGTAGGTATGATGGTTCCTACTTGACGTAGGTATGATGGTTCCTACTTATCGTAGGTATGATGGTTCCTACTTGACGTAGGTATGATGGTTCCTGCTTGACGTAGGTATGATGGTTCCTACTTGACGTAGGTATGATGGTTCCAAATTGACGTAGGTATGATGGTTCCTACTTGACGTAGGTATGATGGTTCCTACTTGACGTAGGTATGATGGTTCCTACTTGACGTAGGTATGATGGTTCCTACTTGACGTAGGTATGATGGTTCCTACTTGACGTAGGTATGATGGTGCCTACTTGACGTAGGTATGATGGTTCCTACTTGACGTAGGTATGATGGTTCCTACTTGACGTAGGTATGATGGTTCCTACTTGACGTAGGTATGATGGTTCCTACTTGACGTAGGTATGATGGTTCCAACTTGACGTAGGTATGATGTTTCCTACTTGACGTAGGTATGATGGTTCCTACTTGACGTAGGTATGATGGTTCCAACTTGACGTAGGTATGATGGTTCCTACTTGACGTAGGTATGATGGTTCCTACTTGACGTAGGTATGATGGTTCCTACTTGACGTAGGTATGATGGTTCCTACTTGACGTAGGTATGATGGTTCCTACTTATCGTAGGTATGATGGTTCCTACTTGACGTAGGCATGATGTTTCCTAACAATGACATCCACAAGATAGGCCCAATATAGAGTGGAAGCAAACTAAAGCTTAAAAGTCATTACATTCAATTCATATAATTATCACGTTCTTAAGCACTACCGGGTCAGACTAAAGCACGTTGTCTCCTCGTCTTACACGAAAGTAGCCACTGCGGTTTGTATATATTTATGCTGTGTCGGCCATCGCTGCTAATTATACCCATCCACTACAGTAAACATTTCCGTCAGGAAAAGAAAAAAAGGGGTGGGGGACGGTCAGAGGATGTCCTCTTCCACACAACTTCTTAAATGCGTGTTCTACTCATTTCTAAACACTACTCTCACTATATCGTAGCTCGTTTTGTCCTTACCATCTTACAATGACTTTAGACCTTACCATTATTTGATGTTTATAAACCTTACTATAATACGATTTTTTCAAACCTTACTGTCATACAATGTTTCCAAACCTTACAATCATACGATGTTTTAAAATCCCTTATATTAACTTGCTTTTTAAGTTTAATCGGACATCCGAACCGACTATTTGTTTATAATTCTTTCACGTGCCAATTCAGTTCACGCGTTGACGCCGAACGTCGATGTTCAGACCCCCTACCGTCCCTGCGCCCGGTTTTAAAACCAGGGGAGATAATTCTGTTTCAGTCTCTAAATGTCGCGTGTAAACGTAATCACTACTTTTAGTTATGTCTCATATATAACGGATTTATAGTCAAAAACTTTGTTTTTACATCTATTTATTAAACCTTACTATCATACAATGTTTTTGAACTTCACTATTCAACGATTTTTTCCAACCTTAATATCATACGATGTTTTTAAACCTTACTATCATACAATGTGTTTTAAAACTTTATTACCATTTGATGGTTTTAAACCTTACTATCATACAATGATAGTAACGTGCTACTCACGTGACAAAGTTTCCAGTCAACATGTAACAAGTCATGTTAAAGCGAACGTCTTCCAACTTCCATCCCGTGGCCGTTGTCGATGGTTAAAATCAATTTGATGCCATTGCCCCCCCCCCACACACACACATTTTTCTATTCCAATATTACCATAGTGGTTATCCGTAGTATGAAAACGAATATATCAACCTTATCAAAAATATATTTAGTTGAAATTTATTTGTTTAAAATATATTATTGTTTCTCAAACAGAAATCCTTGCGAAACTTCACGAGTAGAGTAAATAAAAAAAAATGTATACCGGTACAGAAAACAGGAAAAGAACTAAGACATTACCATAAATAACGTTAAGAAATTTTTGGAAATTGAATACACATTTTACACTGAAACGTTTTAGCTGTAATAAATAACACTGGCACAATCGTTATATATATAAAGTGTATAAATATTTTTATATAGATAGTGTAGGGCCAGTGAGTAAACGAGATTCTTTTACATCGTTAAAACACGTTTGATACTCGGTTTGAGATTTTAACATGAGACACAAATTGTTATCAACAATTCACAGATGTCAATAAAAAAAAATATTAAAAAAAAATATAATGGCTTCAGAAGTCGATTTGTTGCAATTGTTTAGATTTCACTTTACATCAACACCAATTCATACCATGTGCAGACCTAACTGTGGTCTTAAAGAAATCAATCTTCAATCTACGATTTAGCCAACACCCCTACATTCAGCTGTAGTAAAAACTATACATTCAGCAGTAGTAAACACATCTACATTGAGCTGTAGCAAACACATCTACATTCAGCAGTAGTAAACACATCGACATTCAGCCGTAGTAAACACATCGACATTCAGCAGCAGTAGTAAACACATCTACATTCAGCAGTAGTAAACACATCTACATTCAGCAGTAGTAAACACATCTACATTCAGCAGTAGTAAACACATCTACATTCAGCAGAAGTAAACACACCGATATTCAGCAGTAGTAAACACATATGCATTCAGCAGTAGTAAACACATCGACATTCAGCAGTAGTAAACACATCTACATTGAGCAGTAGTAAACACATCGACATTCAGCAGTAGTAAACACATCGACATTCAGCAGTAGTAAACACATATACATTCAGCAGTAGTAAAAACATCTACATTCAGCAGTAGTAAACACACATACATTCAGCAGCAGTAGTAAACACATCTACATTCAGAAGTAGTAAACACATCGACATTCAGCAGTAGTAAACACATCGACATTCAGCAGTAGTAAACACATCGACATTCAGCAGTAGTAAACACATCGACATTCAGCAGTAGTAAACACATCTACATTCAGCAGTAGTAAACACATCTACATTCAGCAGTAGTAAACACATCTACATTGAGCTGTAGTAAACACATCTACATTCAGCAGTAGTAAACACATATACATTGAGCTGTAGTAAACACATCTACATTCAGCAGTAGTAAAAACATATACATTGAGCAGTAGTAAACACATCGACATTCAGCAGTAGTAAACAAATCGACATTCAGCAGTAGTAAACACATCGACATTCAGCAGTATTAAACACATCGACATTCAGCAGTAGTAAACACATATACATTCAGCAGTAGTAAAAACATCTACATTCAGCAGTAGTAAACACACATACATTCAGCAGCAGTAGTAAACACATCTACATTCAGAAGTAGTAAACACATCGACATTCAGCAGTAGTAAACACATCGACATTCAGCAGTAGTAAACACATCGACATTCAGCAGTAGTAAACACATCGACATTCAGCAGTAGTAAACACATCTACATTCAGCAGTAGTAAACACATCTACATTCAGCAGTAGTAAACACATCTACATTGAGCTGTAGTAAACACATCTACATTCAGCAGTAGTAAACACATATACATTGAGCTGTAGTAAACACATCTACATTCAGCAGTAGTAAAAACATATACATTCAGCAGTAGTAAACACATCTACATTGAGCTGTAGTAAACACATCTACATTCAGCAGCAGTAAACACATCTACATTCAGCAGTAGTAAAAACATATACATTCAGCAGTAGTAAACACATCTACATCCAGCAGTAGTAAACACATCTACATTCAGCAGTAGTAAAAACATATACATTCAGCAGTAGTAAACACATCGACATTCAGCAGTAGTAAACACATATACATTGAGCTGTAGTAAACACATCTACATTCAGCAGTAGTAAAAACATATACATTCAGCAGTAGTAAACACATCTACATTCAGCAGTAGTAAACACACATACATTGAGCTGTAGTAAACACATCTACATTCAGCAGTAGTAAACACATATACATTGAGCTGTAGTAAACACATCTACATTCAGCTGTAGTAAACACATCGACATTTAGCAGTAGTAAACACATATACATTGAGCTGTAGTAAACACATATACATTGAGCTGTAGTAAACACATCTACATTCAGCAGTAGTAAACACATCTAAATTCAGCAGTAGTAAACACATATACATTGAGCTGTAGTAAACACATCTACATTCAGCAGTAGTAAACACATCGACATTCAGCAGTAGTAAACACATCGACATTCAGCTGTAGTAAACACATCGACATTCAGCAGTAGTAAACACATCTACATTCAGCAGTAGTAAACACATATACATTCAGCAGTAGTAAACACATCTACATTCAGCAATAGTAAAAACATCTACATTCAGCAGTAGTAAACACATCTACATTCAGCAGTAGTAAATACATCTACATTCAGCAGTAGTAAACACATCTACATTCAGCAGTAGTAAACACATCGACATTTAGCTGTAGTAAACACATCTACATTCAGCAGTAGTAAACACATATACATTGAGCTGTAGTAAACACATCGACATTCAGCTGTAGTAAACACATCTACATTCAGCAGTAGTAAACACATATACATTCAGCTGTAGTTAACACATCTACATTCAGCAGTAGTAAAAACATCTACATTCAGCAGTAGTAAACACATCTACATTCAGCAGTAGTAAACACATCTACATTGAGCTGTAGTAAACACATCTACATTGAGCTGTAGTAAACACATCTACATTCAGCAGTAGTAAACACATCTACATTCAGCAGTAGTAAACACATCGACATTCAGCAGCAGTAGTAAACACATCTACATTCAGCAGTAGTAAACACATCTACATTGAGCTGTAGTAAACACATCTACATTCAGCAGTAGTAAACACATCTACATTCAGCAGCAGTAGTAAACACATCTACATTCAGCAGTAGTAAACACATCGACATTCAGCAGCAGTAGTAAACACATCTACATTCAGCAGTAGTAAACACATCTACATTCAGCCGTAGTAAAAACATCTACATTCAGCAGCAGTAAACACATCGACATTCAGCCGTAGTAAACACATCGACATTCAGCAGCAGTAGTAAACACATCTACATTCAGCCGTTGTGAACACATCGACATTCAGCAGCAGTAGTAAACACATCTACATTCAGCAGTAATAAAAACATCTACATTCAGCAGTAGTAAACACATCGACATTCAGCAGTAGTAAACACATATACATTCAGCAGTAGTAAACACACATACATTGAGCAGTAGTAAACACATCGACATTCAGCAGTAGTAAACACATATACATTCAGCAGTAGTAAACACACATACATTGAGCTGTAGTAAACACATCTACATTCAGCAGTAGTAAAAACATATACATTCAGCAGTAGTAAACACATCTACATTGAGCTGTAGTAAACACATCTACATTCAGCTGTAGTAAACACATCTACATTCAGCAGTAGTAAACACATCTACATTCAGCAGTAGTAAACACATCTACATTCAGCTGTAGTAAACACATCGACATTCAGCTGTAGTAAACACATCTACATTCAGCAGTAGTAAACACATCTACATTCAGCAGTAGTAAACACATCGACATTCAGCCGTAGTAAACACATCGACATTCAGCTGTAGTAAACACATCTACATTCAGCAGTAGTAAACACATCTACATTCAGCAGTAGTAAACACATCGACATTCAGCCGTAGTAAACACATCGACATTCAGCTGTAGTAAACACATCTACATTCAGCAGTAGTAAACACATCTACATTCAGCAGCAGTAGTAAACACATCTACATTCAGCAGTAGTAAACACATCGACATTCAGCAGTAGTAAACACATATACATTCAGCAGTAGTAAACACATCGACATTCAGCAGTAGTAAACACATATACATTCAGCAGTAGTAAACACATCGACATTCAGCTGTAGTAAACACATCGACATTCAGAAGTAGTAAACACATATACATTCAGCAGTAGTAAACACATCGACATTCAGCTGTAGTAAACACATCGACATTCAGCTGTAGTAAACACATCTACATTCAGCAGTAGTAAACACATCGACATTCAGCAGTAGTAAACACATCTACATTCAGCAGTAGTAAACACATCTACATTGAGCTGTAGTAAACACATCGACATTCAGCTGTAGTAAACACATCTACATTCAGCAGTAGTAAACACATCTACATTCAGCAGTAGTAAACACATCTACATTCAGCAGTAGTAAACACATCTACATTGAGCTGTAGTAAACACATCTACATTAAGCAGTAGTAAACACATTTACATTCAGCAGTAGTAAACACATCTACATTCAGCAGTAGTAAACACATCTACATTCAGCAGTAGTAAAAACATATACATTCAGCAGTAGTAAACACATCTACATTCAGCAGTAGTAAACACACATACATTTAGCAGTAGTAAAAACATACATTCAGCAGTAGTAAACACATCTACATTCAGCAGTAGTAAACACATATAAATTTAGCAACAGTAGTAAACACATCTACATTCAGCAGTAGTAAACACATCTACATTCAGCAGTAGTAAACACATCTACATTCAACTGTAGTAAACACATCTACATTCAGCAGTAGTAAACACATCTACATTCAGCAGTAGTAAACACATCTACATTCAGCAGTAGTAAACACACATACATTTAGCAGTAGTAAAAACATATACATTCAGCAGTAGTAAACACATCTACATTCAGCAGTAGTAAACACATATATATTTAGCAACAGTAGTAAACACATCTACATTCAGCAGTAGTAAACACATCTACATTCAGCAGTAGTAAACACATCTACATTCAGCAGTAGTAAACACATCGACATTCAGCAGTAGTAAACACATCTACATTCAGCAGTAGTAAACACATCGACATTCAGCAGTAGTAAACACATATACATTCAGCAGTAGTAAACACATCTACATTCAGCAGTAGTAAACACATATACATTGAGCTGTAGTAAACACATATACATTCAGCAGTAGTAAACACATATACATTCAGCAGTAGTAAACACATCTACATTCAGCAGTAGTAAACACATATACATTGAGCTGTAGTAAACACATATACATTCAGCAGTAGTAAACACATCTACATTGAGCTGTAGTAAACACATCTACATTCAGCAGCAGTAAACACATCTACATTCAGCAGTAGTAAACACATCTACATTGAGCTGTAGTAAACACATCTACATTCAGCAGTAGTAAACACATCGACATTCAGCAGTAGTAAACACATCTACATTCAGCAGTAGTAAACACATCGACATTCAGCTGTAGTAAACACATTGACATTCGAATGTAGCCAACACAATTTTGGGTTGATGATGTGCATTACTATGAAGCTGACAAGTCAGCAACATTCTATACAATATTACGATATATTTTCTTTATATTCATGACGAGTTTTGGAAACTTTCTCACATTTTTTTTAAAGATGACTGATAATACATTTCTTATGAGTCAAATGAAACTGGTAAAAATTTGATGATGGTACCATTGACCTAATGTTAACACTGACAACTTGCTGACGAACTCTAATGACCTAATGTTAACATTGACAACATAGCTTGATGAGGTCTGTAACAATGAATGAGAGGTGAAGGTTTGGCTAGGAATTATCTCACAGGTCGAGTAAACTCATTCCCAGCTATTTGATGGTTGTTGACGAGTTTTAAAAGCTGGCGATTAACTCGTCCAGGCCATGCAAACACGAGCTACTACCCTACACACCCCACCCCTCCATTGGTTCATTTCAATGCACGGGCTACACAACTCCAAACGGAAGCGATTTTTGTCTTTTTACCACATTGTCCAGTGTTCAGTTTATCACTCAACAGTAAGGTGACTTAGGACACTAGCCATGATGGGGTCATTTTGCGATGTTGCAGGCTGAATAGTCATTAAATTGTCATGAGGTTTACTTTGTTATTGTCTTGTTTTTGTGTTTTAAGCCGCCTTGACCTCTAGCAACTACCAGAACACCAAGTAAGCTCATTTCATCAGGTATGTTTCAAATTACCCAGTATGATCAGTCTTTTAAAACATCAAATGAAAGTTTCAAATCACCATCAGGCTTAAATCATTCTATAATAAAATGATTAAAAATTTAAAAAGGACACTCTTTTATTATAATATATAGTGTGTGCACTAAAAAGAAGAAAATAAAAATTGTCTATGATTACAGGTGAAACCTGTGAACCTATCCACTGCACATAAAAGGACCATCAGAAGTGGGTTAATTTTACGTTACACGATTTGACGGATACACATTGAACATACAACATACCACATACAAACAGTGTGACTTAAATAAAAGCGTGTAATAAAAAATAAAAACCACCTTTAGTAGGGAGTCGGGATGGGATTTTCTTTGGGTCTTTTTTATGGTTAATGCCAGTTATTACTAGTTTTGTAACATTACCTGATGACTAGTTTTGTAACATTACCTGATGACTAGTTTTGTAACATTACCTGATGACTAGTTTTGTAACATTACCTGATGACTAGTTTTGTAATATTACCTGATGACTAGTTTTGTAACATTACCTGATGACTAGTTTTGTAACATTACCTGATGACTAGTTTTGTAATATTACCTGATGACTAGTTTTGTAACATTACCTGATAGCTAGTTTTGTAACATTACCTGATGGCTAGTTTTGTAATATTACCTGATGGCTAGTTTTGTAACATTACCTGAGGACTAGTTTTGTAACACTACCTGATGACTAGTTTTGTAACATTACCTGATGACTAGTTTTGTAACATTACCTGATGACTAGTTTTGTAACATTACCTGATGACTAGTTTTGTAACATTACCTGATGGCTAGTTTTGTAATATTACCTGATGGCTAGTTTTGCTGGCCAGCGAATCCCGCCTCAATTGTTCCATGGACTGTGTTGGGTTTCTCAAAGCGACGCTGCATGATCGAAACTTTGGTCTGTTGGCCATGGCCTGCTCCATGCGAGCCCGCTTGATGTAATTCCTAGGCACAGGAACATAAGCATTTAGCTCCTTATTATGTGTTACTATGTGGTAGCTATATGGTTGTTTTGTCTAAGTTACGTTGTCCAATTATGTGTTCCTTATATTCTAATTATGTCTCGGATAAATAATAATGTACTGACATTGTGTTGATTTATAAGCGGTAATATAACTACCGCAACAATGGAATTTTTAATTATAATTATACACAAATTGATGGTCACTTTAGCTGAAAGCATCTATGGATTAATTGAATCGAATGAGGATTGGTGAAATTCTAATGAGAAACTTTAAATACAATGAACCTGCTCTGTTTGACTGACTAGAAAGAAATGCCAAAGCTCAAGGAGTTCCGTTACCTTATTCTAAGAAAGGCTGCCACCAAGAAGAAAATCCCGATTATTGTGGAACATGTGGAGATGACGACAATCTGTGTACGACCGATACCTGCTGGTAAACAAAGGATGAGATACAGATGTAGAGACATGAAATTATACCTGTGGACGAGATTTCAATTTCTACAGAGACACAAGTTAAATAACCATTTGAAATGGCATAAGTTTGTACGGGTTCACATAGATTTATGTGATTTTTGTTTTTGCCATTTTGTTCCGTGGCATGCATGCTAAAATCTTGTTTCCTCTCATTGTCCCAATTCAGCCAATGCTCCAACTGTCGACTATGATCATCTGCTTGCATCTCATGTTGACGTTTTTCTTTTTTGTTTGACCATTTAAACTTAAAATGAGATGCAATTTATTTTTAAATCCTTTGTATGAACTCGTGGCATCTGTTTGATTGTTACATTGCTTGACGCAAAAAACTTTGTATCGATTTTTGCAGGCAGAGTCGTGGCAACGATAAAAATGACGTTTCAAATCTTCACATCAATCGCCAGTACTGTAATAAAATTAATGAATGTTTCGATTATTTCTATGTATCTCTATGTAACATGTAAATGTTTAAGCTAGTCTGTCTCGCGGCGCTTATTATATTGAACGCGCGGTGCTTAATATATTGAACATACTTTTATAATATTTTCCCGACCTGTAAATGTTTATGCTAGTCAGTCACGTAGTGCGTATTATATTAAACAGAATCAATACTTTTAGTTATGTCTCAAATAAAAAAGATTTATAGTCAAAACTTTGTTTTTTTAAGGGGTATTTTTTGGAGGGTGGTTTTAATGGCGTCTTGATGATTACAAAATTGTAGATATTTAAAAAAAATTAAATAAAAACCGAACGTAGCTCTCAGAAAACCACAACTGCTTCAAACAACTGACCAGCCACCGTGTACCACTTTAACACTGACCAGCGACCACCTACCACTGACCAGCGACCACCTACCACTGACCAGCGACCACCTACCACTGACCAGCGACCACCTACCACTGACCAGGGACCACCTACCACTGACCGGTGACCACTTACCATTTACCAGCGTCAACCTACCACTGACCAGCTACCACCTACCACTGACCAGCGACCACCTACCACTGACTAGCGACCACCTACCACTGACCAGCTACCACCTACCACCTACCACTGACCAGCGACCGGTGACCCTCTACCACTGACCAGCAACCGGTGACCACTGACCAGCGACCAGTAGCCGCGTACTGGAACAATGCCGTTTGATATAATTCTTTGAGGGTTTGACATTATTCAAATGGTACTTTGTAGGACTCACATTTTTGTTAATCACTAAAAAGGGGGTGGGGGGGGGTCGAGGATGAACATTCTCTATTTTATATAATCAAAAGTTCCCAAGTTGTCTTATAATAATTGTGATTGATGTCTTGTCTTATCTATACAGACGCTCCTTCCATACAGAAGATTATTGCGTCCACAGACCATGCGGTCTGTTGGCTAGTGTCGCAGGGTTCACAGGCCACAGCTATGAGAGTTACACACAATTCCCTGCCGCATTTGTTTCCCTAACTAGTGTTAGGTACCCATTCGGAGCTTGGTTGACTCAGGGACACCTTTGACCCCGGGAACATGCCCTGCCTTCAAGGAGATACGAACCCGTGACCACCGGTACGTCAGCCGAGCTTGCCTGCAACTCGACCACCGCGCCCCTTCTGGCATGTTTACGTGCATACTCCTTAAGGGCCGTCCATAAAGTACGTCACGCTATTTTTGACCATTTTAACTCCCCCCTCCCCCTGTCATAAACTGTCACAAATCTCGGACACCCCCCCCTTAAAATACGTCACACTTTCCAACAAAAATTGTGTTTTTTATTAACAAAATAATTAAAATTTAAATAAAACAGCGTGACTTCAAACATGGCCGGACCCCCCTCCCCCTGTCACAAACTGTCACACTTTCTTACACACCTCCCCCCTCTGGAGCGTGCCGTACTTTATGGACGGCCCCTTACCTTGTTCCTAGTTTAGTCGGCTCAACGGTCATTATACCATGTTTTCATTTTGGCATTGGCCAGTGGGTTCGCTTGTTTCATTGGCCAGTGGGTTCGCTTGTTTCATTGGCCAGTGGGTTCGCTTGTTTCATTGGCCAGTGGGTTCGCTTGTTTCATTAGCCAGTGGGTTCGCTTGTTTCATTGGCCAGTGGGTTCGCTTGTTTCATTGGTCAGTGGGTTCGCTTGTTTCATTGGCCAGTGGGTTCGCTTGTTTCATTGGCCAGTGGGTTCGCTTGTTTCATTGGTCAGTGGGTTCGCTTGTTTCATTGGCCAGTGGGTTCGCTTGTTTCATTGGCCAGTGGGTTCGCTTGTTTCATTGGCCAGTGGGTTCGCTTGTTTCATTGGCCAGTGGGTTCGCTTGTTTCATTGGCCAGTGGGTTCGCTTGTTTCATTGGCCAGTTGGTTCGCTTGTTTCATTGGCCAGTGGGTTCGCGTATTTCATTGGCCACCAGACTCAAGTCGTCCCACGTCATCAATGTTGACCTCAATCACGTTAGTGTTAAGATTGGTCCACACCTCGCAAATGCTCGCGAACATTTGCCCAAGCATCACACGAACGCACTATTTTATTGGCGTATTTTGTAGTGCGTTCGTGTGATGCTTGTGTAAATGCTCGCGAGCATTTGTGAGGTGTGGACCGACCTTTATGCACTTGCTTGCTCAAAATCTCAAAGCGTATCTTGCATTGAATATCATGACTAGCTCAGACGTACGTCGTACGTGTACTGGATCCCAGCGTGTAAATTTAGTATTCCTTAATGATATTAACGCCCGCCCAATTGCTGTTCAAAAACTGTTTTGCTTCTGATGATGGCAAGTCCTTTGACTACCACGCGTTACGCGGTACGTGAGCACTGTTTCAGAAATGTTCATTTTAGAAAATCAACCGCAAACTACTTACTTTCCAAATTTTTCTGACAAATCACTCAAAATAAAACTAAAACTAAAATCCTTTTTAAAACGTGGCCAAACGTAAGAGCTAAACGACAAGCAGAATCAACAGACCCATCAACAGACCCATCAACAGACCCACGAACAGACCCACGAACAGACCCATCAACAGACCCACCAACAGACCCATCAACAGACCCATCAACAGACCCACGAACAGACCCATCAACAGACCCACCAACAGACCCATCAACAGACCCATCAACAGACCCATCAACAGACCCACCAACAGACCCACCAACAGACCCACCAACAGACCCATCAACAGACCCAACAAACAGACCCACCAACAGACCCACCAACAGACCGTGTAAAGTTGCTTAACAAAATCTGTAACATAATAGAAAAAACATCGTTGCAAATAATCATTTTTAACCACTATTCAGCTGAATCTGTTCAATTGTAGAAAATATAAATATAAATTATTATTATTAAAAAAAATTTTTTTTTAAGTCTTGGGTTTGTTCAAACCTAATATAATGGAATATTAATCAAACAGACAAAACATCGTTTCTTCAAATAAAAAATACTTGAATAATTTCAATAAATTCCGAGCTTAATTTATTTATTATTGCTAACCTCAATAAAACATTGTAAATGTTCGTCTGATTTTAGTCATCGTGTCTGTATGCTTTATTTTTCTAGGAATAATTTACATTTTGAACAAAATTTTAACGGGTCGCAAATTTGTGTAATACTGTTGATAAAATGCTATCCTTAAAAATTTGTTCTCACCATCCTCTCGTTTTCTGCTACTGCCCTCTGAGATCTCCTGGACAGTACCAACCACAGTCCTATTGTGTTGACCAGTGTCATGTGACCCCCTGTCTGGCTGCGAGCTGGAGGTTGTATTTACAAACTCTACACTTGGGTTGCTCCCACAGGACGCTAGTAACACCGACGGTTCTCGTGCAATACTTTGAGGATCTGTTGAATTCAACACGCCTTTAGAATCATTAGAGTTTATAGTCTGCGTGGCGTTGTGGTCTATTTTTTCAAACGACAGATAGACGCCGATGGCGTCCCCTTGAGAGGCCAATGGCTCGTGCTCCAATTTAGAGACGATTTTCTTGAGTCGAAAGCATGATGACGAGGATATTTCTAAAACGTGAAGCTCCTCAAGCGTGGAGATTAGTTTAAATATGAGTTGCGATCTTTTCATGATGTCCGCCTCTGTGGTGTCTGCTGGTGGTGGTTGGTTGGTTTGTGGAATGTTGACATTGGGCGATCTGTCCGACGGAACGGAAGCAGACGTCACAGGTGAAGGTTTGTTGGAATTTTGTAAAGTTGGATTTGTGGGGTTGGAATGGAGGGGAGGGGTGGGTTTGAAGGAAGATGAACTGTGCTCGGAGTCCAGCGACCTTTCAACCCGGAGCACATCAAGCTGGTGTGTGATTGGGCCCCCGCGGAGGATGTGGCGTGCGTCACAGCAACACCACGACAGCAGGAGCGTGCTCATCAGGTAGATGGCTGTGACTTTGGAGAAAATAAAGGAGACATTAAAACACCGCGTCATGTCCTTCTTCCTCGATCTTCCCTGGGGGGTCCAATTTGTATGAGACAGAAGGGTCAAGACGTCTCCCGGTGTTTTCGAGGTCATGGCCACGTCAATCTGTCGGTAGGGGTCATGGAGGGGTGTTGGGGGGTACTGCTTGGTCAAAGGGTTTTTGGGTGTAAGCTTGCACACCTTCCGTCCCATTGACGACATCCTGTTATTTGTGCTGGGAAGACATCCGTTTATGGTGGTTTCTGTAAAAAAAAACAACTCAAAGTAAAACAACCCAGTAAAAACAAAGTTTTTCACTATAAATCCCTTATATATGAGGCATAATTAAAATTATTGATCATGTTCAAACGCGACAAAAATTTACAGACTGAATCTGCCTTAACTCCCCTTTGCTGTATAACCCCGGGGGGGGGAGAGGGGAAGGTCTGCTCACCGATCACTGGACCGAGCTCAGCGTGACACGTAAAATGTAAACAAAAGCACGCCGGTACATCGATGAGTGGCGTCAACGCGTGAACTCAACTGGCACGTGAAAGAAAAACAATAACAAACCGTGAATTTGAATTACATATGTTATATAGAGATAAACTAAAAATGCATTAATTTAATTACGATACGTTCGATCGATCTGAAATTTTGATACGATGTATTCTTAGGTGACTCGAGTCTATGTGCCAACATTTCAGCTTGATGGCATCACGGCAAGTGGGTCATTTTTGACTTTTGTTTCTCCGCCCGACGACGAACGACAAGATTTTGATGTTAATATAAGGGATTTAAAAACAAAGAGACTCGTTTGAAATGAAAAGATTTACATAAACTTTAGTTAGACTTTTTATTAACAGTATGTCCACCAATAAGGTCTCTGGAACCGTACTAAAATTTAGACTATGATGAGTTGACATAAAAATACCTGTTCAGTGCTACCCATCTCACAAACGCCCTGTTCAGTGCTACCCATCTCACAAACGCCCTGTTCAGTGCTGCCCATCTCACAAACGCCCTGTTCAGTGCTACCCATCTCACAAACGACCTGTTCAGTGCTACCCATATCACAAACGACCTGTTCAGTGCTACCCATCTCACAAACGACCTGTTCAGTACTTCCAATTTCACAGTTTAGTACCAGAACAGAGACGCTTCTCTGTTTAAGGGGTCGTTTAAATCTGTTCTCCTCCCAGCTCTCAACGTAGATCAAATCTTAAATCACTGAATGAAGAAATTGACTTTTCACTGGAGTCTCTTTCATTTGATAGGTAGAAATGATTCTTTTGTTTTATCAAATGTCATATCATTCCCTCAGTAAACCTCAACTGGACGCAATACTGCTGCCATGTAAAACCATTGATCAGTGCACACTGACAGCCATGTCAAACCATTGATCAGTGCACACTGAAAGCCATGTCACACCATTGATCAGCACTGTAAAAAATGCAATGTTTTCTAACACGTTTATACCGTTATTTTACACTAAACTGCTGTAAATGAAGATTTTTTTACTGTTTTTTAAAAAAAAACAGTAAGGTAATGTAATTTAAGTTCGTTTACAATAAAATCCGGTATTAATTTATACTGTAAAAAAATACAATGTTTTTAAACACATTTATACTGTTATTTAACGCTAAATGGTTGTAAATGACTACTTTTCACTGTTTTCCCTTTTTTAACAGTAATGGAGTGTAATCTATGTTCGTCTATAAATATTTTCAATACAGTAAATAAATAAATGAATGCAAGACGTTTTATGGGTTACTAAACATTATATTATCCGATAGACATACAAGTTTTGGAGGCTGTTGAGTTTACTGCCATGAAGGACAGTGAAAAATATTTTGGCCGGGTGCCCAAAGTAGCCTTTTTTCTTTTATATGAGCTATTTAAAAATATTTTACGGACAGACAAACAGACAAAAAAGAACGAAAGTAAGTTATTAAAAAACGTGGTAAAGAGTGGTCGCTCGATAGTCGTAAGCTGAAGTCCTAGTTTTAGTATTAGCAGTCAAGTCTTGACTTACATTTAATTCTATATTATTTTTTTTCTTTGGTCCTTACGAAATAATATGCCTTTATATTTATTAGTAATATACTATTACTAATATCATGATTTTAAATATAATTACATCTTTCGTATTAAATAGTATAAATAATTTTTTTAATAAATACTAGATTTCCTTTAAAATATGATTAGCCTTATAACGGTTTTTAATTAAACTTGCACTAATTAGGCCGGTGAACCTTAATGTGTTTTCTTTTCTTATGTAAGCTAAAAAAAATTTTATTTTATTCACCCGATCGCAATGAAATTTTGGAAAGCTGTTGAGTAAGCCTACACTCTAGCAAAGTAAAGGTGTATAGTATTTTATTTTAAAATATAAAAATGATTTCAAGTTTTCTTTGAATATCTTTTTCTTCTGCCATTTCTGCAATGCGTGACAGGTAATCTAGCTCAATTTAAAAATCAGTATTAATTATTTCACATGGGAACAGACACATTTTTTTCCACAAATTATCGAGTTCTGACATAATAGTATTATATATAAACATTAGGCATGATTCAGACTAAAATCTATACTGCAGGGGTTTTAAATTTAAAATGTTGCAACGTTTTGGCCCGGGAACCCATAATGATTAATTAATGAAGTTTTGTTTTTCTTATTTAAGCTATTCAATATAAATATTTTAGGGCTTCGGATTAGTCGACCCATCACTTAAAAATTATTGGAAATTTAAAAAAAAATATTTTAAAAAATATATAATTTTTTTTTAAAAAATATTTTTTTTAAAATTTTTTTTTAAATAGTGGCTGATAAATTACATGAACATTTTGGTTTTAAACTATTGACTGACGGGAATGTTCAAAATGTTGATAAATTTTGCCTACCATTGTTCTAACACTTCGCCTACTTATCAAACCAAATGAAAAGCCTATTAAGCTAATGGCAGTAATGGAGTCTGACTCAGAGACAGAAAATGACCACAGCTCTTCTGATGAATTACTGCGTTAAAAAATGGAGATGAAACTTCCCGAATCCATTGACCCTCTACAATGGTGAAAACACCGATATCCGATAATGCAATTCCTTGACAAGACCGGTTAGTGCATACCAGTTACTACAGTTCCAAGTGAAGGATTGTCCAGATCGGCTGGTTATATTATCAATTAGACCCGCTCATCACTTGAAGCAAATAATGCCAACATACTTGTCTTTTTGCGTAGTTGGTGAAAAGATGACATATAAAGTAATAAAGGAGACATTCCAGTGTTATTTAGATTTTCAACAAGAACGTTTAATAGGCGTTACTTATGTCATCATACATTTTAATTTTTTGGCTTTAATCGAAATTAACGATTAATTAATTGTTAATTTTTCAAAATATAACGATTAAATTTTAATTAATCGTTAACAGCCCTAAGATATTTTTATCATTATTGTATTCTATCGCAATAAAATGTTTGAATTGAAAGTAATTGAGAACACTCCAGGTAAGATTTCAAGTTTAAAAAAAAAGAAGATAATAATAATAATAATAATAATAATAAAATTTAATTTTAAAAATATCTTTAAAAAATATTTAATTATCATTTATATTTTTAAATTTAAAAGCTTTAATATATATATTTTTCTATATTGGAACAGTAAAACTAACGAGACAATTTTTTTACTCATTATCCATTCCTTACAATAAATTTTTTTTTAAACAAAAAATTGCAACATGTTTATAATTTAAATGTTTATAAGTAAATATTAAATATTTACTAGAAAATAAATAAGTTTTCTTTAATATTATACTAAATTTGTTTATTATTGTTTATTCAATTTATTTGAAACGTTGTTTCGTTGTATACATGTTTTGTTTTTTAAAATTAGTTGTCTAAATGGGAAACTTCCGGTTTCTACAAATACTACAATCGATAATGGAATTACTTAAACGTGAGATGATATTTCGTCAGTATATTAAGTTTAAATTTCGTCTTTGCGTTTGATTGTATAATTGAATTATTAAGAAACAGGTAATTATTTCATTTGAAATGGTTATATATCTATTTTTATAGCTTCAGCCGTTTAAATTTAATTAAATTCGCCCCAATTCACAATTGATAGTATTGTTGACAGCATGACGGTAAGCCGCCATTGTGTTAAAAAAAGTTTGAGTCGAACTTATTCAGGCTTATTATTCACTGCTTCTATTGTTTATTGCTCATAAGATTGTATGGCCGTATTTAAATATGCCATAACATAATACTAATTTTAATCTTACAGTTGTAAGGATTGAAAACATTTTTAATGGTCCACGGCACATGGCATCACATGCTATTATTATTATGGTCATGGTCATTTTTTATTTTTATGATTCATTCTCGGCAGTCACTGAGTAGTAAGTGTCAACTAAATGTGTCAATAGTTTTAATTGCATTTTATATTTTACCAATAAAAATAGTAATAGTCATTAACTAGCATATTTTGCATTAAATTTTGAATAGCAGATTCAGATATTAAATAATTAAATAATATAAGCCAGTGATTCACTCAGTGACTCAGTGATGTAGCGGGTGTAAATATTTGGCAAGGCCTAAAGTTAAAGCCTAAAACTATACAAGTAACAAGTACAAGTAATAGTAAATTAGCATGGATTACATAGCACACTAGGAAATGTAAGATTTTAAATATTTCCAAAGCACATGGCCCATGGCCATGCTTTAGTGAATAGTTAATGTCCATTACATTTAAGTTGTCATTAGTATTATTAATGAAAATAATAGAAATTAATGACGGTCTACAGGCAGAATAGAAGAGTTCAAGAAATTTAAATATTAAATTTGCGTGGTGTGCAATATACCTTAAACTTATAGGCATAGGACTTAAAATATGTCCGAGGTCCAAAGCACATGGCTTTAGACACTTTAGTCAATAGTTTGTATCTGTTACAATTAGATTGTCAATAGCTTCAATAGTATTATAGTGATCATAATATAATAATGGTCAATATTCATTAATGCATAGCAAATTTTCAATAGGCATTAATTTTGAAATAGAAAATATAGAATAAGCTGGTGATGGAGTGTGCCTAAATATTTGGCAACACCTATAGGTAGAGGGGTCTAGTCCGAGGCATGTTTAATTTGCACGATGTGCAATGCACCATAGGCCTATAAGATTTTAAATATTTACAAAGCACATGGCGGTACTTTAGAGAATAATTTCTGCCATTATAGTTTCAAAAATATTCCCAATAGACTTTTAAAAATAGTTAAGTATTGGCTTTTGAGTTGACAGAGAGGGTGAGAAGTGGCCTAACATATTTTAGCTATAATAGAACGCACTGAATAATAATTATTCTTTTTCATTACAGAGTCTTGTCCAATTAAATTTTATGTATGAAAGTTAATAAAAAGTTACTTCATAATTATACAGAATAAAAATACAAAGTTGATTGCACTGGAACAGTTAATAAAAGTATAGTTTTATATCGGCTAAATCCGCAGTATTACTAATTAATTAATTAATGATTAATCATTAACAAACGATATGCAAGTCCGCTCAGATTATTGCTAAAATGGATACAAATATAAGATTCCAGACACTTGAAAGACGGTTAAAATGACAATTGAATTTGTTCGACATTATTCTCACTGTCAAAATTTTAAAATTTAAAGTGAGAGTCAGTAACAGTGACTGTTAGTATTATTTGTTAATTTTTATTATCATTTTTATATGCATTACCCAAGTCCAAGGCCTTTAGATAACGTTTGGCATCATTCTCACGGTCAAAACCGCGCGGCAGTGTGAATAACGCTAGGCATTATCCGCACGGTTTACCGTGCAGATAATGTTGGGCATTATTCGCACTGCCAAAACCGTGCGAATAACACTTATGTTTAATAACGCTTAATAATACCTTAAGTTTATGTAAGTTAGGACTCTTCCTGACATCTGTGACATATTTTCAAAAAAACTTGGTTTCAGGTAAAGATCACATGAAACAGGGAGTCTAGGTTAAACTAACTGAACAATACAAGTCTTGGCAAATTATATGCTTTAACATTACCACTACCGATATGTAAGTATTTATACATTTTAAATTAAACAGTAATGAAAGTATAAGTCTAGAAAAAGTTACGAGAATTTATCATTTGTCAACTTTAAAGTCAGTGTATGGCATATAAATATTTATATGCAGAATATTTTTCATGTCTTTTAATATTATTATACAGAATTAAGTAGATGTAGTCTAATTATATTAAAAACTGTTTACATTTTCTTAATTTTTAATAGGTATGTAGTTATGTTATACATGTATAATTTCTGTAACAAAAGGAAAATTGTTATTTGTAATCATTTAGTTAATGATTTTTACTTGAAATTTCAGGTTCTGTCTTTTACAATAACAAAAGGGGAGGTCTTTGATAACAGAATGACCATTGCATACAATAAAAAGATGGATAACCACTTTAAGGTCTGTCATGAAAGGTGTTAAATTTGGATGTTTTCAAATTGAATGTTTTGCTGATTTTAAGTTATATTATAAATAAGTATCAGTCTTAACAAAATTTATCAGTTTATAAATCATGGTAATATTTTTTGGTTCTAATGCCAGTTGAGATATTTAAACCATGTGTACATTTAAACGTTAGTTATAGATTTAACATTTATTTTTTATTATTAAGGTGTTGGTTAAGATTATTGTCACCCTAATTTGGTCAAAACTAGATAGGGTAATATATAATTTGTATTTTGTATCAATCAGAGCATTTAGATCTCTTACTAGCTGTGCAGTTATCAGATTTGTTTTAATCATAAAGTTCTTTTTTTTTCTCTTTCCATTTCAGATAATAGAGAAATAAGGTGGTCTTTGATTACAGATTAGTCAAGGCGTACAATGTCACGACGGATATAATACCAAGATAAAGTGTTCAATATTCGGACTTCATATTGAAATGGTAAGTTGATTTTATTTTGAAAGCTTATTTTTGTGATTATGTCATAATTACACTTATTTAACATGTGAGATTGTATTCTGATTTTACTCTAGAGTGCTACAATATTTATGTTTTAAATCATAAGTAAAGTAAGTGGAAATAGCATCTTGTTTGTTAATTTAGATTTTGCTTACATATCGCCACCTTAGAATAACTGAAGGTTCTAATTCTATATGGCCCGACATAATATCAAATTTTCAAACGCCAATATCTTGTTTGACCAAAAGTTTACATAGAACCTTGTTATTCTAAGGTTAATATGTTTCATAGTTAAATTTTATTTTTATGTATTATTCTTTGTCCTACATATCAGTAAAATTGGGGTTTGAGTAATTTCTATATATTAAAATATAAAATATTCTATTATCCCATCTCAATGACTCTACTTAATTTTATAGGGTTACACGTTTTATTGAAAGTTAAGTGAATATCTTCAAGTCAAAAAGTTCTTTGGGAGTGTATTACAGATACCCATTGACTTTTGTTGTACCATGATTTGATTTGTACTATTTCTTTTTTTTTAAAGCCTGCCAGCACTGGAGGAAATTGAAGAAAAATCTTTGCCCCCTACACCTCATCTAATTCTAAGGGGTATGTGAAATATTTAGTGAATTTAAACACTTTTTTTTTGGTTTCCTTTACGTTTTCACATTAATTTTTTAAAATAAAACTTGAAAAGTTGCTTTCATTTGAATACCCTTGTCTTAGGGTAAGACTTACATGGTTTTAATGTTTTGCACTAGTAAATTGTTACTTTGTTTCTAGGTAACAGTCTCATGGGAGTTGAGGACTGGATGCTTTCCATTGATGGCAAAGTAGTCATCCATGCTGATGAGAATGATTTTCTAAAGGCTGTTGGTTGCCTCTGCGGTGCCTATTACACATTCAACATTAAATATGATACAGAAGCAATCTCAACTTTGGAGTTTTTGCAAAGGTTAGAAATTTATGTTTTCATATGTGATTAAATGTATTTGTAAATTTCATTTCAGAAGTATTTACTCTAATTTTCCTTTTTTCCACAATTAATTTTCCCTCTATGAACAAGTTTTTAACTATCTGGTATGCGTCCCTCTCCGCCTTATGGCTGCAGATGTTAAGATTAACTAGTAAAGGCTCTTTCCAGATTATATAGATAATTTTAACGTTTAATGCCCAAAAGCGAGGTAATGCGCGCCTTGTCTCTAATCCCAAAGCGCGGTAATGCGCGCCTCGATGGCACTCTTTAGTAATGAGATCATAAAAAAAAGAAATTCTTCATTTAGTGAGAGAAGCTTTAGTCGACTTCCGTAAATGGCGACGGTTGCCTTTGCTAGTGTTATCGCTCCATTCGCAAAGTTGTGAGTGTTTTAATTTTTAAAAAATTTTCTTTTTTTTTGAAGATGTGATTTTGCTATGCTTTTTTGTAAATATAATAGTACTAAACTACAGATAAAATTAGTATTAAACTCAAGTCGGTCTTTTGGATACATAAAATAACCATTCTTATCCTAAAAGATGAAGTCAGTATGATAATAATAATATAAATACATTTTCCGTAATTTTTTAAAATTGCATAACCAGTTGATCGCAATTAAAGGGAAATCCTTACGGGACTGAGGCGGAAGTTTACCGAAAACCTTATGGGGCTTTAAACGTTAATAAACTAAATTTTGTGTTGTCTTTTTCTACTTTGTCTTCTGAATCGTTTTCTTCTAGTCATGTTATTATTGTTATACTTCTTTGTTGAAATCTTAGCCAAGGAGGTTTAGTATTCATTAACCCATCTTTGTGTGCCCTTTTATTCAGCCAACAAGAAACTTATAGCAAAACTGTTTTTTGAGAAGCAGCTTTCTCTTGGAAGCTGAAATAACTAAGTTTTTTCACCAATTATTTAAAAATATTTTTTAAAGTTTTGTTATTACTTTTAATTTATCAAATTTTTCTTGCCCATTTTAAGAAAACCTTCAATTTTTTTTTAATTAAAATAAAAAAAAATTTAAAAAAAAAGAATTAAAAAAAATTTAAAATTTAAAAAAAAATTTAAAAAAAAATTATTAAAAAAAAATTTAAAATTTAAAAAAAAGATAAATCAATTTTAAAAAATGTATATATATAAAAAATTTAAATAAAATTATGAAATGGTTTTAATTCTTTTCTTTTTTATTTTTTTATGACAATGACTGGTTTTGTATTCAACCTTGGATGCTTTGAAATGCTCTGGTTGAACATGTAATTTTCAAAAACACTTACTGCTATCAATGTATTGTGTGTTTTTACATTTTAAGCTTTCCTTTAAATGTATTTTCAGTTACAGAATTTAATAAACCTGTTGTTCCTTTCTTTTTCAATTAGGTGGATGCAAGATAAAAGAAAATGGCAGCAGCACACCCAGTAAAGGAAAAGCAACAGAAGAAGGCGTTGGCAGAAAAGTTGCAAGCGTAATAAGAGATCTCTCAGACTTTGAATGTACACAAAGAGGAATGTTGATACTGTTATGACCTGAATGGACTTAATAAAAAAATGTATTAATTTTTAAAATACTTATCTCATTTTTTTGCGTCCAGTTTGTATTGCTTATTAGTAGCTAATGTTAAAACAAGGGCTGTATTAATGAGGGTGGGGGGGGGACTGCCCTAAAATGGAGGGGGGGTGGTTATCGTTTATTTTTTTAAATAACGTTAACTTAACGTTAACGGTATCCTAAGAGTTTACGACATTCCGTCGTAAAATAACGGTAAGCCAAAAACGATAAGTTATCGCTGCGGTAAGTTACCGTTAAAAAGCGCTTAGTTAATGGCAGCTAGTACACGATAACTTACTGTCGTTTTACGGTAAGATTTTTTACAGTGAGTGCACACTGACAGCCATGTCAAACCATTGATCAGTGCACACTGACAGCCATGTCAAACCATTGATCAGTGCACACTGACAGCCATGTCAAACCGTTGATCAGCGCACACTGACAGCCATGTCACACCATTGATCAGTGCACACTGACAGCCATGTCAAACCATTGATCAGTGCACACTGTCAGCCATGTCAAACCATTGATCAGCGCACACTGTCAGCCATGTCAAACCATTGATCAGTGCACACTGATAGCCATGTCAAACCATTGATCAGTGCACACTGACAGCCATGTCAAACCATTGATCAGTGCACACTGAAAGCCATGTCAAACCGTTGATCAGTGCACACTGACAGCCATGTCACACCATTGATCAGTGCACACTGACAGCCATGTCAAACCATTGATCAGTGCACACTGACAGCCATGTCAAACCATTGATCAGTGCTCACTGACAGCCATGTCAAACCATTGATCAGTGCACACTGACAGCCATGTCAAACCATTGATCAGTGCACACTGACAGCCATGTCAAACCATTGATCAGTGCACACTGACAGCCATGTCAAACCGTTGATCAGTGCACACTGACAGCCATGTCAAACCATTGATCAGTGCACACTGACAGCCATGTCAAACCATTGATCAGTGCACACTGATAGCCATGTCAAACCATTGATCAGTGCACACTGACAGCCATCTCAAATCATTGATCAGTGCCCACTGACAGCCATGTCACACCATTGATCAGTGCACACTGACTGCCATGTCACACCATTGATCAGTGCACACTGACAGCCATGTCAAACCATTGCTCAGTGCACACTGACAGTCATGTCACATCATTGATCAGTGCTCACTGACAGCTATGTCACACCATTGATCAGTGCACACTGACAGTCATTTCAAACCATCGAACAGTGCACACTGACTGCCATATCACACCATTGATCAGTGCTCACTGACAATCAAAGTCTGTTGAGTAATACATTGCTCTGTCAATACACATTGCATTTAATCGCTTTCACGTGCGTAGAAGAAAATGGGTTGAACGCGCGCAACTAGCAAACATTCACATTTTACGGAAAGCCTCATTAGTCTTACAACAAATATCACAAAAGTAATAGAAATATAAAATAACATGTTCACAAATTCAACACTGGTTCTGTAGAACAAATAGCGCTGTGAATATAACGGGTAATAACTCTTGAATATAACTGGTAATAACTCTTGAATATAACAGGTAATAACTGTTGAATATAACAGGTAATAAATCTTGAATATAACAGGTGATAACTCTTGAATATAACAGGTAATAACTCTTGAATATAACGGGTAATAACTCTTGAATATAACAGGTAATAACTCTTGAATATAACAGGTAATAACTGTTGAATATAACAGGTAATAACTCTTGAATATAACAGGTAATAACTCTTGAATATAACAGGTAATAACTCTTGAATATAACAGGTAATAACTCTTGAATATAACAGGTAATAACTGTTGAATATAACGGGTAATAACTCTTGAATATAACAGGTAATAAATCTTGAATATAACAGGTAATAACTCTTGAATGTAACAGGTAATAACTCTTGAATATAACAGGTAAAAACTGTTGAATATAACAGGTAATAACTGTTTAATATAACAGGTAATAACTCTTGAATATAACGGGTAATAACTCTTGAATATAACCGGTAATAACTCTTGAATATAACGGGTAATAACTCTTGAATATAACAGGTAATAACAGTTGAATATAACGGAAAATAACTGTTGAATCTGAGTTTCATTGGATGTAAGATCGATTAATGGCCCAACGATCATCAATATACATAATTTGAAATGTATGTCACGTCTGTCTGTCCGTGACGCTACTAATTTTAGAAAGCAGCGCACCAAATTACTGCACCAAAAAAGAACTCTTTTGGAACGTCCGCATACATTTTTTCAATAGGGAAATAAATGAATAAAATAGAAATAAATAAAATAAATGAAAGTTCTGTATTACGTTATTTTTTAATCTGATGTGTATTTATTTTGAAAACTTCCGTCATTTTTGACGGGTGATACACTAGTCATTGAATACTTTTGCAAATTTTGACCCAGCTATGAATCATTATCTATGATAACTTTAAAAACGCCCAGCCCATCTTACTCCACTGCCTTTAATTGTGTTAATCACTATTTACACATATGCGGAATACTTGTCTCTTGATAACTCCTAAATCATCTCGTTCGCCTGAAATTGACCACATAAAGGATTATTTTCCACGAATTAGCATATATAATTGCACCGATGATGTTCATTTACATTTCCACCTAAGGACTCTTATCGCCACACTCACAATAATGCCCAATGTCTTATTCAAATAATGCCCCATATCTCAACATAGACAAATAATGCCCCATATCTCAACATAGACAAATAATGCCCCATATCTCCACATAGACAAATAATGCCCCATATCTCAACATAGACAAATAATGCCCCATATCTCAACATAGACAAATAATGCCACAAATCTTAACATATCCAACCATATTCGCCATAGTTTCTAAGTTATATCCATTTAGATTGCTAATTTTTCCATTGCTAAATTCTTCTTGTTTTTACTTGTTCCCTGAAGAAGACTTCTTGCCGATAGGTCTGTTATTTTTGTGTGACTATTTAGGCTTAAACATACATTTCCACTTATGTCCTACATTTCATATTATTCAACTAACGCACTGTATCTAAAATTTCCCACTAATGCCATTGATTTTTAAAAAAATACTGCCCCATATTTCAACGTATCCAGGTAACACATTACTTCAATATATCCAGGTAACATATTACTTCAACATATCCAGGTAACATATTATTTCCACATATCCAGGTAACACATTACTTCAACATATCCAGGTAACACATTATTTCAACATATCCAGGTAACATATTATTTCCACATATCCAGGTAACACATTACTTCAACATATCCAGGTAACATATTACTTCAACATATCCAGGTAACATATTATTTCCACATATCCAGGTAACACATTTACTTTAACATATCCAGGTACAATATTACTTCAACATATCCAGGTAACATATTATTTCCACATATCCAGGTAACACATTACTTCAACATATCCAGGTAACACTTTATTTCAACATATCCAGGTAACACAAACGTGAACTGTATGCAGTCTATCATGTTAATCTACCCCCACCCCCTAAATCCTATGTTATATATTGAATATCTCCAGTTGATGCTATCCTCTATATAAAATGAGACAACCGAGATCACGGTGGCACTTCAATGTTAGAATAGATAATTGAGACGGCACGGGCCAGCCACCGGATCACTTGAAGCCCCATGGAAGCGCTCTTTTATCCGTTTGCTTTTAAGAAAATTGGCAGCCAGTAATTAAAGCAAATCACCATGGGGATTTCCCACCGAGACCTTTAATGTGATTAACACACAGCCTCGGAAACCCTTGGCGGTCCTGGGGGTTCACTTTAATCAGACTACTGCTTGGAAGTGAGGCTGGTCAAGCCAACCAGACCGGTCACTTTTAAAACGTAATTTTGGCTTCTAGAAGTTCTAAGGTATTTTGTTGCTGTAAAAAACCAAGTATTTTGTACACGTGTAAATCAAATTATCGTGATTTATTGTGTACACGCAAAAAAAAACACTTTAAAAATCAACAAATAAACAGAAACAAAACAAAGACGAACATGAAATGGGCAGTTATTGCTGATTTAGTTTAGATTGTAGTTAAGGAACTTTTGAACTTCTTTAATTAACGAAACTTATCTCTCTTATTTAAAAGACCAGCAGATGTAGTAGAAAAAGACATTAAAAGATAGCAGCAGATTTACGTGTATGAAAGGATCGAAATGAATTGGGAGCCTTCCTGGGATGAAGGAGGGATAAGATATCCGAGGAAACAGATTAGGGTTTGACATGTGGGAGATCACTAGATTGGGGGGGGGGAGGAGGGGGGGCAGGACAGTTGGGGATTGTGATGATGACGATGACACCAACCGTTCACACTTGTCCAGCATGCTCGTCACGCTCTGTTACAAAGGAATGTAAACACAATTGTTCGTCTGTATGTAAATAAAATAAGGCTGCGGAAATTAACGATTAATTAATCGATTAATCGTTAACAAACTTTAATCGAATAAAATTAATCTGATTGATTAAAATTCGATTAAAATTGAAGAAAATATTTCAATTTTTTTATTTCCAATTTATCAATAATTATATTTTTTGTGACTTACATTAATTACATACGTTTCCCTCGTATTATTATTAATTTAGACGTGCATACCTAAACAAAAAGGTTTTTCTTCTTTTTTTTGTGCATAGCATAACTAATTTGCTGTGTTACGTCACAAAAATATTTGGAGCCATGGAATTACCACGACTTAACCGATTTCGCGAAATAATGAATCGCAACTTAACGGGATCTATATATGCGCTATAAGAATATAATTAATCGAAGTTAATCGATTAAAATTCTCCCGATTGATCGAACAAAATTTTTTAAAATCAGTACCAGCCCTAAAATAAAGCCATGAAATGATTACATAGCTGGATTAGTATTAAATTCTTTTTTTAAATTGAATACATATCCTTCAATTATCTTTGAACTGCACCAGGCAAAATGAGCTAATGGAAAATTTCCCATTCTTATTCAAAATATTACATTCATGGAAAAGAACTGACCCAAACTAAAGATGCAAAATACTTAGGAGTCTTAATAAATGAGAAACTATCATGGAATCCCCATGTCAATGAAGTTATTAAAAAATCAAACAAAACCTTAGGCTTTATAAAAAGGAACTTTAACAAATGTAATAGAGATTTAAAACTAAAATGCTACCTCACTTTGGTGAGACCTGTACTAGAATATGCATCTTCTGTATGGGACCCATCCACCAAAGAAAACATTGATAAACTAGAACAAATTCAAAAAAGAGCTGCCAGATTCATTACTGGAGAATATTCAAAACTGACAAGAATAACACCATTAGTTAAATCATTAAACCTTGAAACACTAGAGGATAGAAGAACCAAGAGCAAAGTAGTAATCATACATAAAGCAATTAATTCTAATTTAGAAATACAACACAAAGATAACTTAATACAACCCTCAGATAGACATAAGGATAAAAACACCTTTCTTATTCCGTATGCAAGAACAAACACATACAAGTTTTCCTTCTTCCCGTCCGGAATTCGGGCGTGGAATGGGTTGCCTGAAGAATCCAGGAAAACCAACACTTTATCAACATTTAAATCTCTAATAAAAATGCAGGACTAAACACAAACCATAGATAAGCGTAGGACGCAATAATCTTCTGTATAGAAGGAGCGTCTGTAAACAGATAAGATAAGATCTATTACTGGCGTCCTGCTTTCATGTGAGAAGCTTAATGAATGTGATGAGATGAAAACCTATAATAAATTATATAGTATTTTACTTAATGTCAAATAACTGATTTAAAATGAGTTACATTAGAGTTAGTGGGGAGTCCTAAATGGCCAACTATAGAACTGGTCAGTTACATGTTTTACTTTGGTTGGGATCTTATACATAATATGACACTTACCGACAAGACTTAAAATAAACATTTTTGGATTAACCAGTGGCGTAGCGAAGGGGGCAGGGGGGCAAATGCCACGGGCGGCACTTTGCCAGGGGCGGCAAATTCCTAGTCGTTAATTAGTTTCTTAAAATGAAAATTTTAAAAGAAAGAGTAGTTTTTTTTAAAAATCGAAATTAAAGAAAAGCCAAATAAGATATTAATAAAAAGTATGTGAACGTTTTAACTGCCAAAACTTCAAACTCCTTATTGGATATAAATTCTCCTGATACTAATACTACTGTAATAAAAAACCAGAGAATAAATTAGTATGAAAACGTGACACTGATGTGGTGATAAAGTCATTGATACTTAAAATTTGACAGCCGCCCTATTGTAAAATTTGAGGGGGGGGGCGGCAAATTCCTTGTTGTTCATTAGCTAATTGTTAAAACATGAAAATAAATTTTAATAAAATAAAAGCCAAGATAAAAAAATTAAACGAAATGAAAAACTATATTAAAATACGAGAGTGCTTCTAATGCCGAAACTTCAAACTCCATTATAAATCATAAGTCTTCTGATACTAATGTTACTGAGCTGGAAAACATAGGGCTGACAGTATGACAATAATGTGCTGGTATATATAATTGATTCAAGTTTGATTTTAACGTAAGTGAACTACTGGAAAAAAATTGTTGGCGTATTTATATGGCTTATTTTAATTTTAATGTCTTTTGTTTTGTGGCATAAACAAAAATAATGGAAACAATTGCTTATCTAGTGGAATTAAAACTTGGCACAAATAAATACAAAATTTGGGGGGGGGGCGGCAAATTCCTCGTTGTTAATTAGCTAATTGTTAAAACGTGAAAATAAATTTTAATAAATAAAAGAAAAGCCAAGATAAGTACTCAATAAGTACTCAACATTACCAAAGTTTTTTGCAAATGGAAGGAATCAGAAATTGGATAAAAAAGAATAGACTATTAATAAAGACTGACAATTAGTTGTAAAAGAGAAAACAAAGTGGCAAGAAGTTCTTGTTAGAATATTTGACATTATTAAATCCTGGCGAAATTGAAATGTGACTTTTTGAGGTCACAGAGAGGGCAATACTGTTGCAAATAAAGGCAATTCTGGAACTAATGCATTAGCTTGCAAAGTACGTTCGAGCACTCCGAGAACATAGTGGGAAAAGGGGTAAAAAACTTGTCATCTAAAATTCAAACTGAGCTCATAGCAATTTTAGGAGATACAGTTCACGAAAAATCATCTTTCTTCAATAACAAGATACCAAATATTGTTCCATTGTATTTGATAGCTCTTCATATATTTGACATAAGGATCAAACAAGTCCAGTTGTGTGATATGTAAAGATTGAAAATAAAAAAAGTAGACGCTGTAGAATCTTTCAAAGATTTCATTCAAGCAAAAGTGAATCTGCTTACGACATTTCTGAAATGATTTTGAATAAATGATGATCTTAAAATAATGGACTGCACAGGCCCAACGTGTGTTAATACTTCTTAAGGGCTGGAAAGTATACAAGAGTTCAACAAAGGCGCAAAAACATAAAATCTCATGTCAAACTCGTTCAAACAGTTAAACCTAATTTGTTAACATGATACTCCAACTGAAACGAATTCTCCAACTATTTTAGTACACTTGAGCGTTGTTACGCATTCTTTTCCAAGTCCATACACTGTTGGAAATACCTAATTGCTTCTACAAGCATGCATTCAGACTTCAGGATACAAAATAGTGAATATACCATGGAGCCATTTTGAGGTTACTTTGTAAGCTATAGAACTGAAAGATGCAGACAAAAAGCTCAACACACGAAACAGACGCAGGAACTTTGCTAGTCACAATGAAATCTTTTTATTTTCAAAGTTATATTTTTAAAAAATGCCCGAAATTCTTTACAAACGTATAGTGCTCAACAAAACAAATTCTTAGCAGTGGCTACTCACAGAGAAACTAATGGAATGGAATACTTAAGGGATGCTTTGACATTTGATAAAATTTTATGTGGAGACCTCATCATTTTAATCGAACCTTCCAATCAAAGAACAAGAGAGCAAATTTTTGGTGATCGAAGCAAATATGTATGTATCCATGCTATGTAGAATAACAGTTAAGAAGAAATTTGGTTTCTTCATAAGATGAGATTAGTGTATAAATTCGTGTGAGGCTTTGCAGTTATATAGAATTTAGAAAACAGACATGATTTTCGTACACCAGCTAATCTACTTTGAAATTTTGTCTTCAAATTAGAGTATTCAAAATATCCCACATGACATAGTCAGGCAAGGAATATTTTAACCCCATGAATAGAAAAGAAATTAATGAATTCAAGACTAGGTGGTTTATTTAAGTTTATAAAGATATTTAGGCTCGAAGTTACCCTGCCTAAAATAATATAATTAATTCGAACATTGCTTACAACTGTCTTAAGTAATGCAAGGTGTTAAAAAGGCTTCGTAAAATTATTTTAATGAAAAATAATGACGATCAATTACGAATACACCAAAATTGTCTAATCTATTGCTATTTTGGCTATTGAGCATGCCATGGCTGAAAACATTGATACATGAAAGGTTGAGCCATGAGGAAAATCATAAAACTTTAATTTCATTAAAGAAATGAAGCCTTTCTTTTTAACATAAAAATATATAGTGCTCTTATTATTAATTTCTAATTAATACTTTTTTTAAATTTATAGCGTTAACATATTTTTCGCGGCAAATTTGGTTTCTGCCCCAGGCGGCACATACCCACGTTACGCCACTGGGATTAACCGACTGTAAATAAAACTTTACTGTACAATAACAATGAAAAGGAAACAAAGCTGACTAAACACTCAAGGATCGTTTGCACACAGAGGCTCAAATATTGGCTGAATGTGGCAGGGCCTGGCATGAGCTTAATGTGGTGGGACCCAGCATGAACTGAATGTAGTTGGGCCCTGCATGAACTGAATGTTTAGGGCCTGGCATGAGCTGAATATGGTAGGGCCTGGCCTTAGCTGAATGTGGTAGGGCCCGGTATGAGCTGAATATGGTAGGGCCCGGCATGAGCTGCATGGTAGAACCTGTTACAAACACAATAAACAATCAAACATTTCTCGGACTGATAAACGTAGCTTATGTGCACCATCATATCATGATATGTGCACCATCATATCAGGATATGTGCACCATCATATCAGGATATATTTTTTGTAACAAAGAATGAATATGAATGTTTAAAATTGAATGTATTAATAAATATAAGTATTACTATGCTTATGTGAAGCACTGTGAGCCCAGCTGCTTGCTGGGTTACTGCGCAATATAAGTTCTCAAATTATAATGATTATTTTTATATGGTAGGGTGAAATGTGGACTAGTAAGTGTATAACATATAAACAGGGTATTAGTTAACCTGACAGGACGTAACAAAACAGTGAACTTTTCGGCAAAGAGCCTTCCTCAATGAACAAATAGTACACAAATAAAACGAATAATAATTGTATACTATTTGTTCGTTGAGGAAGGCTCTTTGCCGAAACGTTCGCTGTTTTGTTACGTCCTGTCAGGCTAACTAATACCCTGTTTATATGTTATACACTTACCAATTTAAAAGCCTGGTTGCAGTCTCACCTCAATTATTTTGAAATGTGGACTGAATGATGTGGTAGGGCCAAAAGTACCGAGGTTGTAGGTCGCTTAGCAATGGCCATGGTTTTACGTCAACAGCTATGGCCGCGGTTGTAAGTCATCCAGCAATGGCTGCAGTTGTAAGTCGCCCAGCTATGGGCGCGGTTGTAAGTCGCCCACCAATGGCCACTGTTGTAAGTCACAACAATTACCGCATTTGTAAGTCGCCCTACAGTAACCGCGGTTGTAAGTCGCCCAGCAATGGCCACTGTTGTAAGTCACCTAACAATTACCGGGTTTGTAAGTCGCCCTACAGTAACCGCGGTTGTAAGTCGCCCAGCAATGGCCTCGGTTGTAAGTCGCCTAGCAATGGCCTCGGTTGTAAGTCGCCCAGCAATGGCCTCGGTTGTAAGTCGCCTAGCAATGGCCGCGGTTGTAAGTCGCCCAGAAATGGCCTCGGTTGTAAGTCGCCCAGCAATGGCCTCGGTTGTAAGTCGCCTAGCAATGGCCTCGGTTGTAAGTCACCCAGCAATGGCCTCGGTTGTAAGTCGCAAGGCAATGGCCGCGGTTGTAAGTCGCCCACCCATGGCCACTGTTGTAAGTCACCTAACAATTACCGCGTTTGTGAGTCGCCCTACAATAACCGCGGTTGTAAGTCGCCTAGCAATGGCATCGCTTGTAAGTCGCCCTACAGTAACCGCGGTTGTAAGTCGCCCTACAGTAACCGCGGTTGTAAGTCGCCAAACAATGGCCTCGTTTGTAAGTCGCCTAGCAATGGCATCGGTTGTAAGTCGCCCTACAGTAACCGCGGTTGTAAGTCGCCCTACAGTAACCGCGGTTGTAAGTCGCCTAGCAATGGCCGCGGTTGTAAGTCGCCTAGCAATGGCCGCGGTTGTAAGTCACCCAACAATGGCCTCGGTTGTAAGTCGCCAAACAATGGCCTCGGTTGTAAGTCACCCAGCGATGGCCGCGGTTGTAAGTCGCCCAGCAATGGCCGCGGTTGTAAGTCGCCCAGCAAGGGCCGCGGCTTTAAGTCGCCTAACAATGGCTATGGTTGTAATGTCATGGAGATTACTTCGAACGAGTCTGAAATTACATTTCCTCTCCCGACAACAACAGGATCCACAATCTATGCAAATGAAGCTATTACTTATCGCTAGCAACTTCCTGTAGAGATGGCATCACCATTGAAGAGACCATCTTTGGCAGTTGTGATTGTTGGCCCAAATTAGAAAACAGTTCAGATATGAAAAGAAGCATCAACAAATCGCTTCAGATTTGACGAATTCGAAAACAATAGGTCAATAGGTACTGATCGATATGGACAATGGTTTGCGCTCGATCATCATGTCATCAATCTTTACTAACTCATCTAATATACACTACCACCACCAGCCCCCTTTTCCGTTCATGTTTTGTTCTATCACACGTCATTAATTGTGTATGAATAATATATATTTTAAAAGAAAAGTTCGTCTGATATTTCAAACATATTAGTAAGAGTATTACATGACTCTCAATGCTCAATAGGAACCATTAGACGTTTGTTGCCAGTCATTGAATCTTTGAGGAAGTTTTTAAGATGCCAGATTTGCATATAGGGTATTCATAAAACATTTTAAAATATCTATATTTAAAAAAATCATGCTTAAATTCATGGTAAATGAGAGTGTAATTTTCGTTTTGAAATCTACAAACGTGCTCTATCCCCGTGGTCTTTCCGATACGCGTGGGTAGTCACAGTCACATGACATGGTTGGGGTGAGACAATTTGTTGTCATCGCTATTGGACAGTGAGGATAAACAACAGTTTGGAGATAATAACTCGAGACGACCTTAACCACTGGCGTTTGTTTAGTGACGATGTTTGAGAGGATATTCATAGAAGGATGAATGGTGATAGGGACAAGCAGGCTCGGCCTTAGGGCAAGGCGAACGAGGCAACTACCTTGGGCCACGCACTTTTTAGGGCCCCGCTTTTACTTAACATTGTTTACTACTTTTTAAATCCCTTATATTAACTTCGCGGCCGTCTCTCTCTGTCTTGGGCTCGGCGGGCGGAAAAACAGAAGTCAAAAATGACCCACTTCCCATGATCCGATCGAACTGAAATTTGGCACACGGACCCGTCTGACCTAACAATGCATCGTATCAAAATTTCAGATCGATCGAACGAACCGTAATTAAATTAATGCATTTTTAGTTTATCCTTATATGAGGTATGTAATTCAAAATTCACTGTTTGTTATTGTTTTTTTTCTTCCAGTTTCACGTGAGTTTGAGTTGACGCCGACCGTCGTGTTGACGCCGACCGTCGTGCCGACACCCCCTCAAATCCCACCCCCATTTATTAAAGACAAGGGACATCACTCGGTGTCAGTCTGTAAATGTTTGAAAATAATCAATACTGTTAGTTATGTCTCATATATAAGGGATTTATAGTCAAAAACTTTGTTTTTACGGGTTTGTTTTTATTAAATCCCTTATATTAACTTCGCGGCCGTCTCATCATCTCACCATCTCATGGGCGGGCGGAAAAACAAAAGACGAAAATGACCCACTTCCCGTGATTCGATCGAGCTGAAATTT
This sequence comes from Ampullaceana balthica, assembly GCA_944989445.1. Classification (NCBI taxonomy): domain Eukaryota; kingdom Metazoa; phylum Mollusca; class Gastropoda; family Lymnaeidae; genus Ampullaceana; species Ampullaceana balthica. Next base: position 775,055 of record CALYLW010000090.1, read on the forward strand.
GGCACACTGCCCGTCTGACCTAACAATGCATGGTATTAAAATTTCAGATCGATCGAACGTACCGTAATTAAATTAATGCATTTTTAGTTTATCCTTATATGAGGTATGTAATTCAAATTCACGGTTTGTTATTGTTTTTTTCCCCACGTGAAATTTTGAGCTGACGCATTGAGGCGACCCAACGAAGCGACGGGGTGCTTTTGTTTACATTTTACGTGTCACGCTGAGCTCGGTCAAGCAAATCGGTGACCAGACTTTTCCCCTCTCCCCCTCCCACCCACCCCCCTAGGGTTATGAAGCAAACTTGAGTTAAGACAGATTCAGTCTGTAAATGTTTGAAAATAATCAATACTGTTAGTTATGTCTCATATTTAAGGGATTTATAGTCAAAAACTTTGTTTTTACGGGTTTGTTTTATTTTAAATATAAAAACGATATAAACAAAACTTTATATTGATTTTTTTCAGGATAAAATAATTCGAAAAAAAGCGTACAAATATAATCAAACTAGCGTACACCCGTCAAAAATGACGGAAGTTTTCAGCTGAAATCTATTTATTTTATAAAAAATGCACTTTTTTTAGGGCGCCTATGGCGCCGACCTTTTTCAAAAGCCCAACTAACTTGTCCTTGTTTGATAAATACGAAATATTAAACTTTCTGAAATATACACAAAGTGTTTTATAAAAGGGGTTGTTTTTTCATTTTATAATTAACCATCATCAAATCCTCTTTTTACATTTATCCCTTTTCCAAAATTAAAATATGAGCGAAAACAATGACGTCATATAATATTTTTTTAAAGCGCATATTTAATTTGCACACCTTTTGATGCTTTGGTGCAGTAATTTGGTTTTCCCTGCTTTCTAAAATTAGTAGCGTCAGGACTGACTGACAGACACTACTTGCGTGACAATTGCAAATTATATTGTTTAATATTATAATAGCCCGAATTCCTAATTCAAAAAGTATTTTTCCTAGAGCATTTTAGTATGCATTTATGGATTCAGGAGAAAATATGAAAACGCTATTTTTAAATCCTTTATATTAACTCGTGGTGTCTGTTTGCTTGAGGCCTTGATTGTTTGCCGAAAAAACTTTGGATCGATTTTTAACCCACTTTCTCGTATGCTAGCGAGCTGAAATTTTGCAGACTCGTTCCGATGATATTTTTATGTATCAAAATTTCAGATCGAAAGCATATACTTTAATTAAATTAATGAATTTTTATATTATCTTTTTTTTTAGCTCTATGTAACATGTTAATTTTTGTGCTAGAACACGCACCACGAGACTCTAGCTGCAACAGTGTTGTGGTGCGTGTTATATTGAACAACCTTTCCTGTCGCGCAATAAGTTGCGTGTTATATTGACAATACTTTTAAAAAATATATTCCCGTTCATGTTCTACGAGACATAGATCTAACTAAAATTTTGGATTTTTGGATTGTCCTGCACTGCGTATTATAATGAACACTAGTGTATTACCCGTTAAAAATGACGGAAGTTTTCAAAATAAATACATTTTAGCTGAAATCTATTAATATTGAAAAAATACACATCAGAATAAAAACTAATGTAATACAGAACGTTCATTTATTTTTATTTTATTCATTTATTTTCATATTGCATAATTGTATGTGGAACGTTCGAAAGGAGTTATTTTTGGTGCAGTAATTTGGTGCGCTGCTTTCTAAAATTAGTATCGTTACGGACAGGACAGACGGGACATACATTGCAAATTATGTATGTTGATTCTTTTAGGTATGTCTCGTATATAAAGAATTTATAGTAAAAAAGAGGGAGTGATGGGGTAAAGAGTGGGAGAATTATTTAAAAAAAATTGATTGAAAGGAAGGAATTGATTGCTGAATGGTCCAATTAAAGGGCCGAGCGATTTAAACACTACGATAATATGATAAGTTGATGAACTGTAATCTGATGTGAACGACAGACTTGGAAGTATTAACTGGTTCTTCATTATTTTCATTGTGTGTTGTATTCCACGATAGCCCGCGGTGAAGGTTGGTGTGTGTGTGTGTGGGGGGGGGGTTGGCGGCAAACGGCACTCTGTTTCAGGGCCCTATAGGATGGGAGGCCGGCGGGAGGCCCAACTCTATATCTGGTGGAGGTCCCATCCAAGGCCTCTTGAAATTGCCACTATTCCATATTGTCCTGGGGCCCAGCGTTTTTTCTTGGCTTCCCTCGAGCTGTTAGGCCTTCTGTTTATTCCCTGTCTCTCCTTGTATTTTCAAGACCCCTTGTTATCTTGTATGGTGGAGACACGAGATAAAATCTGCACAGCAGGATGAGACGACCTTAATGAAGCACTTGCACTTTTACGTGCAGGATCCCCAAAATAGTCTGCCAGCCCTACGACTTTGTTGTGTATCGTTAACTGTGTCCAACCTAAAGTCTGGCTAAATATGTTGTGGTTAAATATAATGCCATGGTTTCCCCTTTCAGTAGAAATCGATCAGCGAGCACTTTTCTTCAAAGCCAAAAGTCTCGGCCGTTGGGTCTTTACCTTGAAACAGAGTTAAGCCTTAAGGGGCGTAACTAATTTTAATGAACACAATGATTATAATCCGCATCTCCCTTGTGAGCCATTCATTTCTCTGTTTAGAGTGCGCATTGTTTGGTGCGTTAATAGCGTTGAATATTTTCAGTAATTTGTTTACTCCAGTGCTCAAAAATTTCTGCACTGGGAGTTAGGGTCATTTGGGGGAGTTAGGGTCATTTGGGGGAGTTAGGGTCAGTTGGGGGAGTTAGGGTCAGCTGGGGGAGTTAGGGTCAGTTGGGGGAGTTAGGGTCAGTTGGGGGAGTTAGGGTCAGCTGGGGGAGTTAGGGTCAGTTGGGGGAGTTAGGGTCAGCTGGGGGAGCTAGGGTCAGCTGGGGGAGTTAGGGTCAGTTGGGGGAGTTAGGGTCAGTTGGGGGAGTTAGGGTCAGCTGGGAGAGTTAGGGTCAGCTGGGGGAGTTAGGGTCAGCTGGGGGAGGGGGTTACTTATCTATGCTTCTTTAACATTTTGTTCTCAACACCTTAAACCAAACTTTTCTGCCGGCTGGTCGCATTAACTGTCAAACATCAGTTTGGGGGCCGACTACACACAGTTATGTGGTAAACTACAGATAAAAATAGTATCTTTTATGGACAATAAAAGGTCTCCAGGGGCCGGGTGCGATGGCCTCGCGGGCCGCATCTGGCCCGCGGGCCGTAGTTTGGAGACCCCTGCCTTAAACAGAGGGTTGGCCTAGGGGTCTCAAATACACTGAAGTACATGGTGAAAGAACTGCTCCTTAACAATGTGAATTTTAAAAAATTGACATTAGCATATACATTACAAGCCATGTAAAGTATCACTGTCTCATACAGTATAAAGTATGTGTTGAACACTTTAATAGGAATGAAACTTTCATACATAAAACAACCGAAGATGTTTACACACATTTACTAAATAAACATGGGGAAAAAACGTCTACAAAAAAAATGAAATAGACACTCAGGTATTGCCTAAATAACTTTGAGGACTGGGGTCTAATTTAAAACTACACACATCTCAGATATACGAATCAAGAATAAAGATAAACTATTTTCAATATGGCAAACGTTCCATCAAGAATACACAAAGAATGCCAAGAACAGCAAGGATCTGGCTAACCTAGAGCATACAAAGAATGGCAAGAACAGCAAGGGTCTGGCTAACCTAGAGCATACAAAGAATGGCAAGAACAGCAAGGGTCTGGCTAACCTAGAGCATACAAAGAATGCCAAGAACAGAGTGTCCACACTGCTAGCAAGGGTCTGACAAACGAGACTGATAACACAATTTGCTGTTTACGTAAAAATCAATTTCACTGGAAGAATAGATTATACAAGCAAGTACAAACGACATGGTATTTTCAGATGAATAAATAATATTCAACACAATCAGAAAAAAGACAAGAAGGGAAAAAAACTAGAAGAATAACAGCATTTGCACGCTCCCACGAGCGCGCGCACACACACACACAAACACACACAAACACGCACGCACGAACACACGCAAACACGCACTCACACACACACACACACACAAACAAACAAAAACACCAACAAAACAATTAATAAAAACTCGAATGAGTATCCTATATAATAAAAGGCAAGTTTCTGTCCTTTCTGTTCCGTCATCTATAGCGATTGGTCCCTCAAACACATATGACTCCTACAGCCAATCACTAGCGGAGAAAAATTTACATATTACGCGGAGGTTCAAAACGATTTATTTTTGGTGCAGCTTTTTGGTCATATTTCATTATGTTGTTCCCATCTTGAAGTGATGCCTGCCGCTTATTCCAATGAAAATTCTGTTAAATGCTTTTTCCTTGATGGTCCTGGGGGGGTAGTGGCAAGAGTTTTAAGTGTTGTTTCTTTTTGTAGCTACACTAGCTACATAGAGATACATAGAGATAAACTAAAAATTCATTAATTTAATTACGGTAGATTCAATCGATCTGAAATTTTGATACAACGCCTTGTTAGGTGACACAAAGTTATGTACAAAGTTTCAGCTCGATAGGATCATGGAAAGTGGGTAATTTCTTACCTTTGTTTTTCCGTGGGTGGGACCACGACAGAGAGAGATCACGACAGACAAGACAGTGAAGTTAATATAAGGGATTTAATTAAACAACCCGAAAAAAAAGTTTTTGACTATAAATCCCTTATATATGAGTTATACAACTAAAATTATTGATTATGTGCAATATAAAATAAAACACGCGAAAAACAATTACAGACTGAAAGTGACTGAACCCCCCTTGCTGTTACGACAGATCACGACTGACAGAGACGACGGTGAAGTTAAAATAAGGGATTTAAAAAAAAAGTTTTTGACTATAAATCCTTTACATATGAGACATAACTAAAAGTATTGATTATGTTCCATATAATACGCATCGCGCGACAAAAATTTACAGACTGAGCGTGACGGAACTCTCCTTGGTGTTAAACACGGGGATGTGGTCATCAATGGCTAGGGTGAACTCCAGTGGCAAGTGGATGTCAACAATAGCAGACAGATACATAAGATACATAGAGATAAACTAAAAGGGCATTAATTTAATTACGGTGCATTCGATCGTTCTGAAATTTTGAAATAATGCATTGTTAGGTGACACGAGTCTATGTGCAAAATTTCAGTTCGATAGCATCAAGGTAAGTGATTCATTGTTTACTTTTCTTTTTCCGCCCGCCCATGACAGACAAGACGGTGAAGTTAATATAAGGGATTTAAAAATTACCCCTCATTGTGGGTTGGGGGCCCAGAAATCATTTTTACCATCCTTATATGAGTTTAAAAATTAGTTTAAACTTTGGCGTCGGTGTAAATGGATGGATCTTGTCAAAAACTCGATGGCTCATATTAAAATAATGTAGGGCATTTAACTCCTAATGTCAAATACTTCGGCGATTTGGGCCCAAAATATGTTTTTCTTTTCCCCATAAGACTTTTTTCCCATTCCATTTTACACAATCTTGACAAATATTGAAACATATTGACAAATATTGACACATATCTCTATTACAATCCAGCTTGAAACCTTCAGGCCTTTTAAGCTTTACATTTTTTAGGCCCGGCGGCCGTTAATGTCATTAATTTCTTATATAAGCTTTATAAATATTATTTTAAACATTGGATACCGGCACCATTTATCCGATCGCCATGAAACTTTGGGAAGTTTTTTGAGCACACTCCCTCGAAAGGTTTTGGCTATAATGTATAGTTCTTGATTAAACCTTGGCACATAAGAACTTGATGGCTCATATTGAAAAACTATAGGGTATTGAAACTCTGATGTCCAAAGTTAAGTAGGTTTTATTTCGAAATTCTACGCATAAAATTCATAACGGTCGACAAAGTTCGCAAGGTTAAAGTTTCTTATTTATGGCCCCATCTTCACGAACTTTTTTAGGCGGTTTCCCTGCGCTAACCGAAACCGATACACGTACTTATTTCGGTGTTAAGACATCACTGTTGGTCACCACATTGAACTTTTTAATGGTCTTTGTTACTTATGGACCCATGTTCAAGAAATTTGGTACGCGGGTTCCCGACACTAAATGAATTCTTGTTCGCCGCTGCAAAGTGTGGGTATTTTGCTAGTTGAATTTTGAATAAGAATTACGAAACGCATAGTAATCACATAATCACTTCGGAAAACATACAGTTTAAAGAAAGCATTACAAAGTATATTCCAATAATTATTTTTTAATCACGCGTCCAATTAGAAAATTTCTGAGATTCCAACGCCAATAGAACAGTAAACACTAACATTCGTACTGTCCACTTATAGCACTGATATAACAGCCAACACTAACAGGCCGCTCCTGTTTGAACTCGGAAGTAGATAGACATGAACAACAACCTTGACTTTCATCTTTCAAGATTCTAAATGCTCAGAAACGGGGACCTCGATTATAAATTTAAGCTGTAGGATATTAAATATTTAAAACAACGTGTCCCTACGTTCTATTTGCAAGGCCCGTCGAGAAGGGGTGGCCTCTACGGGGCTCGAAGGCCGTGTAGGGTCTCGGACCTGACCGCGACCCGAAACCGACAACTCCTGGCAGGCAATGCCGAAGTCCGATATGTTAGGTGTTAGGTGCTAGTCACATATGAATAAAGTCGCTGTACGGATCTTAGGCAAAGCATCTAGATGCAATGCCGATGATGAAAACCAAAGTACCCGTTTAGAGTCGGGTTACTCCGAAGCGACCCCCTCATTTTTACTAGCAACACCATTGAGCGGTGCCGGTTTAGGGCCAGGAGCGCCAGTACGGATTAGTAAAAGGAACCACTAAGAACGCAGCGGACGCTAGCTCTGAGGAAACCTTCCAGTGGGGGGTCACACGCTAGGTAGGTCATTGATGACACCTCACATTGCGGCGATCCTAACCGTTGAGACTCGTGAGCTTTGCTGATTAGGCGCCAAAGTGGTAGCGGTTCGATGTAGGGAATTCCACCCGTCCCTGTGAGTTCAATTTTGTGTTAGGCATTTTCGGATTTCTGTCCTGGATGCCCAGGTGGCCGCTTTAGAACCCAGCGCTTCCGGTAGGGTTTCTCAGCTGTTACGCCCCCTGGGGGCCAGATAGCTGAGAGGGTCTTCCGGGAAGACCCATTAAGAGCAGTAGGTCCGGGGCTACTGATTTTCTTCCACATGTAGGTTCATCTTCAAGGCAAGAGTTGATCTACAGATCTTTGGAATAATAACTACACGACGCAAGCCATTGGGTAACTAATGTCCCGACCATTTGCCTATTTTTTAAAGTATCTTTTTTTATTTGACACATTTTGGCGTCCTCAACAATCATGTTGACCAAAACATCAATTTCATCCTTAAAACACATGCCATCCTAAACACCCATGTCATCCTAAACACCCATGACATCCTAAACAGCCATGACATCCTAAACAGCCATGACATCCTAAACACACATGTCATCCTAAACACTCATGACATCCTAAACAAACATGACATACCAAACACACATGGCGTCTTAAACACCCATGATATCCTAAACACCCATCTCATCCTAAACACCCTGTCATCTTAAACACACATGACGTCCTAAACACCCAGGCGTCCTAAACACCTATGGCGTACTAAACACATACCATTCTAAACACACATGACGTCCTTAACACCCATATAATTCAAAACACACACGTCAAAAACACATGTCATCCTAAAAACGCATGACATCCTAAACACCCATGATATCCTAAACACACATGTCATCCTAAACACTCATGACATCATAAACACACATGTAATCCTAACACACATGACATACCAAACACTTGTTCATCCTAAAGCCCCATGTCATGCTAAACACCCATGTCATGATAAACACACATGGCGTCCTAAACACCCATGATATCCTAAACACCCATCTCATCCTAAACACCATGTCATCTTAAACACACATGACGTCCTAAACACCCAGGCGTCCTAAACACCTATGGCGTACTAAACACATAACAAAACACATGTCATCCTAAAAACGCATGTAGTCCTAAACACCCATGTCGTCCTAAACACCCATGTCGTCCTAAACACCCATGTAGTCCTAAACACACATGACGTCGTAAACACCCATGTCATCCTAAACACCCATGGCATTCAAAACACACACGTCCAAAACACATGTTGTCCTAAACACCCCTGGTATTCAAAACACACACGTCCAAAACACATGTTGTCCTAAACCTATAAACCATGGCGTACTAATAAACATGGCGTCCTAATAAATATGGCGTCCTAACAACCATGGCGTCCTAACAACCATGGCGTCCTAATAAACATAGCGTCCTAACAACCATGGCGCCCTAATAAATATGGCGTCTTAACAACCATGGCGTCCTAATAAACATGGCGTCCTAATAAACATAGCGTCCTAACAACCATGGCGTCCTAATAAACATCGCGTCGTAACAACCATGGCGTCCTAATAAACATAGCGTCCTAACAACCATGGCGTCCTAATAACTAAGTCATCCTAATAACTATGGCTTCCTAAACAGAAAATTGTGAAAGACACAAGGACCGACTCTGAAGTGAAAGTACAAAATTGAAATTTTGTCAAATTATATTTGGTTCTGAATTAAAGTTACAAATAATCACTGCTTAAAATAGCACCACGACTGTAAAGGAAGACTGTTTACATTGTTATTCTCCTGCTTTATACCCAAGCTGCATAATGGCCTGTTGTTCTGGTCAGGTTACAGAGCCATTTTTATTGTAAGGGTTACAGAATCACTGTTGTTATTGTATAGAATATAGAACCACTATTGTTATTGTATGAGCCTCTGTTGTTATTGTATAGAACCACTGTTATTGTATAGAACCACTGTTGTTTTGTACGGAATCACTGTTTTTGTCAGACTACAGAGCCCATGCTGTTTTGGTATGAGTTTAAGACGACATTAATCTTCCATTTTTCTTTATCAATTTTACCGTTTTTGTTTACATTTTTGGAAAGACTTGGATTGTTTACAATTTGTTTCGTCCGTAGTTTACTTTGAGCCCTCCGGCCCTGGATGTTTACTCCAGCCGGTTTCTAGAACCACCATGTTTATACCAGACCGAGGCTCGCACGGCAAGTACTTCACATCGGTGACGGGAGCACCAGCATGGCCTACGTGATCCACGTTTGTCATGTTAGGATTAAAAGATAGATCACTTTATTTTCGCATTAGGTTTTTTTTTAAAAAAGACACTCCAACGCTGAATAGTGACGTCATATGTTTTAGTCTTATTGCATCTGTTTCGTGTCACCAGGGCGTAAAGCCACGTCTGGTGACGCAACTCTCTGGAAGACATTCAAATGTTGCTGCACGTCTAATGACGTCTGGCACAGACAGCACTTACTTACGGCATTGCTAATTTTAGCAAACATCATGGGGGGGTGGGGGTGGAGGCATTGGGACGGGAGGTAGCACGTATGTTCTGGGAGGACGGAGCTAGGAGGTGGGATGTGGAGGCGGGAGGCTGTTTGGAAGGGGGGGGGGAAGTGACCAGGTTGAGCTGCGTTTGAAATGCAAATAAATGACCAGTTGGTCCTTGGAATTGAAATAAACCATAGTTTAGCTTTCAGAGGCAATACAATAGAGTACGGAATCAAAGTTTTAACGTATTCACAGAACAACAACACAATAGAGTACGGAATCAAAGTTTTAACGTATACATAGAACAACAACACAATGCAGTACGGAATCTAAGTTTTAACTTATACATAGAACAACAACACAATACAGTATGGAATCTAAGTTTTAACTTATACATAGAACAACAACACAATACAGTACGGAATCTAAGTTTTAACTTATACATAGAACAACAACACAATACAGTACGGAATCTAAGTTTTAACGTATACATAGAACAACAACACAATACAGTACGGAATCTAAGTTTTAACTTATACATAGAACAACAACACAATACAGTACGGAATCTAAGTTTTAACTTATACATAGAACAACAACACAATGCAGTTTGGAATCTAAGTTTTAACTTATACATAAAACAACAACACAATGCAGTTTGGAATCTAAGTTTTAACTTATACATAGAACAACAACACAATACAGTACGGAATCTAAGTTTTAACTTATACATAGAACAACAACACAATACAGTACGGAATCTAAGTTTTAACTTATACATAGAACAACAACACAATACAGTACGGAATCTAAGTTTTAACTTATACATAAAACAACAACACAATGCAGTTTGGAATCTAAGTTTTAACTTATACATAAAACAACAACACAATACAGTACGGAATCTAAGTTTTAACGTATACACAGAACAACAACACAATACAGTACGGAATCTAAGTTTTAACGTATACATAGAACAACACAATGCAATAAGGAATCAAAAGTTAAACACAAAAGGGTGTTGAGGGACAGCCTCTCCTTACATATTCCGTCACCCGTGAGGGACAGCCTCTCCTTACATATTCCGTCACCCGTGAGGGACAGCATCTCCTCACATATTCCGTCACCCGTGAGGGACAGCATCTCCTCACATATTCCGTCACCCGTGAGGGACAGCATCTCCTCACATATTCCGTCACCCGTGAGGGACAGTCTCCTCACATATTCCGTCACCCGTGAGGGACAGCCTCTCCTTACATATTCCGTCACCCGTAGAATACCTTTATTAAAAGACGTGGTCAAACATGTTGTCCAGCCGCCTGTGTCAATGTTATCCAGCCGCCTGTGTCAATAACTATTGCAACACAATCTGCGACACGTGATGGAGGTTTTCAAAGCAATCCCATGCCAATTCAACATGTTACCCTCCGTAACATTTGTTACATTTCAAACATCGTAACACTGTGTTTGCTCCATGGTTCAAGCCGGCGATAAAATTAAATTTTTACAAAAATATTTCAACGTCATAAACTTCTTTACTTTTCTAATTTCATCACAGGGCCCTTCAAAAGAAAAGTCGTGCACGGCCGCACGCCGGGGCTGACCTAGAAAAAAGCGGCCACAAATATTTTGATTGAAGTGTCCATAAGTTCGTCTGATTCGCGTGATTTCGCCTCTTGGAATAATATTAGATTTTAGTTCAAACTAACTTTCATAATAGCCCCGGGGTAAGCTCCCCTTATTCCCCACTTTACATGGCACTGGTATTAGGACATGTTTGTCTAATTTTTTTATCTGCTTGATCTATACAAGGGAAAAAAACAGTGCACACACATGTACGACGGCTTGAATGGGATTCTTTATAACGACTATGAATATATATCACAGAGAATGAGGAAAGATTGTAGTTATGCAATCAACTTAAAAACCCAAACAGAGAGTTCGATTAATGGATTATCAAACGTAAAACATTTCAACATCCGTTGTGATGGTCGCTCAACAATCAGAAACTCGACCAGAATCAAAGGTCACACTGACATAACTCGTAGAGTAAATTAAGTAAATGATTTCCCGGAAAGACTGACCATCTACCCCACCCCATAAAACAAGGATTTAAAACATTTCAAAATAATTTTTTTCCAAATAGTGAGAAATGATCCTGGTTGCAAGTTGGACAGAATAGTCAAAAGACTTAGAACTCGTAAATTGATATTTTTAAATATAAATAATTTAAATTAAATTTCAACTTAACTTCAATTAAAAAAATTCCGCAAACATTTTTTCAGAAATCTAAGTTTCCACATTTCTAAAAAAATCCTTCTATGTAATTAAATAATTTTAAAAAAAAAGTAAGCCATGTAAATGAAGCTAAGAAAACAACTTGATTTATTTTGGGACTATACCTAGGCAGCGGCATGCAATGGAAATTTTACAGCAAGAATTTTATACTTACAATTTAAAATGCTGTTGGAAACGAATTGACCATAACCATTGTTGGCGATAGTCACAAGCATTATCCTTAGTTTCCTATAAGCTTTCTAATGACTGTTTTAATGACAGAAAGTAGCGGTGGAAGGTTGCTATATAATTAGCCTGACCATCTCATTATACTTAAGAAAACCTTATGAACATCTCGATGTTTGAAAGATAGCCATAGAACTCAATCCATCGCCCCATTGTACTTGTACTATTGGAAACCTGCTGAACCGATCGTTTGGAAGGGAGATAATGAATCGCGTTGTTTCCCCTGTTTTATTGACTCGCAGTTTATCGTGCACTCGTTTTGCATGGCACAGAGGCGCAAGCTGATTGCTATCTAAGTAGGGTGCTAGAATGACAATCAGGCCGATGGAGGACTTCAAAACATTTGGTTTAGTAGGACAATCAGGCAAATGGAGGACTTCAAAACATTTGGTTTAGTAGGACAATCAGGCCAATGGAGGACTTCAAAACATTTGTGACAGTACGACAATTAGGTCAATGGAGGACTTCGAAACATTTGGTTTAGTAGGACAATTTGGTCAATAGAGGACTTCAAAACATTATGTATATTGATATGTTATGAAGAGATCACGTGATACTAAGTTCTTGTATAGCACATGAAATGAAATGCATGTTACTTAGGAGGCGTTTAAAAAAAAATTATGTGAATTGCTTGTTGCTAATTTTTTATTTTACTTTGTCGAAAAGTACCTCGTATCTCATGTTGCTTTGATGTTTAATTAGTTTGATAGTTTGTTACGCGGATTTTATGTTATTTTGAATGGTGTTTACGCTACCTCATCTGTTTATGACAGGGATAAGTTGTTGTCGGGTGATATGTTACCTCATATGTTTTGTTGCATCGAACGGTGTGTTACCTTGGATGGTTGGCCTATAGTTGAATGGTATGGATGTGGTTGGTATGTTTCTTTTGTGTTACTTTATTGGTATACCACTTGAATAGTTCGTCTCTTAATATGTGAGTTAAATGAATGTTAATAATTCAGTTTTTTTCCTTGGATATTGTTTAATCTAAATAGATTTTAACACTTAAATCATAAAAGATACTAGCAATCTTAAAGCTCATAGAATGGTTTAGAAACAGTTTGTCTGTTTATCATAAAATATTTAAGTCGATCATACAGTTAACACAACTCGCCGAATGTACTTAGTGCGACATTATGTTACCATGGCTACCACTCGATGATTTGTTGACCTTCCTAATCAATATTCGCTTATTACAACAAGAAATGATATGAAAGTTATTCAGCCTCTTAAAAAATTAGCCTAGACTCTGCCCATGTCAGCAGCAGACATCGGTACTATCCTAAAGTAATACTGACACCACATAGACCATTGGTACTTCGCACACAGACCAAAATCACACATCACACAGACCAAAAGACACACATCACACAGACCATTGTCACACATCACACACACCATTTCACACATCACACAGACCATGGTCAAACATCACAGAGACCATTGTCACACATGACACAGACGATTTTTCACACATGACAAAGACGATTGTCACAAATCACAGAGACCAAAAGACACACATCAAACAGACCATTGTCACAAATCACACAGACCAAAAGACACACATCACACAGATCATTGTCACACATCACACAGACCAAAAGACATACATCACACAGACCAGAGACACACATCACACAGACCAAAATACAAACATCACACAGACCTTTGTCACACATCACACAGACGATTGTCACACGTTACACAGACCATTGTCACACATCACACATACCAAAATACCTACATCACACAGACCAGAGACACACACCACACAGACCAAAAGACAAACATCACACAGACCATTGTCACACATCACACAGACCATTGTCACACATCACACAGACCATTGTCACACATCACACAGACCATTGTCACACATCACACAGACCATTGTCACACATCACACAGACCATTGTCACACATCACACTACCAAAATACCCACATCACACATCACACTACCAAAATACCCACATCACACATCACACACCAAAATACCCACATCACACAGACCAAAATACCCACATCACACAGACCAAATTACCCACACACAATAAACAAATCTCCATATTATGAGAGCTACTGGCATCCATTTAAACACTTATATCAACTATGTCACGTTAACGTTCTGCTTAAAGGTAGCACGACCAATTACCTGACACTGTCATTTACAACAAGGAAACGTTATTACCATCACGACCGTGTACCAACGAGGGTGGGTCTGATTGGCCGCCCATGTTGCGAAATAGCTAGAGATTAGAGAGCAACTGCTGTTTCGTTGACCGTACAAGGACACGCAGAGCTGATGAGCAGAAAAAATGTTTTACAGACTGACTAAAAGCTTCGTTCAAAATCCATCGACATTGGCTTGAAATCGGGGGATTCAAAAATTGAATTACACCGTACAACCTGGCAAGGGGGCTTACTGTTGAGCTCATTCTCGGGAAGGTTAAAGCTCGAATAGTGTTATGTAAGTTTTGAAAATAATTTTTCAAGAATTACGTTTTCTTCAAAACTATAATAAGAAGAAAATACTATATTTGACGTGATTTAAATTAAATTAAATCTATTTCGTTTAAAAAATTGAATTCCACAAACTCGGTACGTATTTAAGTTAAAATTTTGACACATCCCAATTAGAAATGTTTGACCCAGATAACACACCCCTAAATCTGTCACCACCACCACCACCTTTTCCTTCAAGCTTGCATTTATTGTGAATTGGATGCACAAATGACATTTCAAGGAAGAGAAAATAATTTCTATGACATTTGTTAAATTATCAAAACCATTAATTATGTTTAAAAATCTCTTTTTTTTTACTTTCAGAAACTATTCGCTATGTTTCACGAATACAAGCGTATTTTAATGTGTAATAACAACATTGAGAGACAGTTCGTGAATTACTCTCAATTAAATTAAGCCATTTGCTTCGGTCGATCTTAAGAAAAATAACTAAATAAATGTAGATGAGGACTACTGTGAATATCAACATTATTTTTGAAAAGCAGAATCTAAATGGAGACACAAACATGCGGGAAATCTTTCTAACCAAGTGGATATCATTAAACAATGTCTTTTTTATTATTGGCATATCTATAAATATATATATTTGTATTGCTGTGACCTGATCAGAATATCCAACTATCCAACATAAGAAGAATAACAGCTACTTGAAGACTTGGTCAGAAACTGATTGCAATCAAGCAACTGAACAACACCATATAACACACTAAACACCTGCTTGGAAACTGAACAACACCATATAACACACTAAACACTTGAAGACTTGGTCAGAAACTGATTGCAATCAAGCAACTGAACAACACCATATAACACACTAAACACCTGCTTGGAATCTGAACAACACCATATAACATACTAAACACTTGAAGACTTGGTCAGAAACTGATTGCAATCAATCAACTAACCAACACCATTTAACACACTAAACACCTGCTTGGAAACTGAACAACACCATATAACACACTAAACACCTGCTTAGAAACTGACCAACACCATATAACACACTAAACATTTGCTTGGAAACTGAATAACACCATATAACACACTAAACACCTGCTTAGAAACTGACCAACACCATATAACACACTAAACACCTGCTTGGAAACTGAATAACACCATATAACACACTAAACACCTGCTTGGAAACTTAACAACACCATATAACACACTAAACACCTGCTTGGAAACTTAACAACACCATATAACACACTAAACACCTGCTTGGAAACTGAATAACACCATATAACACACTAAACACCTGCTTAGAAACTGACCAACACCATATAACACACTAAAACCTGCTTGGAAACTGAACAACACCATATAACACACTAAACACCTGCTTGGAAACTTAACAACACCATATAACACACTAAACACCTGCTTGGAAACTTAACAAAACCATATAACACACTAAACACCTGCTTGGAAACTGACCAACACCATATAACACACTAAACACCTGCCTGGAAACTGAACAACACCATATAACACACTAAACACCTGCTTGGAAACTGAACAACACCATATAACACACTAAACACCTGCTTGGAAACTGACCAACACCCTATAACACACTAAACACCTGCTTCCAACACCATATAACACACTAAACACCTGCTTGGAAACTGACCAACAGATAACACTATGAATACGATCTTATATAGGAAACAATAAACTAACGCACCGAGCAGTTGACCGAGTTCTCTTAAAACGTTGAACACAAGGCCACACACTTCTTATGTTGTGAGTGGAAATCAATGTGTTGACACCAGATGTTCGTGTACACCCAGACACACACACACACTGTACAAACATTCACCAGTGATATATTAAAACAACATGGAATAAGGTAAATTTGGGAACCGGAAACTCAGTGGCTAAAAGATTTGATATAAAACCGTATATATTGGAGGAGGCCATTTAATTGATATGTTCGATGCAACATATTGAAAGTAGCTTTCTGCACGTGTACAATACAGAGCTACAGGGGCTCACTGACACACTTGTAGAAAGATCATTGGCATATGGAATAGAAATCAGCACTGAGAAAAGCAAGATATTGGTTAACACAACAGTTGTCAGTGATGCAAATATCATTTTGAACCAACAAACGCCGGAAGAGGTACATAACTTCCAGTACGTAAAGTAAATCCCATGACCGATGGTCGTAGGGGATCCCTAATGTTTCCATTAGAGCTTACTCGGGGCTTGTTTATACCTGGGGGGGGGCCCAATTCCCTTCCAAGGGTCAGCGGAGGTCTTTCTAAGCGTATCATTTATATTGTGGCTTTGCGTGGGCTCGATCAATTACGTATGAGCCACTATGCCTAGAGATGGTACTTGTGAAGTTGAAATTCTATCTAGAGTTGGGTCGGCTATGGCAGCAATGACGCAATTAAACAAAATATGTACCAGCAAAAACATTAGCCCTCGAATAAAGCTCAGGCTATACAGAGTTCTCGTTAAACTTGGACACTACTGGCAGCCACTGAAAGAAAGCTGCAGTTGATACAAAATTCTACAGATCTTTTATCTAGAACAGTGCTTCTCAAACATTTTAGTATGGCGGACCGGCAGGAGTTTTTTCCATTGCGCCAGGGACCGGTGCACTATTTTGCCTGCACTGAATTTTTTTTTCTGATCTTTTTTTATAACTTCTGTGGACCGGCGTCGATGGCCCGCGGACCGGCACCGGTCCGCGGACCACCACTTTGAGAAGCACTGATCTAGAACACAAGACCAATGAGTATGTCCGGGACATACTAAACTCCATTACGGGCCGTCAATTAAGAGACGCCTGCTATCATGCTTCGGTCATTTACTGGGACAAAATCATCCGTCAAGGTACTGTAGAAGGGGGCCGGCGTAGAGGTCCCCTGCGAAAAAGTTAGCTTGACAACATAAAGGAAGGGACAGGGATGAGGTTGAATGAATTAATGTCCACCGCTCAAGATAGGCAAATATGGAGATCAGTATCTGTTGATGTGTCCATGCGCCCCCACCCCACCCCCACCCCAACGATGGCAACAGTCATGTGACACATGATGATGCTGATGCACAATTAAAGATTCAGACATGAGACCATATTATTTCTTAATGAAAAGAGCTTTATGTGAGACTATATAAAAACCGAGAGATAGATCCACTTAATAAAAAGGAAGTCATTACTATATTTTTTTTTAAAACGTAAACAAAATAAAACACCACAAGTCGAAAAAATAAAATAAAATAATATAAATTATTAACTTTTTATAGAGGACGACACAAAAAAACAACATAAATAATTATGTAATTAAATAAACACAATTTAATGGGAAAAATGAATAGTGTAGAAAAACGCGTTCTTTAGCCAAATGAGTGGAACATAATGTGAATGAAAGGTTATAAACATATTTTATTATTATTGATGTTTAAATATATTTCGGCTACTAAATTTTTTAATTGTATTCACTTGTATAGATATAAGAACAATCAAATTATTTTATTGTACATCTTTATAATTACTTTAGTTAGTGTGATTTTACCTTCTTACGACCCATTGTAATTAGGCCCTGTAACATGTCATTCTATCCCCATGTAACATGTCATTCTACCACCCTGTAACATGTCATTCTATCACCCTGTAACATGTCATTCTATCCCCATGTAACATGTCATTCTATCCCCATGTAACATGTCATTCTATCCCCCTGTAACATGTCATTCTATCCCCCTGTAACATGTCATTCTATCCCCATGTAACATGTCATTCTATCCTCCTGTAACATGTCATTCTATCCCCCTGTAACATGTCATTCTATCCCCCTGTAACATGTTATTCTATCACCCTGTAACAAGTCATTCTACAACCCTGTAACATGTCATTCTATCACCCTGTAACATGTCATTCTATCACCCTGTAACATGTCATTCTATCCCCATGTAACATGTCATTCTATCCCCCTGTAACATGCCATTCTATCACCCTGTAACATGTCATTCTATCCCTCTGTAACATGTCATTCTATCCCCCTGTAACATGTCATTCTATCACCTGTAACATGTTATTCTATCACCTGTAACATGTCATACTATCACCCTGTAACATGTCATTCTATCCCCATGTAACATGTCATTCTATCCCCCTGTAACATGCCATTCTATCACCCTGTAACATGTCATTCTATCCCCATGTAACATGTCATTCTATCCCCCTGTAACATGTCATTCTATCCCCCTGTAACATGTCATTCTATCACCTGTAACATGTCATTCTACCACCCTGTAACATGTCATTCTATCACCCTGAAACATGTCATTCTAACCCCATGTAACATGTCATTCTATCCCCCTGTAACATGTCATTCTATCCCCCTGTAACATGCCATTCTATCACCCTGTAACATGTCATTCTATCCCCATGTAACATGTCATTCTATCCCCCTGTAACATGTCATTCTATCCCCCTGTAACATGTCATTCTATCACCCTGTAACATGTCATTCTATCACCCTGTAACACGTCATGCCATCCCCCTGTAAAATGTCATTCGATCCCCCTGTAACATGTCATTCTATCACCATGTAACATGTCATTCTACCAACCTGTAACATATCATTCTATCACCTGTAACATGTCATTCTACCACCCTGTAACATGTCATTCTATCACCCTGTAACATGTCATTCTATCCCCCTGTAACATGTCATTATACCACCATGTAACATGTCATTCTATCACCCTGTAACATGTCATTCTACCACCCTGTAACATGTCATTCTATCACCCTGTAACATGTCATTCTATCCCCCTTTAACATGTCATTCTATCACCCTGTAACATGTCATTCTATCACCCTGTAACATGTCATTCTATCACCCTGTAAAATGTCATTCGATCCCCCTGTAACATGTCATTCTATCACCTGTAACATGTCATTCTATCACCCTGTAACATGTCATTCTACCACCCTGTAACATGTCATTCTATCACCCTGTAACATGCCATTCTATCACCCTGTAACATGTCATTCTATCACCCTGTAACATGTCATTCTACCAGCCTGTAACATGTCATTCTACCACCCTGTAACATGTCATTCTATCACCCTGTAACATGCCATTCTATCACCCTGTAACATGTCATTCTATCCCCATGTAACATGTCATTCTATCCCCCTGTAACATGTCATTCTATCCCCCTGTAACATGTCATTCTATCACCCTGTAACATGTCATTCTATCACCCTGTAACACGTCATGCCATCCCCCTGTAAAATGTCATTCGATCCCCCTGTAACATGTCATTCTATCACCCTGTAACATGTCATTCTACCAACCTGTAACATATCATTCTATCACCTGTAACATGTCATTCTACCACCCTGTAACATGTCATTCTATCACCCTGTAACATGTCATTCTATCCCCCTGTAACATGTCATTATACCACCATGTAACATGTCATTCTATCACCCTGTAACATGTCATTCTACCACCCTGTAACATGTCATTCTATCACCCTGTAACATGTCATTCTATCCCCCTTTAACATGTCATTCTATCACCCTGTAACATGTCATTCTATCACCCTGTAACATGTCATTCTATCACCCTGTAAAATGTCATTCGATCCCCCTGTAACATGTCATTCTATCACCTGTAACATGTCATTCTATCACCCTGTAACATGTCATTCTACCACCCTGTAACATGTCATTCTATCACCCTGTAACATGTCATTCTACCAGCCTGTAACATGTCATTCTACCACCCTGTAACATGTCATTCTATCACCCTGTAACATGCCATTCTATCACCCTGTAACATGTCATTCTATCACCCTGTAACATGTCATTCTACCACCCTATAATATGTCATTCTATCCCCCTGTAAAATGTCATTCTATCCCCTTGTAACATGTCATGCTATCACCCTGTAACATGTTATTCTATCACCCTGTAATACTGCCGATAGAATATTGTCTTCCCACGGTTTTATCCACCTCTGAAGTTAAAGGGAAAATTGATTTCTTGCAAGTCATAAATTAAAATTAAAGGTAGGTTATCGGTTCGCCCGTGCCTTACCTCCCTTTGAACATTATCCAGACATAATCTTTAGGGAGAAAAATTGAGAATTGTGGGGGCGCACACATGGTCCTGTATTGACTGCAAAATAAATTGTTTTTATTTAAGGATAAAGAAAATAAAACCCAAATTTTCAAATAAAAATTAAGTTAATGAAGCATAATATGTTGCCAGATTGGAATTTCTTTTCAATTAAGAATGAAGCAACCTACAAAACTCACGAGTAAAACGAGTCTTGTTTCCACTGATATCTGTAACATTTCATACCTTGATGAATTACCCGTTCGCGCTATGAACAAAAACTTGATGGGTTGACATTAAACACTTGATGGGTTGACTTTAAACACTTGATGGGTTGACTTTAAACACTTGATGGGTTGACTTTAAACACTTGATGGGTTGACTTTAAACACTTGATGGGTTGACTTTAAACACTTGATGGGTTGACTTTAAACACTTGATGGGTTGACTTTAAACACTTGATGGGTTGACTTTAAACACTTGATGGGTTGACTTTAAACACTTGATGGGTTGACTTTAAACACTTGATGGGTTGACTTTAAACACTTGATGGGTTGACTTTAAACACTTGATGGGTTGACTTTTAAACACTTGATGGGTTGACTTTAAACACTTGATGGGTTGACTTTAAACACTTGATGGGTTGACTTTAAACACTTGATGGGTTGACTTTAAACACTTGATGGGTTGACTTTTAAACACTTGATGGGTTGACTTTAAACACTTGATGGGTTGACTTTAAACACTTGATGGGTTGACTTTAAACACTTGATGGGTTGACTTTAAACACTTGATGGGTTGACTTTAAACACTTGATGGGTTGACTTTTAAACACTTGATGGGTTGACTTTAAACACTTGATGGGTTGACTTTAAACACTTGATGGGTTGACATTAAACACTTGATGGGTTGACTTTAAACACTTGATGGGTTGACTTTAAACACTTGATGGGTTGACTTTAAACACTTGATGGGTTGACTTTAAACACTTGATGGGTTGACTTTTAAACACTTGATGGGTTGACTTTAAACACTTGATGGGTTGACTTTAAACACTTGATGGGTTGACATTAAACACTTGATGGGTTGACTTTAAACACTTGATGGGTTGACTTTAAACACTTGATGGGTTGACATTAAACACTTGATGGGTTGACTTTAAACACTTGATGGGTTGACTTTAAACACTTGATGGGTTGACTTTAAACACTTGATGGGTTGACTTTTAAACACTTGATGGGTTGACTTTAAACACTTGATGGGTTGACATTAAACACTTGATGGGTTGACTTTAAACACTTGATGGGTTGACTTTAAACACTTGATGGGTTGACTTTAAACACTTGATGGGTTGACTTTAAACACTTGAAATAAAATTAAATAGTTAAAGAAGTTAAAGTGATCAGTTTCAAAGAAGCTGAAACAAGACTTCTATATCTTACTGTTATAACAGATTGAAACAGGATTCATATAGCTTACTGTTAAAACAGATTGATACAGGACTCCTCTATCTTACTGTTAAAACAGATTCAAACAGGACTCCCATAGCTTACTGTTAAAACAGATTCAAACAGGACTCCTATAGCTTACTGTAAAAACATATTCAAACAGGACTCCCATAGCTTACCGTTAAAACAGATTCAAACATGACTCCTATAGCTAACTGTTAAATCAAATTCAAACAGGACTCCTATAGCTAACTGTTAAACCACATTCAAACAGGACTCCTATAGCTAACTGTTAAACCAGATTCAAACAGGACTCCTATAGCTAACTGTTAAACCAGATTCAAACAGGACTCCTATAGCTAACTGTTAAACCAGATTCAAACAGGACTCCTATAGCTAACTGTTAAATCAGATTCAAACAGGACTCCTCTATCTAATTCCCCGAAATGCCTAGGAGTAGGTAAGTTACGTTATAAGGAAACAATGTTAGTACAACACAAATCTCACTAACATGCTGTGATGTGAAATAAAATAATAAAGTATCAATAATGTTAAACGATTTTTTAAAACTAGAGAAACAAATAGAAGATAAATAGAGAGAAATAGATGGGTATATGTGTATAGTGGAGTATTGGTTGGACACGATATTGTGATATGCTGAATCTTATTCAATTTCATTTTTTTCCCCTTCACTCTTGCTTATGCTATAAGCGCAGAGTTGGATAGACCTGTTTTTGCCCTATGTTTATCACGTCTTTAGCAATAAAATGTGTTTTTAAAAAATAAATCAAAGATGTTGACACACTCTTATCAAGTATCAATTTTACCTATTTCACTAATACAAAATTAACGTCGACTATTCTGGTCCCTTAAGTAAGCCATTATTTTCCGTTTCCATCAAATTTGGGAAATACCTTGAATGGTTTCTTGAAGGCTTGGTGTGCCTATAAAAATACGGTTCACGAGAAGAGCACATCAATTTGTGACCATAAGTAAAAGCGATGAAAATATCTTGTTAGAAGTAAGGTCGGCAATGAGTTCTATAGCAATATGTGCGGGTGTTAAAAGTAAGGTCGGCATGAGTTCTATAGCAATATGTGCGGGTGTTAGAAGTAAGGTCCCGCAAGGAGTTCTATAGCAATATGTGCGGGTGTTAGAAGTAAGGTCGGCAATGAGTTCTATAGAAATATGTGAGGGTGTTAGAAGTAAGGTCAGCAATGAGTTCTATAGCAATATGTGAGGGTGTTAGAAGTAAGGTCGGCAATGAGTTCTATAGCAATATGTGAGGGTGTTAGAAGTAAGGTCGGCAATGAGTTCTATAGCAATATATGATGGTGTTAGAAGTAAGGTCGGCAATGAGTTTTATAGCAATATGTGAGGGTGTTAGAAGTATGGTCGGCAATGAGTTCTATAGCAATATATGATGTTGTTAGAAGTAAGGTCGGCAATGAGTTCTATAGCAATATGTGAGGGTGTTAGAAGTAAGGTCGGCAATGAGTTCTATAGCAATATGTGCGGGTGCTAGAAGTATGGTCGGCAATGAGTTCTATAGCAATATATGATGGTGTTAGAAGTAAGGTCGGCAATGAGTTCTATAGCAATATATGATGATGTTAGAAGTAAGGTCGGCAATGAGTTCTATAGCAATATGTGCGGGTGTTAGAAGTAAGATCGGCAATGAGTTCTATAGCAATATGTGCGGGTGTTAGAAGTAAGGTCGGCAATGAGTTCTATAGCAATATGTGCGGGTGTTAGAAGTAAGGTCGGCAATGAGTTCTATAGCAATATGTGCGGGTGTTAGAAGTAAGGTCGGCAATGAGTTCCATAGCAATATGTGCGGGTGTTAGAAGTAAGGTCGGCAAAGAGTTCTATAGCAATATGTGCGGGTGTTAGAAGTAAGGTCGGCAATGAGTTCTATAGCAATATGTGCGGGTGTTAGAAGTAAGGTCGGCAATGAGGTCTATAGCAATATATGATGGTGTTTGAAGTAAGGTCGGCAATGAGTTCTATAGCAATATGTGAGGGTGTTAGAAGTATGGTCGGCAATGAGTTCTATAGCAATATATGATGGTGTTAGAAGTAAGGTCGGCAATGAGTTCTATAGCAATATGTGAGGGTGTTAGAAGTAAGGTCGGCAATGAGTTCTATAGCAGTATGTGCGGGTGTTAGAAGTATGGTCGGCAATGAGTTCTATAGCAATATATGATGGTGTTAGAAGTAAGGTCGGCAATGAGTTCTATAGCAATATATGATGATGTTAGAAGTAAGGTCGGCAATGAGTTCTATAGCAATATGTGCGGGTGTTAGAAGTAAGATCGGAAATGAGTTCTATAGCAATATGTGCGGGTGTTTGAAGTAAGGTCGGCAATGAGTTCTATAGCAATATGTGCGGGTGTTAGAAGTAAGGTCGGCAATGAGTTCTATAGCAATATGTGCGGGTGTTAGAAGTAAGGTCGGCAATGAGTTCCATAGCAATATGTGCGGGTGTTAGAAGTAAGGTCGGCAATGAGTTCCATAGCAATATGAGCGGGTGTTAGAAGTAAGGTCGGCAATGAGTTCCATAGCAATATGTGCGGGTGTTAGAAGTAAGGTCGGCAATGAGTTCTATAGCAATATGTGCGGGTGTTAGAAGTAAGGTCGGCAATGAGTTCTATAGCAATATGTGCGGGTTTTAGAAGTAAGGTCGGCAATGAGTTCTATAGCAATATGTGCGGGTGTTAGAAGTAAAGTCGGCAATGAGTTCTATAGCAATATGTGAGGGTGTTAGAAGTAAGGTCGGCAATGAGTTCTATAGCAATATGTGCGGGTGTTAGAAGTAAGGTCCCGCAATGAGTTCTATAGCAATATGTGAGGGTGTTAGAAGTAAGGTCGGCAATGAGTTCTATAGCAATATGTGCGGGTGTTAGAAGTAAGGTCGGCAATGAGTTCTATAGCAATATGTGCGGGTGTTAGAAGTAAGGTCGGCAATGAGTTCTATAGCAATATGTGCGGGTGTTAGAAGTAAGGTCGGCAATGAGTTCTATAGCAATATATGCGGGTGTTAGAAGTAAGGTCGGCAATGAGTTCTATAGCAATATGTGCGGGTGTTAGAAGTAAGGTCGGCAATGAGTTCTATAGCAATATGTGCGGGTGTTAGAAGTAAGGTCGGCAATGAGTTCTATAGCAATATGTGAAGGTGTTAGAAGTAAGGTCGGCAATGAGTTCTATAGCAATATGTGCGGGTGTTAGAAGTAAGGTCGGCAATGAGTTCCATAGCAATATGTGCGGGTGTTAGAAGTAAGGTCGGCAATGAGTTCTATAGCAATATGTGAGGGTGTTAGAAGTAAGGTCGGCAATGAGTTCTATAGCAATATGTGCGGGTGCTAGAAGTATGGTCGGCAATGAGTTCTATAGCAATATATGATGGTGTTAGAAGTAAGGTCGGCAATGAGTTCTATAGCAATATATGATGATGTTAGAAGTAAGGTCGGCAATGAGTTCTATAGCAATATGTGCGGGTGTTAGAAGTAAGATCGGCAATGAGTTCTATAGCAATATGTGCGGGTGTTAGAAGTAAGGTCGGCAATGAGTTCTATATAGCAATATGTGCGGGTGTTAGAAGTAAGGTCGGCAATGAGTTCTATAGCAATATGTGCGGGTGTTAGAAGTAAGGTCGGCAATGAGTTCCATAGCAATATGTGCGGGTGTTAGAAGTAAGGTCGGCAATGAGTTCCATAGCAATATGTGCGGGTGTTAGAAGTAAGGTCGGCAATGAGTTCTATAGCAATATGTGCGGGTGTTAGAAGTTAGGTCGGCAATGAGTTCTATAGCAATATGTGCGGGTGTTAGAAGTAAGGTCGGCAATGAGTTCTATAGCAATATGTGCGGGTGTTAGAAGTAAGGTCGGCAATGAGGTCTATAGAAATATATGATGGTGTTTGAAGTAAGGTCGGCAATGAGTTCTATAGCAATATGTGAGGGTGTTAGAAGTATGGTCGGCAATGAGTTCTATAGCAATATATGATGGTGTTAGAAGTAAGGTCGGCAATGAGTTCTATAGCAATATGTGAGGGTGTTAGAAGTAAGGTCGGCAATGAGTTCTATAGCAATATGTGCGGGTGTTAGAAGTATGGTCGGCAATGAGTTCTATAGCAATATATGATGGTGTTAGAAGTAAGGTCGGCAATGAGTTCTATAGCAATATATGATGATGTTAGAAGTAAGGTCGGCAATGAGTTCTATAGCAATATGTGCGGGTGTTAGAAGTAATATCGGAAATGAGTTCTATAGCAATATGTGCGGGTGTTTGAAGTAAGGTCGGCAATGAGTTCTATAGCAATATGTGCGGGTGTTAGAAGTAAGGTCGGCAATGAGTTCTATAGCAATATGTGCGGGTGTTAGAAGTAAGGTCGGCAATGAGTTCCATAGCAATATGTGCGGGTGTTAGAAGTAAGGTCGGCAATGAGTTCCATAGCAATATGAGCGGGTGTTAGAAGTAAGGTCGGCAATGAGTTCCATAGCAATATGTGCGGGTGTTAGAAGTAAGGTCGGCAATGAGTTCTATAGCAATATGTGCGGGTGTTAGAAGTAAGGTCGGCAATGAGTTCTATAGCAATATGTGCGGGTGTTAGAAGTAAGGTCGGCAATGAGTTCTATAGCAATATGTGCGGGTGTTAGAAGTAAGGTCGGCAATGAGTTCTATAGCAATATATGCGGGTGTTAGAAGTAAGGTCGGCAATGAGTTCTATAGCAATATGTGCGGGTGTTAGAAGTAAGGTCGGCAATGAGTTCTATAGCAATATGTGCGGGTGTTAGAAGTAAGGTCGGCAATGAGTTCTATAGCAATATGTGAAGGTGTTAGAAGTAAGGTCGGCAATGAGTTCTATAGCAATATGTGCGGGTGTTAGAAGTAAGGTCGGCAATGAGTTCCATAGCAATATGTGCGGGTGTTAGAAGTAAGGTCGGCAATGAGTTCTATAGCAATATGTGCGGGTGTTAGAAGTAAGGTCGGCAATGAGTTCTATAGCAATATGTGCGGGTGTTAGAAGTAAGGTCGGCAATGAGTTCTATAGCAATATGTGCGGGTGTTAGAAGTAAGGTCGGCAATGAGTTCTATAGCAATATGTGCGGGTGTTAGAAGTAAGGTCGGCAATGAGTTCTATAGCAATATGTGCGGGTGTTAGAAGTAAGGTCGGCAATGAGTTCCATAGCAATATGTGCGGGTGTTAGAAGTTAGGTCGGCAATGAGTTCCATAGCAATATGTGCGGGTGTTAGAAGTAAGGTCGGCAATGAGTTCTATAGCAATATGTGCGGGTGTTAGAAGTTAGGTCGGCAATGAGTTCTATAGCAATATGTGCGGGTGTTAGAAGTAAGGTCGGCAATGAGTTCTATAGCAATATGTGCGGGTGTTAGAAGTAAGGTCGGCAATGAGGTCTATAGCAATATATGATGGTGTTTGAAGTAAGGTCGGCAATGAGTTCTATAGCAATATGTGAGGGTGTTAGAAGTATGGTCGGCAATGAGTTCTATAGCAATATATGATGGTGTTAGAAGTAAGGTCGGCAATGAGTTCTATAGCAATATGTGAGGGTGTTAGAAGTAAGGTCGGCAATGAGTTCTATAGCAGTATGTGCGGGTGTTAGAAGTAAGGTCGGCAATGAGTTCTATAGCAATATATGATGGTGTTAGAAGTAAGGTCGGCAATGAGTTCTATAGCAATATATGATGATGTTAGAAGTAAGGTCGGCAATGAGTTCTATAGCAATATGTGCGGGTGTTAGAAGTAAGATCGGAAATGAGTTCTATAGCAATATGTGAGGGTGTTAGAAGTAAGGTCGGCAATGAGTTCTATAGCAATATGTGCGGGTGCTAGAAGTATGGTCGGCAATGAGTTCTATAGCAATATATGATGGTGTTAGAAGTAAGGTCGGCAATGAGTTCTATAGCAATATATGATGATGTTAGAAGTAAGGTCGGCAATGAGTTCTATAGCAATATGTGCGGGTGTTAGAAGTAAGATCGGCAATGAGTTCTATAGCAATATGTGCGGGTGTTAGAAGTAAGGTCGGCAATGAGTTCTATATAGCAATATGTGCGGGTGTTAGAAGTAAGGTCGGCAATGAGTTCTATAGCAATATGTGCGGGTGTTAGAAGTAAGGTCGGCAATGAGTTCCATAGCAATATGTGCGGGTGTTAGAAGTAAGGTCGGCAATGAGTTCCATAGCAATATGTGCGGGTGTTAGAAGTAAGGTCGGCAATGAGTTCTATAGCAATATGTGCGGGTGTTAGAAGTTAGGTCGGCAATGAGTTCTATAGCAATATGTGCGGGTGTTAGAAGTAAGGTCGGCAATGAGTTCTATAGCAATATGTGCGGGTGTTAGAAGTAAGG
Organism: Ampullaceana balthica; assembly: GCA_944989445.1. Taxonomy (NCBI): domain Eukaryota; kingdom Metazoa; phylum Mollusca; class Gastropoda; family Lymnaeidae; genus Ampullaceana; species Ampullaceana balthica. The sequence continues at coordinate 803,437 of CALYLW010000090.1, forward strand.
TCGGCAATGAGGTCTATAGAAATATATGATGGTGTTTGAAGTAAGGTCGGCAATGAGTTCTATAGCAATATGTGAGGGTGTTAGAAGTATGGTCGGCAATGAGTTCTATAGCAATATATGATGGTGTTAGAAGTAAGGTCGGCAATGAGTTCTATAGCAATATGTGAGGGTGTTAGAAGTAAGGTCGGCAATGAGTTCTATAGCAGTATGTGCGGGTGTTAGAAGTATGGTCGGCAATGAGTTCTATAGCAATATATGATGGTGTTAGAAGTAAGGTCGGCAATGAGTTCTATAGCAATATATGATGATGTTAGAAGTAAGGTCGGCAATGAGTTCTATAGCAATATGTGCGGGTGTTAGAAGTAAGATCGGAAATGAGTTCTATAGCAATATGTGCGGGTGTTTGAAGTAAGGTCGGCAATGAGTTCTATAGCAATATGTGCGGGTGTTAGAAGTAAGGTCGGCAATGAGTTCTATAGCAATATGTGCGGGTGTTAGAAGTAAGGTCGGCAATGAGTTCCATAGCAATATGTGCGGGTGTTAGAAGTAAGGTCGGCAATGAGTTCCATAGCAATATGTGCGGGTGTTAGAAGTAAGGTCGGCAATGAGTTCTATAGCAATATGTGCGGGTGTTAGAAGTAAGGTCGGCAATGAGTTCTATAGCAATATGTGCGGGTGTTAGAAGTAAGGTCGGCAATGAGTTCTATAGCAATATGTGCGGGTGTTAGAAGTAAGGTCGGCAATGAGTTCTATAGCAATATGTGCGGGTGTTAGAAGTAAGGTCGGCAATGAGTTCTATAGCAATATGTGCGGGTGTTAGAAGTAAGGTCGGCAATGAGTTCTATAGCAATATGTGCGGGTGTTAGAAGTAAGGTCGGCAATGAGTTCTATAGCAATATGTGCGGGTGTTAGAAGTAAGGTCGGCAATGAGTTCTATAGCAATATGTGCGGGTGTTAGAAGTAAGGTCGGCAATGAGTTCTATAGCAATATGTGCGGGTGTTAGAAGTAAGGTCGGCAATGAGTTCTATAGCAATATGTGCGGGTGTTAGAAGTAAGGTCGGCAATGAGTTCTATAGCAATATGTGCGGGTGTTAGAAGTAAGGTCGGCAATGAGTTCTATAGCAATATGTGCGGGTGTTAGAAGTAAGGTCGGCAATGAGTTCTATAGCAATATGTGCGGGTGTTAGAAGTAAGGTCGGCAATGAGTTCTATAGCAATATGTGCGGGTGTTAGAAGTAAGGTCGGCAATGAGTTCCATAGCAATATGTGCGGGTGTTAGAAGTAGGTCGGCAATGAGTTCCATAGCAATATGTGCGGGTGTTAGAAGTAAGGTCGGCAATGAGTTCTATAGCAATATGTGCGGGTGTTAGAAGTTAGGTCGGCAATGAGTTCTATAGCAATATGTGCGGGTGTTAGAAGTAAGGTCGGCAATGAGTTCTATAGCAATATGTGCGGGTGTTAGAAGTAAGGTCGGCAATGAGTTCTATAGCAATATGTGCGGGTGTTAGAAGTAAGGTCGGCAATGAGTTCTATAGCAATATGTGCGGGTGTTAGAAGTAAGGTCGGCAATGAGTTCTATAGCAATATATGATGGGTGTTAGAAGTAAGGTCGGCAATGAGTTCTATAGCAATATGTGAGGGTGTTAGAAGTAAGGTCGGCAATGAGTTCTATAGCAATATGTGCGGGTGTTAGAAGTATGGTCGGCAATGAGTTCTATAGCAATATATGATGGTGTTAGAAGTAAGGTCGGCAATGAGTTCTATAGCAATATGTGAGGGTGTTAGAAGTAAGGTCGGCAATGAGTTCTATAGCAATATGTGCGGGTGTTAGAAGTAAGGTCGGCAATGAGTTCTATAGCAATATGTGCGGGTGTTAGAAGTAAGGTCGGCAATGAGTTCTATAGCAATATGTGCGGGTGTTAGAAGTAAGGTCGGCAATGAGTTCTATAGCAATATGTGCGGGTGTTAGAAGTAAGGTCGGCAATGAGTTCTATAGCAATATGTGCGGGTGTTAGAAGTAAGGTCGGCAATGAGTTCTATAGCAATATGTGCGGGTGTTAGAAGTAAGGTCGGCAATGAGTTCTATAGCAATATGTGCGGGTGTTAGAAGTAAGGTCGGCAATGAGTTCTATAGCAATATGTGCGGGTGTTAGAAGTAAGGTCGGCAATGAGTTCTATAGCAATATGTGCGGGTGTTAGAAGTAAGGTCGGCAATGAGTTCTATAGCAATATGTGCGGGTGTTAGAAGTAAGGTCGGCAATGAGTTCTATAGCAATATGTGAGGGTGTTAGAAGTAAGGTCGGCAATGAGTTCTATAGCAATATGTGCGGGTGTTAGAAGTAAGGTCGGCAATGAGTTCTATAGCAATATGTGAGGGTGTTAGAAGTAAGGTCGGCAATGAGTTCTATAGCAATATGTGCGGGTGTTAGAAGTAAGGTCGGCAATGAGTTCTATAGCAATATGTGCGGGTGTTAGAAGTAAGGTCGGCAATGAGTTCTATAGCAATATGTGCGGGTGTTAGAAGTAAGGTCGGCAATGAGTTCTATAGCAATATGTGCGGGTGTTAGAAGTAAGGTCGGCAATGAGTTCTATAGCAATATGTGCGGGTGTTAGAAGTAAGGTCGGCAATGAGTTCTATAGCAATATGTGCGGGTGTTAGAAGTAAGGTCGGCAATGAGTTCTATAGCAATATGTGCGGGTGTTAGAAGTAAGGTCGGCAATGAGTTCTATAGCAATATGTGCGGGTGTTAGAAGTAAGGTCGGCAATGAGTTCTATAGCAATATGTGCGGGTGTTAGAAGTAAGGTCGGCAATGAGTTCTATAGCAATATGTGAAGGTGTTAGAAGTAAGGTCGGCAATGAGTTCTATAGCAATATGTGCGGGTGTTAGAAGTAAGGTCGGCAATGAGTTCTATAGCAATATGTGCGGGTGTTAGAAGTAAGGTCGGCAATGAGTTCCATAGCAATATGTGCGGGTGTTAGAAGTAAGGTCGGCAATGAGTTCTATAGCAATATGTGCGGGTGTTAGAAGTAAGGTCGGCAATGAGTTCTATAGCAATATGTGCGGGTGTTAGAAGTAAGGTCGGCAATGAGTTCTATAGCAATATGTGCGGGTGTTAGAAGTAAGGTCGGCAATGAGTTCTATAGCAATATGTGCGGGTGTTAGAAGTAAGGTCGGCAATGAGTTCTATAGCAATATGTGCGGGTGTTAGAAGTAAGGTCGGCAATGAGTTCTATAGCAATATGTGAGGGTGTTAGAAGTAAGGTCGGCAATGAGTTCTATAGCAATATGTGCGGGTGTTAGAAGTAAGGTCGGCAATGAGTTCTATAGCAATATGTGCGGGTGTTAGAAGTAAGGTCGGCAATGAGTTCTATAGCAATATGTGCGGGTGTTAGAAGTAAGGTCGGCAATGAGTTCTATAGCAATATGTGCGGGTGTTAGAAGTAAGGTCGGCAATGAGTTCTATAGCAATATGTGCGGGTGTTAGAAGTAAGGTCGGCAATGAGTTCTATAGCAATATATGCGGGTGTTAGAAGTAAGGTCGGCAATGAGTTCTATAGCAATATGTGCGGGTGTTAGAAGTAAGGTCGGCAATGAGTTCTATAGCAATATGTGCGGGTGTTAGAAGTAAGGTCGGCAATGAGTTCTATAGCAATATGTGAAGGTGTTAGAAGTAAGGTCGGCAATGAGTTCTATAGCAATATGTGCGGGTGTTAGAAGTAAGGTCGGCAATGAGTTCCATAGCAATATGTGCGGGTGTTAGAAGTAAGGTCGGCAATGAGTTCTATAGCAATATGTGAGGGTGTTAGAAGTAAGGTCGGCAATGAGTTCTATAGCAATATGTGCGGGTGCTAGAAGTATGGTCGGCAATGAGTTCTATAGCAATATATGATGGTGTTAGAAGTAAGGTCGGCAATGAGTTCTATAGCAATATATGATGATGTTAGAAGTAAGGTCGGCAATGAGTTCTATAGCAATATGTGCGGGTGTTAGAAGTAAGATCGGCAATGAGTTCTATAGCAATATGTGCGGGTGTTAGAAGTAAGGTCGGCAATGAGTTCTATATAGCAATATGTGCGGGTGTTAGAAGTAAGGTCGGCAATGAGTTCTATAGCAATATGTGCGGGTGTTAGAAGTAAGGTCGGCAATGAGTTCCATAGCAATATGTGCGGGTGTTAGAAGTAAGGTCGGCAATGAGTTCCATAGCAATATGTGCGGGTGTTAGAAGTAAGGTCGGCAATGAGTTCTATAGCAATATGTGCGGGTGTTAGAAGTTAGGTCGGCAATGAGTTCTATAGCAATATGTGCGGGTGTTAGAAGTAAGGTCGGCAATGAGTTCTATAGCAATATGTGCGGGTGTTAGAAGTAAGGTCGGCAATGAGGTCTATAGAAATATATGATGGTGTTTGAAGTAAGGTCGGCAATGAGTTCTATAGCAATATGTGAGGGTGTTAGAAGTATGGTCGGCAATGAGTTCTATAGCAATATATGATGGTGTTAGAAGTAAGGTCGGCAATGAGTTCTATAGCAATATGTGAGGGTGTTAGAAGTAAGGTCGGCAATGAGTTCTATAGCAGTATGTGCGGGTGTTAGAAGTATGGTCGGCAATGAGTTCTATAGCAATATATGATGGTGTTAGAAGTATGGTCGGCAATGAGTTCTATAGCAATATATGATGGTGTTAGAAGTAAGGTCGGCAATGAGTTCTATAGCAATATATGATGATGTTAGAAGTAAGGTCGGCAATGAGTTCTATAGCAATATGTGCGGGTGTTAGAAGTAAGATCGGAAATGAGTTCTATAGCAATATGTGCGGGTGTTAGAAGTAAGGTCGGCAATGAGTTCTATAGCAATATGTGCGGGTGTTAGAAGTAAGGTCGGCAATGAGTTCTATAGCAATATGTGCGGGTGTTAGAAGTAAGGTCGGCAATGAGTTCCATAGCAATATGTGCGGGTGTTAGAAGTAAGGTCGGCAATGAGTTCCATAGCAATATGTGCGGGTGTTAGAAGTAAGGTCGGCAATGAGTTCCATAGCAATATGTGCGGGTGTTAGAAGTAAGGTCGGCAATGAGTTCTATAGCAATATGTGCGGGTGTTAGAAGTAAGGTCGGCAATGAGTTCTATAGCAATATGTGCGGGTGTTAGAAGTAAGGTCGGCAATGAGTTCTATAGCAATATGTGCGGGTGTTAGAAGTAAGGTCGGCAATGAGTTCTATAGCAATATGTGAGGGTGTTAGAAGTAAGGTCGGCAATGAGTTCTATAGCAATATGTGCGGGTGTTAGAAGTAAGGTCCCGCAATGAGTTCTATAGCAATATGTGAGGGTGTTAGAATTAAGGTCGGCAATGAGTTCTATAGCAATATGTGCGGGTGTTAGAAGTAAGGTCGGCAATGAGTTCTATAGCAATATGTGCGGGTGTTAGAAGTAAGGTCGGTAATGAGTTCTATAGCAATATGTGCGGGTGTTAGAAGTAAGGTCGGCAATGAGTTCTATAGCAATATGTGCGGGTGTTAGAAGTAAGGTCGGCAATGAGTTCTATAGCAATATGTGCGGGTGTTAGAAGTAAGGTCGGCAATGAGTTCTATAGCAATATGTGCGGGTGTTAGAAGTAAGGTCGGCAATGAGTTCTATAGCAATATGTGCGGGTGTTAGAAGTAAGGTCGGCAATGAGTTCTATAGCAATATGTGCGGGTGTTAGAAGTAAGGTCGGCAATGAGTTCTATAGCAATATGTGCGGGTGTTAGAAGTAAGGTCGGCAATGAGTTCTATAGCAATATGTGCGGGTGTTAGAAGTAAGGTCGGCAATGAGTTCTATAGCAATATGTGCGGGTGTTAGAAGTAAGGTCGGCAATGAGTTCTATAGCAATATGTGCGGGTGTTAGAAGTAAGGTCGGCAATGAGTTCTATAGCAATATGTGCGGTTGTTAGAAGTAAGGTCGGCAATGAGTTCTATAGCAATATGTGCGGGTGGATTGCGTGGCTGAAATTTTCAAACAGTTTATAAGAAAAAAACTATGACAGCGTTAGAGCTCTGCACACAGCTGAATACGTTTGTCCAATGGTCAAATACTCTGTGAATACATTTTGTGAATATATTTTGTGAATGCTCTTTGACCATAGTTGAACACTTTTTAAAAATAATTGTGTCAGACCGACACTGGAAACACTAAGCTGGCAAAACAAAATGGTTGTTTTATATTTGAATATTTTTTTTAAATTCCGCCTATTTGTCATGGTTTGAAATATGTTAAATATATGAAAGAAGTAACTTCATTAATTAGGTTAACTCTAACACAGGATTAACATGTATTTAACGCAATGTCAAACTGTTTCTGTGTGTAAGAACTGCTAAGTACTTGACCTATATGGCATTCTACTATAGTGACTACAATTAATTTATGCTTCAGCCCCAACCCCCGCGCACTTCCCTGGCACTGGTCAGCACTATCCCCCACCCACGCCCCTGGTACTGGTCATCACCATCCCCCGCCCACGCCCCTGGTACTGGTCATCACCATCCCCCGCCCACGCCCCTGGTACTGGTTATCACCATCCCCCGCCCACGCCCCTGGTACTGGTCAGCACCATCCCACGCCCCTGGTACTGGTCATCACCATCCCCCGCCCACGCCCCTGGTACTGGTCATCACCATCCCCCGCCCACGCCCCTGGTACTGGTCAGCACCATCCCACGCCCCTGGTACTGGTCATCACCATCCCCCGCCCACGCCCCAGATTATAGTCAGCAACAGCCATCAATTATAACAACATACTTTTTTCTCCTTCCTTTTAAACCATTGATATCTTACACCTATAACATTTAAATCTCAGCGATATATAAATTCGAATGCCAATATAAATTATGCGATAGATATCATTTTCTTACAATAAACCAACAGATAAACAGCACCAAACTGATGTGTTATTTTTAAGAAGCTGTTTTGTGTAGCTCTATAAAATTGTTTGTGTTATCTTCTATGTTAAACACATCATACACACTGGTAGTTATTGAGCGGCTCACTTTTGTGTTACACTGAATCAGTGAGGAACTAGGGCGACGTTCTAGTTATAGAAAAGCCGGAACAAACCTGCCATCACATGGGTAAGACGATAGATTATATATGATACGATGATAAGACGATAGATGATACAATGATAAAAAGTTGGATAATACAATGATACGATGATAGATAATACAACGATAAGAAGATAAATGATACAATGATTTGACGATAGATGATATAATAATAAGAAGTTAGATTATACAACGATAAGAAGTTAGATGATACAACGATAAGACGATAGATGATATAATCACAAGACGATAGATGATACAATCACAAGACGATAGATGATACAATCATAAGAAGTTAGATGATACAATGATAAGAAGCTAGATGATGCAATCACAAGACGATAGATGATACAATCATAAGAAGTTAGATGATACAATGATAAGAAGCTAGATGATGCAATGATAAGAAGTTAGATGATGCAATGATAAGAAGTTAGATGATGCAATGATAAGAAGTTAGATGATGCAATGATAAGACGATAATAAACGTAACACAAAGCACATCTATGTTATCAAGATGTTGTCAATGTGTGTGGTACACAGCGGCAAAGCAGGCAGGGTTGAATTGTTTTCTCTGTCGGCTATGGAAACAAAAATATTTATGAGGCTTATGTTTGAAAACATTTTTCTAATGAAAGTATAATACCGGAAGTGATAACAGATGCGGGGCTATAAATAGGTCCGTGTTGATGAACGTCAGAACGAGGCATGAGCAGTCCTTGGGCTCTTTAGTGTAGGGTATCGTACTTGAGCGATATTGCATGTTTGCGATTACTGCACGTTTCAGAGTTTGGATTAACCCGATACTGGATTTATACGATATAGGACCAGGGTTGCCTTATTGGCCTTTTTAAGGCCAAATTCTCAAAATTTGGCCTTTTTAAAGAGGGTTTGGCCTGTAATTTTTTTTTGCGTTTTGGCCTTTTTTGGGCATTTTTCTTAGAAACAAAAAATATATATATAAAATATATATAAAAATAATCTTTATCACAAATTTTTTTTAAAAATTCGCCAATTAGTGAATAACCTTATTAAGAAAGATAGGAATTGTAAGATAGGGCTACAAAGGGATAGTCGGTAGAGAAAGGGAGATAGAGATAACACGAGATAGCAAGAGAGAGGAAGAGAGAAATAGGGAGGAAGACACAGAGAACGAAAAAGAAAGAGATAGGATAAGAGAAAATTAGAGAGACACGTGGTTAAAATGAGATAGTAGAGAGATAAAAGGAGCTATAAAGAGAGAGAGAGAGAGAGAGAGAGAGAGAGAGAGAGAGAGAGAGAGAGAGAGAGAGAGAGAAGAGTAGTAAATAAGTTTGAGGATTGAGGAAGAGAAAAGGCGGAAGTGATAGAGATATCATGGACGTTGGAAGATTCGTTGATAATGCAGCTATAATTAAGAGAGAAGTGATGAGTTAGCAATAGGTAGAAAGACTGAAAGAGTGAGGTCAATAAAAGCTAGAGGGAGAGGATGAGGGGTTACTAGTAAGCAATGGATATGGGGTCGAAATATGGGGTCGAATTTAACATGTAAGTTAGCAACAAAATTTAGGGGGCCAAGTAAGTGAGAGGGGGGGGGGCGTAGGTGATCTGTAACTATGAAGAATAAATATCATAAATTGAAAGGAAGTTGGGAGAATTTTTGACTAAACACATGATGAAGATAATGTTAGCAATAAAGATTTTTGGAAGAGAAGGCATGAGAGAGAGAGAGAGAGAGAGAGAGAGAGAGAGAGAGAGAGAGAGAGAGAGAGAGAGAGAGAGAGAGAGAGAGAGAGAGAGAGAGAGAGAGAGAGAGAGAGAGAGAGAGAGAGAGAGAGAGAAGAGTAGTAAATAAGTTTGAGGATTGAGGAAGAGAAAAGGCGGAAGTGATAGAGATATCATGGACGTTGGAAGATTCGTTGATAATGCAGCTATAATTAAGAGAGAAGTGATGAGTTAGCAATAGGTAGAAAGACTGAAAGAGTGAGGTCAATAAAAGCTAGAGGGAGAGGATGAGGGGTTACTAGTAAGCAATGGATATGGGGTCGAAATATGGGGTCGAATTTAACATGTAAGTTAGCAACAAAATTTAGGGGGCCAAGTAAGTGAGAGGGGGGGGGGCGTAGGTGATCTGTAACTATGAAGAATAAATATCATAAATTGAAAGGAAGTTGGGAGAATTTTTGACTAAACACATGATGAAGATAATGTTAGCAATAAAGATTTTTGGAAGAGAAGGCATGAGAGAGAGAGAGAGAGAGAGAGAGAGAGAGAGAGAGAGAGAGAGGAGAGAGAGAGAGAGAGAGAGAGAGAGAGAGAGAGATGAGAGAGAGAGAGAGAGAGAGAGGAGAGAGAGAGAGAGAGAGAGAGAGAGAGAGAGAGAGAGAGAGAGAGAGAGAGAGAGAGAGAGAGAGAGAGAGAGAGAGAGAGAGAGAGAGAGAGAGAGAGAGAGAGAGAGAGAGAGAGAGAGAGAGAGAGAGAGAGAGAGAGAGAGAGAGAGAGAGAGAGAGAGAGAGAGAGAGAGAGAGAGAGAGAGAGAGAGAGAGAGAGAGAGAGAGAGAGAGAGAGAGAGAGAGAGAGAGAGAGAGAGAGAGAGAGAGAGAGAGAGAGAGAGAGAGAGAGAGAGAGAGAGAGAGAGAGAGAGAGAGAGAGAGAGAGAGAGAGAGAGAGAGAGAGGGGGGGGGGAGATAAAGAGAGTCAGATGGAAAGATGATGGGGGAAAAGGAATTCCTAGATAACCTAATTTAAAATCCTTAACAGATCGAACAATGATCACAACAGATCCACTGTAAGGCCACGCTGACATTTGATAGTGTTTACAATCAGCCTTGACCTTTGAAACCTATTTCTTTAATGATAGACTTGCGGTGTCTGGAAGACCGATTACTGGAACCCTAGCTATTATGTTTACAAGAGAGCCGCTTGAACGTCTGAGTCAGAGTGATAGAATGTACATACATCGGGGTTGTCATACATCGGGGTTGTCGTACGTCGGGGTTGTCATACATCGGGGTTGTCATACATCGGGGTTGTCATACATTGGGGTTGTCATACATGGAGGTTGTCATACATCGGGGTTGTCATACATGGAGGTTGTCATACATCGGGGTTGTCATACATGGAGGTTGTCATACATCGGGGTTGTCATACATGGAGGTTGTCATACATCGGGGTTGTCATACATTGGGGTTGTCATACATCGGGGTTGTCATACATGAAGGTTGTCATACATCGGGGTTGTCATACATTGGGGTTGTCATACATCGGGGTTGTCATATATGGAGGTTGTCATACATCGGGGTTGTCATACATGGAGGTTGTAATATATCGGGGTTGTCATACATGGAGGTTGTCATACATCGGGGTTGTCATACATTGGGGTTGTCATACATCGGGGTTGTCATACATGGAGGTTGTCATACATGAAGGTTGTCATACATTGGGGTTGTCATACATGGAGCTTGTCATACATCGGGGTTGTCATACATAGGGGTTGTCATATACTGAGGTTCCCCCACATCTCAGTAAAATTGAATTTTTTTTAAATTTAAGGACGACATTTTCATACGAATGTAACACCAATATGGCGATGGCTTCTTTAAACATTATATATCAAGTCTTTCTTTGTCTAAATATCCCATAACAATATCACACAGTCATTCTAGCACTTAGATTAGATCTAGCGCTCAGATTACATCTATCATCTAGCGCTTTATAACTTAGTTCTAGCACTTAGTTTAGCTCCAGCACTTAGTTTAGCTCTTGCCCTTAGATTAGCTCTATTGCTTAGATTAGTTCTTGCACTTAGTTTAGCTCAAGTACATAGTTTAAATCTAACACTTAGTTTAACTATAGCACATAATTTAGCTCTAGCACTTAAACTCCAGCACTTAGTTTAGCGCAAGCTCTTCGATTTAGCTATAAAACTTTAATTCAGCTCTATAGCACTAAATGTTGCTCGGGCACTACAAAGTAGATCTAGCACCAATGTTCCCATTAAGCTGCGCGGCCGCGCAGATATCTGACCGACGCCGCGCAGCAGTTTAGAATTACCGCGCAGCAAATTTTGTAAAATATCGAACCCAAAAAATGGATGCTGTGCAACTTTGCACACGACATTTTGTGCTTTGAACAGGGACAAATGAATCTTAGAGGAAACATTGTCTAGCTCTATAGTTTCTCTATAGCTTATTATTTTAGCTTCAAGTTAACTATCTGCTATGATCATCCTGGTGAAAATGAAAAGTAAGTAAACATTTATCTTAACATTTTTAACGGTTTGAAAAGAGAGTCGGAGTTAATTAGCACGTTTCTTGTATTATTTAACAGCACACCATCCTTGCATGTAAATCCACGTTGTATTTTCTTCGTAAAAAAAAATAAATCTAATTACCGGTAGACATAATTTCACATGATGCTAGGCACTAGCTGTCAAGAGTCAAATTATTTAATTATCAAAAGTTCTATTTATCATTTTTCCCTCACGAAAATTTCTCGCTTACCATTTTTATCAGTTTACCCACAATGCAACGGGTCTAGCCGGGTGAGCAGGTTTTGAACTTGAACTATCCCTTAACCTGTTGTTTGGTCGTTGGGGCACCATCGTGAACTGCTCATTAACACACGCCATTTGTCCAGGTCCTGTGCTATGCTGCCCTTTGACAGTCGCTGAATGACAGGCCGGTCCACTATTTGATATCGTCCTCCCATCTCTTCTTTTGTCTGCCTTTCCTTCCTCCCTGGACTGGGCCTTGCAATATAGTTTTTGCGAGACCTCCAGTTCTTGTCACGTCTCCGTACCATCGTAGTTTCCTCTTCTTAATGGAGGTGAGCAGGTTTAGGCCATTCAAAATGTCCGTTATGCCAAGTAATAACACTTTCAAAGTGTCAATAGTAGAAATTAAGCGTTGATAGAGGAAATGTCTATAATTCTTTTTTATTTTTATAAAAAAATATTTTGTTAAAGATTATCTTCGACACAAAGAGAATGGCACCTATCATGTGTGTACCTTGTCTTTCCTTTCCTTAAATTGTATGGCTCATACAAACAGTTTTAAAAGTTTTAGACACACCGCTGATAGTGGAGATTTTAGAACCGTCTTTATCATGAGTCTTGCAGCATGAATTGTTGATAGCACACAGAGGTATGTCCTAATCAATAGCTGTCCCGGTGATCGCTCCAAGCGCATATTTTGATTACATCATCACACAAAACGGGAAGGGAAACGTTTCTTTCGGAATATAATGCTCGGTAGTGCAATTAGCGTGAAGAGTTGCCGTTCTTTCCGCACTGCAAGCTCATCCATCACGGATGCCACTACTAGTGGATGATGACAAGTGGATGATGACAACTAGTGTATGATGACAACTAATGGATGATGATATCTAGTGAAGGATGACAATTAGTGCATGATGACAGCTAGTGGATGATGACAACTAGTGGATGATGACAACTAGTGGATGATGACAACTAGTGGATGATGACAAGTGGATAATGACAACTAGTGGATGATGACAACTAGTAGATGATGACAACTAGTGGATGATGACAACTAGTGGATGATGACAACTAGTGGATGATGACAACTAGTGGATGATGACAACTAGTAGATGATGACAACTAGTGGATGATGACAACTAATGGATGATGACAACTAGTGGATGATGACAACTAGTGGATGATGACAACTAGTGGATGATGACAACTAGTGGATGATGACATGGATATGACAACTAGTGGATGATGACAACTAATGGATGATGACAACTAGTGATGATGACACTAGTGGATGATGACAACTAGTGGATGATGACAACTAGTGGATGATGACAACTAGTGGATGATGACAACTAGTGGATGATGACAACTAATGGATGATGACAACTAGTGGATGATGACAACTAGTAGATGATGACAACTAGTGGATGATGACAACTAGTGGATGATGACAACTAGTGGATGATGACAACTAGTGGATGATGACAACTAGTGGATGATGACAACTAATGGATGATGACAACTAGTGGATGATGACAACTAGTGGATGATGACAACTAATGGATGATGATATCTAGTTGAGGATGACAACTAGTGGATGATGACAACTAGTGGATGATGACAACTAGTGGATGATGATGACAACTAGTGGATGATGACAACTAGTGGATGATGACAACTAGTGGATGATGACAACTAGTGGATGATGACAACTAGTGGATGATGACAACTAGTGGATGATGACAACTAGTGGATGATGACAACTAGTGGATGATGACAACTAGTGGATGATGACAACTAGTGGATGATGACAACTAGTGGATGATGACAACTAATGGATGATGACAACTAGTGGATGATGACAACTAGTGGATGATGACAACTAGTGGATGATGACAACTAGTGGATGATGACAACTAGTGGATGATGACAACTAGTGGATGATGACAACTAGTGGATGATGACAACTAGTGGATGATGACAACTAGTGGATGATGACAACTAGTGGATGATGACAACTAGTGGATGATGACAACTAATGGATGATGATATCTAGTTGAGATGACAACTAGTGGATGATGACAACTAGTGGATGATGACAACTAGTGGATGATGACAACTAGTGGATGATGACAACTAGTGGATGATGACAACTAGTGGATGATGACAACTAGTGGATGATGACAAACTAGTTGATGATGACAACTAATGGATGATGAATCTAGTTGAGATGACAACTAGTAGATGGATGATGACAACTAGTGGATGATGACAACTAGTGGATGATGACAAACTAGTTGATGATGACAACTAATGGATGATGATATCTAGTTGAGGATGACAACTAGTGGATGATGACAACTAGTGGATGATGACAACTAGTGGATGATGACAACTAGTGGATGATGACAACTAGTGGATGATGACAACTAGTTGATGATGACAACTAATGGATGATGATATCTAGTTGAGATGACAACTAGTGGATGATGACAACTAGTGGATGATGACAACTAGTGGATGATGACAACTAGTGGATGATGACAACTAGTGGATGATGACAACTAGTTGATGATGACAACTAATGGATGATGATATCTAGTTGATGATGACAACTAGTGGATGATGACACTAGTAGATGATGACAACTAGTTGATGATGACAACTAATGGATGATGATATCTAGTTGAGGATGACAACTAGTGGATGATGACAACTAGTGGATGATGACAACTATGGATGATGATACTAGTGATGATGACAACTAGTGGATGATGACAACTAGTGGATGATGACAACTAGTGGATGATGATATCTAGTTGATGATGACAACTAATGGATGATGACAGCTAGTAGATGATGACAACTAGTGGATGATGACAACTAATGGATGATGACAACTAGTGATGATGAAAACTAGTGGATGATGACAACTAGTGGATGATGAAATCTAGTGGATGATGACAACTAATGGATGATGACAACTAGTAGATGATGAAAACTAGTTGATGATGACAACTAATGGATGATGATATCTAGTTGAGGATGACAACTAGTGGATGATGACAGCTAGTAGATGATGACAACTATGGATGATGACAACTAGTAGATGATGAAAACTAGTGATGATGACAACTAGTGGATGATGAAATCTAGTGGATGATGACAACTAATGGATGATGACAACTAGTAGATGATGAAAACTAGTTGATGATGACAACTAATGGATGATGATATCTAGTTGAGGATGACAACTAGTGGATGATGACAGCTAGTAGATGATGACAACTATGGATGATGACAACTAGTGAGATGATGAAAACTAGTTGATGATGACAACTAATGGATGATGATATCTAGTTGAGGATGACAACTAGTGGATGATGACACTAGTGATGATGACAACTATGGATGATGAAAACTAGTTGATGATGACAACTAATGGATGATGATATCTAGTGAGATGACAACTAGTGGATGATGAAAACTAGTGGATGATGACAACTAATGGATGATGATATCTAGTTGAGATGACAACTAGTAGATGATGACAAACTAGTGGATGATGACAACTAGTGGATGATGAAAACTAGTTGATGATGACAACTAATGGATGATGATATCTAGTTGAGGATGACAACTAGTGGATGATGAAAACTAGTTGATGATGACAACTAATGGATGATGACAAACTAGTTGATGATGACAACTAGTGGATGATGAAATCTAGTTGATGATGACAACTAGTGGATGATGACAACTAGTGGATGATGACAACTAGATGAGATGATGACAACTAGTAGATGATGACAACTAGTGGATGATGACAACTAGTGGATGATGAAAACTAGTTGATGATGACAACTATGGATGATGATACTAGTTGAGATGACAACTAGTGGATGATGAAAACTAGTGGATGATGACAACTAGTGGATGATGAAAACTAGTGATGATGACAACTAATGGATGATGATATCTAGTTGAGGATGACAACTAGTGGATGATGACAGCTAGTAGATGATGACAACTAATGGATGATGACAACTAGTAGATGATGAAAACTAGTTGATGATGACAACTAGTGGATGATGAAATCTAGTGGATGATGACAACTAATGGATGATGACAACTAGTGATGATGACAACTAGTTGATGATGACAACTAATGGATGATGATATCTAGTTGAGGATGACAACTAGTGGATGATGCAGCTAGTGATGATGACAACTAGTGGATGATGACAACTAGTGGATGATGAAATCTAGTGGATGATGACAACTAATGGATGATGACAACTAGTAGATGATGAAAACTAGTTGATGATGACAACTAATGGATGATGATATCTAGTTGAGGATGACAACTAGTGGATGATGACAGCTAGTAGATGATGACAACTAGTGGATGATGACAACTAATGGATGATGACAACTAGTAGATGATGAAAACTAGTTGATGATGACAACTAATGGATGATGATATCTAGTTGAGGATGACAACTAGTGGATGATGACAACTAGTGGATGATGACAACTAGTGGATGATGACAACTAGTGGATGATGAAAACTAGTGGATGATGACAACTATGGATGATGAACTAGTGATGATGACAACTAGTGGATGATGACAACTAGTAGATGATGACAACTAGTGGATGATGAAAACTAGTGATGATGACAACTAGTGGATGATGAAATCTAGTGGATGATGACAACTAATGGATGATGACAACTAGTAGATGATGACAACTAGTTGATGATGACAACTAATGGATGATGATATCTAGTTGAGGATGACAACTAGTGGATGATGACAGCTAGTAGATGATGACAACTAGTGGATGATGACAACTAGTGGATGATGAAATCTAGTGGATGATGACAACTAATGGATGATGACAACTAGTAGATGATGACAACTAGTGGGATGATGACAACTAATGGATGATGACAACTAGTGGATGATGACAACTAGTGGATGATGACAACTAGTGGATGATGAAAACTAGTGGATGATGACAACTAGTGGATGATGACAACTAGTAGATGATGACAACTAGTGGATGATGACAACTATGGATGATGACAACTAGTGGATGATGACAACTAGTGGATGATGACAACTAGTGGATGATGACAACTAGTGGATGATGACAACTAGTGGATGATGAAAACTAGTGGATGATGACAACTAGTGGATGATGACAACTAGTGGATGATGACAACTAGTGTGATGACTGGATGAAAACTAGTGGATGATGACAACTAGTGGATGATGACAATTAGTGGATGATGACAACTAATGGATGATGACAATTAGTGGATGATGACAACTAGTGGATGATGACAACTAGTGGATGATGACAACTAATGGATGATGATATCTAGTGGAGATGACAATTAGTGGATGATGACAGCTAGTGGATGATGACAACTAGTGGATGATGACAACTAGTGCATGATGACAGCTAGTGGATGATGACAACTAGTGGATGATGACAACTAGTGGATGATGACAACTAGTGGATGATGACAACTAGTGGATGATGACAGTGGATAATGACAACTAGTGGATGATGACAACTAGTGGATGATGACAACTAATGGATGATGACAACTAGTGGATGATGACAACTAATGGATGATGACAACTAGTGGATGATGACAACTAGTAGATGATGACAACTAGTGGATGATGACAACTAGTGGATGATGACAACTAATGGATGATGACAACTAGTGGATGATGACAACTAATGGATGATGACAACTAGTTGATGATGACAACTAGTTGATGATGACAACTAATGGATGATGATATCTAGTTGAGGATGACAACTAGTGGATGATGACAGCTAGTAGATGATGACAACTAGTGGATGATTACAACTAGTGGATGATGACAACTAGTGGATGATGATATCTAGTTGAGGATGACAACTAGTGGATGATGACAGCTAGTAGATGATGACAACTAGTGGATGATTACAACTAGTGGATGATGACAACTAGTGGATGATGACAACTAGTGGATGATGACAAGTAGTGGATGATGACAACTAGTTGATGATGACAACTAATGGATGATGATATCTAGTTGAGGATGACAACTAGTGGATGATGACAGCTAGTAGATGATGACAACTAGTTGATGATGACGAACTAATGGATGATGATATCTAGTTGAGGATGACAACTAGTGGATGATGACAGCTAGTGGATGATGACAACTAATGGATGATGACAACTAGTAGATGATGAAAACTAGTTGATGATGACAACTAGTGGATGATGAAATCTAGTGGATGATGACAACTAATGGCTGATGACAACTAGTAGATGATGAAAACTAGTTGATGATGACAACTAATGGATGATGACAACTAGTGGATGATGACAACTAGTGGATGATGACAACTACTGGATGATGACAACTAGTTGATGATGACAACTAGTGGATGATGATATCTAGTTGAGGATGACAACTAGTGGATGATGACAGCTAGTGGATGATGACAACTAATGGATGATGACAACTAGTAGATGATGAAAACTAGTTGATGATGACAACTAATGGATGATGATATCTAGTTGAGGATGACAACTAGTGGATGATGACAGCTAGTGGATGATGACAACTAATGGATGATGACAACTAGTAGATGATGAAAACTAGTTGATGATGACAACTAATGGATGATGATATCTAGTTGAGGATGACAACTAGTGGATGATGACAACTAATGGATGATGACAACTAGTAGATGATGAAAACTAGTTGATGATGACAACTAGTGGATGATGAAATCTAGTGGATGATGACAACTAATGGATGATGACAACTAGTAGATGATGAAAACTAATGGATGATGATATCTAGTTGAGGATGACAACTAATGGATGATGATATCTAGTTGAGGATGACAACTAGTGGATGATGACAACTAGTTGATGATGACAACTAATGGATGATGATATCTAGTTGAGGATGACAACTAGTGGATGATGACAGCTAGTGGATGATGACAACTAGTGGATGATGACAACTAATGGATGATGACAACTAGTAGATGATGACAACTAGGGGATGATGACAACTAATGGATGATGACAACTAGTGGATGATGAAAACTAGTGGATGATGAAAACTAGTGGATGATGACAACTAGTGGATGATGACAATTAGTGGATGATGACAACTAATGGATGATGACAATTAGTGGATGATGACAACTAGTGGATAATGACAACTAGTAGATGATGACAACTAGTGGATGATGACAACTAGTGGATGATGAAAACTAGTGGATGATGACAACTAGTGGATGATGAAAACTAGTGGATGATGACAACTAGTGGATGATGACAACTATTTGATGATGACAACTAGTGGATGATGACAACTAGTGGATGATGAAAACTAGTGGATGATGACAACTAGTGGATGATGACAATTAGTGGATGATGACAACTAATGGATGATGACAATTAGTGGATGATGACAACTAGTGGATGATGACAACTAGTGGATGATGACAACTAATGGATGCTGATATCTAGTGGAGGATGACAATTAGTGGATGATGACAGCTAGTGGATGATGACAACTAGTGGATGATGACAACTAGTGGATGATGATATCTAGTGGAGGATGACAATTAGTGGATGATGACAGCTAGTGGATGATGACAACTAGTGGATGATGACAACTAGTGGATGATGACAATTAGTAGATGATGACAACTAGTGGATGATGACAACTAGTGGATGATGACAACTAGTGGATGATGACAACTAGTGGATGATGACAACTAGTGGATGATGACAATTAGTGGATGATGACAACTAATGGATGATGACTACTAGTGGATGATGACAACTAGTGGATGATGACAACTAGTGGATGATGACAACTAGTGGATGATGACAACTAGTGGATGATGACAATTAGTGGATGATGACAGCTAGTGGATGATGACAACTAGTGGATGATGACAACTAGTGGATGATGACAACTAGTGGATGATGACAACTAGTGGATGATGACAACTAATGGATGATGATATCTAGTGTAGGATGACAATTAGTGTATGATGACAGCTAGTGGATGATGATAACTAGTGGATGATGACAGTTAACACCGAGCCGATCTCCAACCGTTCATATTCCCTTTTTAAATCCTTTATATCAACTCGTGGTGTCTGGTTGAACCCTTGATTGATTGCTTGCTTGTCGCCAAACCTTTTGATCAATTTTTAACCCATTTGCTCGTAAGCTAGCGAGCTGAAATTTTGCAGGCAGTTTCGTACCAATAATAAAAACAATGTATCAAAATTTCATATCAATCGCATGTATCGTAATTAAATTATTGATTTTTTTAGATTATTTTATTTATTGCTATGTATCATGCTATTTTTTGAGATAGAGCGTCGCGGTGCGTATTATATTGAACAACCTTTCTGTCGCGCAATAAGGTGCGTATTTTATTGACAACAATTTTTATAAACATATTCCTGATCGGTGCGCATTATATTAAACATTTTTTATGACACAACTGCAATTTTGTATTTTTGGATGGTCTTGCGCTGCGTATTATTATGAACATTCTTTTAGTTATGTCTCGTACATAAAGGATTTATAGTCAAAAACTTGGTTTTTTACGGGTTTTTTTAATACTTGACGTCGATTATGGCGAGTCGGACAGAGAAATAAATGTAGAAGACATTTCATTGTTTGCTTTAAAAAAATCATTTTAAGGTGCAAATACTTGAATCAAAAGAATATAAATGTAAGAGATGAATCTGATTGGTACAAACTTGTCATCAGAAAGTTCTAACGAAATGCTAGAAACGAATATAGTAGATAAATGTGATACTATGGATGTAGAATATGAATTTTATACGATGATATCTCGATGATATCTCGATGATATGTCTATGATATCTCGATGATATCTTGATGATATCTCGATGATATCTCGATGATATCTCGTACAAGGTGCTGTCATTTGACTCCCAGGCTATCGTGGGGTTCTGGTGTGGTCTCTTCATCCCTGTCTTGTAATGTCATGAAATCCGCCCCAACCAATATCTCGTGACCAACAATGCGTCGGTGGTTCCTCCCCAACGACGTTCACTCGCGTTGTTTTGATTTCTTCATGCTGTAGTTTTTGCCCGTCCTTTTCCCCCTTTCTTTGCACTATCCATGAGCAAGTCTGCGGCGTATGCTACGCCGCGAGGCATTTCTAGTATCGTATATTTTACCCTACATTCTCAAAAAGCAAGATACGATACATTTTGTTTTTATTCCGATGCACATATTGCAAAACTTGAAAGCAGTGAAACAGATGGCACTCACCCACAATAGATTTGCTCGGCGGACCCTCGTCAATACGCCTAACTGGCGGTTTCATGAATAAAACATAAAATATTCATAGCATCTGTTGGTCCGGTTATAATGTGTACACACGGCTCAACCGTCAAATGATATTGTGTACCCACAACTGGATCGTTTCATGGGATTGTGTACACGCCTTAATGTATTGTACGATGAATATGTTTTAATTAAGTGTACCTTTTGGTATCATATAATAGTAATATCACTGGCAATATTTCTACTCTCACTATACTATGTACGCTTACTCCTGCTCTTTCTTTTACATTCAAGCCGGAAACATAATATTAGTACAAGCATGCAGGTATATTTTCCCGGATAAGATGCACATTTAGCGTTAAGTGATGTTATGTTCCCAATTACAAGAGATCAAGAATGTCTAATTTAGAGTGCAACTTTAGAGTGCAATAGAAAATTATTGGAATTACTAGCAACAAAGCCCGTCCAAGGACGGACATAAGTGTAGGGTGACCTGTGAAGTTCATGGTAGGATATCACAAGATTACCCATCCCCGTCTGTCCAGAGACCCTACGCCCTACATCCCCCCCCCCACACCGCGGTGTGCCCAGAGACCCTAACTCCCCTCCACCCCGGATTGTCGAGAGACCCGCAGTCTCGACCGGCCATACATGTGTATCGCGTCGAAAATACTATACATTATAGTTATAACAACATTACCCACCCCCGTCTGCCCAGAGACCCTACCTCCCCCACACCGCTGTCTTATAATAAAGAGTTATAATAAATAATCCGTAAAAACAAAGTTTTTGACTACAAATCCCAAAGCGCACCGCTCAAAATAAACTCTTGGAAAAAAAATGCACCAACAATAACTCGTTTTGAACATCGTTCAATATGTAAATGAGATTTAATTTTTCTCCACCAGTGATTGGCTGTAGGAGTCAGTAGGAGTTTGAGGGACCAATCGCTATCGATGACCGGACAGAAAATTGCCTTTTATTATATAGGATACAATTAAAAGATTTCAAATCAATTCCAGTTAATTAATTTCCTTTTTAAAAACTTGAGTTACTTGTGTCTTGTATTTTGTCAAGTATCATCAGGTCTTTAGTAAGAGATTTTATGTCGATGATGACTTGGACACATTGTTTGCTGTACAGAGCACAGGACAATACTGCGTCCAGGTGTGTACAGAACACAGGACAATACTGCGTCCAGTTGTGTACAGAGCATAGGGCACTACTTTGGTCTAGGTGTGTACAGAGCACAAGACACTACTATGTCCAGGTGTGTACAGAGCACATGGCAATACTGCGTCCAGGTGTGTACAGGGCAAATGACACTACTTTGGTCTAGGTGTGTACAGAGCCCATGACACTACTATGTCCAGTTGTGTACAGAGCACAGGGCAATACTGTGTCCATGTGTGTACAGAGCATAGGGCACTACTTTGGTCCAGGTGTGTACAGAGCCCATGACACTACTATGTCCAGTTGTGTACAGAGCACAGGACAATACTGCGTCCAGGTGTGTACAGAGCATAGGGCACCACTTTGGTCCTGTGTGTACAGACCACAGGACACTACCGTGGTCCAGGTGTGTACAGAGCAATGGCAATACTGTGGTCCATGTGTGTACATGTCACTACTGTGGTCCAGGTGTGTACATGTCACTACTGTGGTCCAGGTGTGTACATGGTACTACTTTGGTCCAGGTGTGTACATGTCACTACTGTGGTCCAGGTGTGTACATGTCACTACTGTGGTCCAGGTGTGTACATGGTACTACTTTGGTCCAGGTTTGAACATGTCACTACTGTTGTCCAGGTGTGTACATGTCACTACTGTGGTCCAGGTGTGTACATGTCACTACTGTGGTCCAGGTGTGTACATGTCACTACTGTGGTCCAGGTGTGAACATGTCACTACTGTGGTCCAGGTGTGGCCAGAGCACATGTCACTATTCGTGCATTTGTTTATACCATAAGTGTTTTGTATCATCGCCAACAGTGTGCCACTTACAGATCGCAGTTTTCCACTGTTCACTAAATTTCCACCTACTATGTACATGTATATAAGACATTTAACTGGTGCTGTATCTATAAGGCCATCATTGTTTCCTACACTGACATAAAACATTCATAGACTGGCCATTTACTTGTCACTTCTGTCGTTGTTAGCCTATCATTAAAATCAGTTATTCCTTGTTGTCAGAGTAAACAAATGAATCCGTGGAACAATTTGTATGCTACCTCATTATCGCTGGGATTAACACGAGAGAAACCTCCTGAATAAGGTAGTTGATGTCTATCTTCAGTTTTCACGGAAGTAGATGTGTCTGATTCAAATGACACCTAAGCATAATGATGGAAAATTGCGAAATCTCTTCCAGTCGTGTATTTAGATATAAGAATGTAAGGAAAATTCTAGAATATCACCAGACGGGCAACTAGACTTAAAGAAAATATTTTGAAATTTAATTTCCAGACAACGCGGCTTTGAAAAGTGGCACATGCTCAATGCCTTACGAATAGGACTACTCTTTAGCTGAAAAATAATAGCGAAGTCAATAGTGCGCTCGCCTCACAAGTTGAGGGGTGTGGCTCCGAGCCCACGTTAAAGCCATAATAAATAAATAAAGGTAAAAAAATGATTTTTAAAAACCACGTTTTTACAAGCGGACTAAAAAGAAGAAAATAATTTAAAACTTATAAGTTCAAGTACTTTGATTTAATATGACTAAAAACGTGGGGCGGGCGCTTATGAGGTTTAACATATGCAGCTCACTCATACTCTCACTTATAGATCTCTTTTTTGCCTTCTAAATTAGAAATCTTTAATTTTTATACCAAACACCCGCCCCACGTTTTTAGTCATATTAAATATAAACGAGTTAATAAAAACGTGGTAAAATATTGATGAATGACTATCGCTAAAAAGTCCTCCGCTGACCTTGAGAGGAGATGGGCGCCGCCACGGTCTACCAAGCCCCAGGAAAGTTATAATGGAAACATTAGAACCCCCTACGACCACGAGGTTATGAAACAAAAAAAAACGATAGCCAAGCTATCGTTTTGATATAGTCACTGTCACTACCGCGATTTTTGAAGTTGTCATTGTCAGTTTTGAGAGTAGTGAAATTGTCACTGTCACTACCGTGAGTTGTGAGGTTGTCATCATCATTACTGTGAGCTTTAGTGTTGTCTCTGTCAGTTACAGTGTCATGGCATTCAAGTACAAAATTACTTAGAAGGGGAAATAACTCTTGTCGTGGGTGAGACTTAGTTCCATAAATACACTGGAGCCTTTTGTTTAAAGTTTAAAGCATCTCCCCACCCCACCCCCCACCCCTATCTTTAAAATAAGACGCCACTGATTATGTAAAAGCAGACGCTGCGGGCGGCCACATGTACATAATTACAATTTTAAAATTTACTCCTGCAATATTTCCCTGGTGAATGTTTTTAAGGTATCCCAGTGAGTGACCTGTAACCTTGACAACAAAGGGAAGTCACCAGTGGTAATAGCTTGTTGTGTCGACACTCATCAAAAGCCCTGACTCAAAGAAGCTTCCGCTCACGAAAGGTATTATGGGAAATGTCTTATTTGTCGTGAGGACATAAACAAGTGTTGATGATTGAAACATCGTGAAACGTGGTACCGTTAGCCAGGCGGGGAAACTAGGTCAGGGAGAAAACAAGATGGGGAGGGGCGGGGTGCAGGAAAGAGGAGAAAAGGGAATATGTGATGAGGAAAGGGAGATTTATATAAAATAATTTTTTTAATAATTTTTTTTTGAGTTTGTTTTTGTTTTTGTTCAAAGCTAATACATGGTTCCACGTGTAGCCGTTCAACAAGGTCAGACCTACAACAGAGATATGTTCATGTTTACTTTCTAGTAGGGATCCCTTGCCCAGATACCATGCTATGACAGCTAAATATAACCTAAGCTGAAGTAATATGTTTGAAGCCATAAAATGGGCCATATTTTTAAATGAAAGACATCTAAAATTAAACATAGTCATGCCATTAAGAAATTACAAATAATATACACAATACCTATTGCAACACTTAGAAAATATACTCTTGTGATTTTTAAAATACATTTTTCACTTGAATTAATTATAAACACGAAGTGATTATTCGGAGATATCTCCGTATAGCGCTGGACATTATAGACAGATATTTCCCATGATTCTTAGCGTCATACGTTTGGGCATTAGATTCTTGAACTCTAAGCGTCAAGTGGAGATTCGAGTTTCGATTGAGTCTTTTTTTTTAAAGGTTGTAGTTTCAGTTTTAGGGTCTGGGTTAGGTTTAGTTGTCTATTTTTTAAAATTAAAATAGAAAAAACAACAAATATAGCAACCAATAATCTGATTTATCGAGCGCACCGTTCTCTTTGCTTTTACCAAATTAATTTTAAAATCATAAATCTTTTAAAAATAATTTTAAGCTATGATAGGTGCATATATACTAAATTAGAACGGAGATTTTGTTTGTTTTTTTAAAGAAGAAATCTCCGTATAACGCCTCCCATCCGAGTATGAGGAGGACTCGATCCAGAATTTAAAAAAACTATATCCCGTTATGCAGGGCCGTCTTAACGCATAGGCCCGTTGGGCATTTGCCCGGGGGCCCAAGAACATAGGGGCCCCATGGGAATATGTTTATTTATATATAATATGTTTATTTATTTTTTTATTCCTGTGGGGGAGGGGCCCAACACACCTTCTTTGCCCGGGGGCCCAAACTGGTGTAAAGACGGCAATGCCGTTATGGAGAAAACTCAATCCCGTTATGAGGAAAACTCTATTCTTGTTTCCCGATGAAAAGCGAAAACACCGTCAATGATGAACCCAAGCTGCCAGTGTTTCAAGCTGAGAGTTCACGGGGGGGGGGCAAAAGACTTGGCCTCAGGGTAAGCGATGATGCAATGAGCAACACCATGCCATGCAGACTCCTGTCTTTGACGCTGTGCTGTCAGTGTCAGGTTGTTTGTATCACGAATCACGATGATGTGTCTTGACCATCGATAGCAAATGTCAGTGTTGTCAGTGAGTAGTGCTGTCAGTCTATTTTCTGAGAGCGCAACCTTTATAAACATGTTTCTTACAGTTATGCCGAGTAGATTATACTCATTACTAACGGGATGGGGTTGGTGTTTCTTTTTTTTTAAAATAAAAATAATAATTTGTAAATGTTCAGTGTTCAATAATCCCCAAATCCGCATTTATTTATTATCGATTCTTTTCTTGATTCAAATGGTCAGACCATCTTGACAGGATCGTTCTCTATTTGTTTTAATAATAAATTTTATGTGTATCTTTTCTCATGACACCATTATGAGTACTTCCGTTTTGTACACTATAATTTAAAAAAACAAACATTTTGTGGCTATTTATTTATCTGTTTACTTACCGTATATACTGGATCGCAGGCCGACCTTTTTTGGACAAAATCTAGGGGGAAACTGTGTGTGTGTGTGTGGGGGGGGGAGGGGTCGGCTTATGAGTGGGTTATAGGTGATTTCTGCATGGATATTGAATATCGATGTTGTTATTGTAGATTATCAATGTCCTTTTCTACATTCTACAAGATTCGACTGCTCTATCAGAAGCTATAATATATTATTAAAAATCAGCATTTACCTTATTAATCATTTTTTTTGTGTGAACATTTTAATAAATTGTTTTACAAATTTTGTTTTCAACCACGAATTTTAATGTACGCGCTTTCGTCACTGTTTCCCAAATTTTTTTAAAAAAATACCAGTAGCTCTTGCCTAACAAAGAGCAGAAAGACAAAGATAGGCAGTAAAAAGTAAACAATCTTAATGACCGATTTAGCTTGTAGTTTAAAAAAATATGTACCATTTTTTTAAAAGCTGTCCTATTATTTTTGGGGGGTCGGCTTGCGATCGGGTTATACACTTTTAATACTTTTCCCTTCCATAAGTGGGGGGTTGGCTTATTTACGAAGGGGCTAATAGAACGAGTATATACGGTATTTATTCATTTATTTTACGTGCGATCAAAGCAAATTAAAAATTTGGTATTATTTAAAAAGCGAAACAAACACAAGAAGACCCATTTAAATGCTATTCAAATAAATTCTGAAATTAAAGTTTCGAAATGTTTAGCTACAATTAATAACTTATTAGTAATAATATTTCAAAATAAATATTATAATTATTTGTAAATATAAAATACCAACAAAACCATCTTAAAATCTCCGCAGGAATGTCCTTTTCACTTTTTTTTAATAATAAAAAATATATAAATTTTATTATTTTTTGTATGGGAGGAGGAAGGAGTGATGGAGTTACTGTCTCGGGGGAAATGGTCATCTTTGGACAGAGTCCAGACAAAAGACGCATTGATTTTTAAAAAGGGACCAACCATGTGAAATTAGTTTATCTTCCCGTCCAAATCAAATTATAGCTGAATTTTACTGTGCGTTGTACGTAGCAAATATCTTCCACAATCACAAGCCGCTGAGCAACACTCAACTTATTGACCTAGCGAACTCGGACAATGACCGGACACTGGTCAACAAACAAACCCACAGCCCTCCCCCCGCGCCCAGTGGCCAGGGCATCCCCCCCCCCACATTACAACAACACTCATGTTTAACTTACTGTTAGTTCTTTGTTCAACTACAACGTCACATGACCAACGGCTCAATAGTCAGCAACCACAGGAACACATCAACAACAGCACAATCCATGCGTTGATCACATCCACTATCCACTAGCAAGTTGTAGACACGTGTTCAATAGGGGCAAGTTGGCAGATAATAGCGTGAGTGCTCGCACACGACTGAGGGAGGGGGAGCACACACACACCGCTCGGAAGAACACAAAGCCGGGATGAGAAGCGGGCGAGGGCTTCCGTCGGCCTTATTATAAGGTCTGAGCGAACAGACCGGGTTCACCGGCGTGTGAGTGGGGGGGGGGAGGGTGCTTGTTGACGTGCAGGCATTCACACGTTGTTTCTTTGTTTACTGGGTACCCTCCAATGTCTATTCTTGTTTGTGTGTTGTAAATGTCATGTGAAGGTGTAACATTTGTGTGTGTAATCTCATGTGTTGTGTGTCCTTTATTCCACAAGGCACGTGTTGACTGGGCTGCATGCAAATAAATGCTCCATTCATAATGTGTGGCATGTGTCTACCCTGTGTCAATCTTCCACTCATGATGTAGGGCATGTGTCTACCCTGTGTCAATCTTCCACTCATGATGTGGGGCATGTGTCTACACTATGTCAATCTTCCACTCATGATGTGTGGCATGTGTCTACACTATGTCAATCTTCCACTCATGATGTGTGGCATGTGTCTACCCTGTGTCAATCTTCCACTCATGATGTGTGGCATGTGTCTACCCTGTGTCAATCTTCCACTCATGATGTGGGGCATGTGTCTACCCTGTGTCAATCTTCCACTCATGATGTGTGGCATGTGTCTACCCTGTGTCAATCTTCCACTCATGATGTGTGGCATGTGTCTACCCTGTGTCAATCTTCCACTCATGATGTGTGGCATGTGTCTAACCTGTGTCAATCTTCCACTCATGATGTGTGGCATGTGTCTAACCTGTGTCAATGCTCCACTCATGATGTGTGTCATGTGTCTACCCTGTGTCAATCTTCCACTCATGATGTGTGGCATGTGTCTACCCTGTGTCAATCTTCCACTCATGATGTGTGGAATGTGTCTACCCTGTGTCAATCTTCCACTCATGATGTGTGGCATGTGTCTACACTATGTAAATGCTCCTCTCATGATGTGTGGCATGTGTCTACACTATGTCAATGATCCACTCATGATGTGTGGCATGTGTCTACACTATGTCAATGATCCACTCATGATGTGTGGCATGTGTCTACCCTGTGTCAATCTTCCACTCATGATGTGTGGCATGTGTCTACACTATGTAAATGCTCCTCTCATGATGTGTGGCATGTGTCTACACTATGTCAATGATCCACTCATGATGTGTGGCATGTGTCTACACTATGTCAATGATCCACTCAAGATGTGTGGCATGTGTCTACACTATGTAAATGCTCCTCTCATGATGTGTGGCATGTGTCTACACTATGTCAATGATCCACTCATGATGTGTGGCATGTGTCTACACTATGTCAATGATCCACTCAAGATGTGTGGCATGTGTCTACACTATGTCAATGCTCCACTGATGATAGGTGTCCAATTGGTTCTTCATGGATTTATCTGTAGACATTTTTGTTGGGGAAACAATCTCTGTCCCGTTGCTCTAACACACACTACGTTTATCTAACACACACTACGTTTCTCTAACATACACAACTTTTCTCTAACATACATAACGTTTCTCTAACACACACGTTTCTCTAACACACACGTTTCTCTAACATACACAACTTTTCTCTAACATACATAACATTTCTCTAACACACACGTTTCTCTAACAAACACGTTTCTCTAACATACACAACTTTTCTCTAACATACATATCGTTTCTCTAACACACACGTTTCTCTAACATACACAACTTTTCTCTAACATACATAACATTTCTCTAACACACACGTTTCTCTAACACACACGTTTCTCTAACATACACAACTTTTCTCTAACATACATATCGTTTCTCTAACACACACGTTTCTCTAACACACTACGTTTCTCTAACATACACAACTTTTCTCTAACATACATAACGTTTCTCTAACACACACGTTTCTCTAACACACACGTTTCTCTAACATACACAACTTTTCTCTAACATACATATCGTTTCTCTAACACACACGTTTCTCTAACACACACGTTTCTCTAACATACACAACTTTTCTCTAACATACATAACATTTCTCTAACACACACGTTTCTCTAACACACACGTTTCTCTAACATACACACCTTTTCTCTAACATACATATCGTTTCTCTAACATACACGTTTCTCTAACACACACGTTTCTCTAACATACACAACTTTTCTCTAACATACATAACATTTCTCTAACACACACGTTTCTCTAACACACACGTTTCTCTAACATACACAATTTTTCTCTAACATACATATCGTTTCTCTAACACACACGTTTCTCTAACACACACGTTTCTCTAACACACACGTTTCTCTAACACACACGTTTCTCTAACACACACGTTTCTCGAACATAAAAAACGTTTCTCTAACACACACGTTTCTCTAACACACACGTTTCTCTAACACACACGTTTCTCTAACACACACGTTTCTCTAACACACACGTTTCTCTAACACACACGTTTCTCGAACATAAAAAACGTTTCTCTAACACACACGTTTCTCTAACACACACGTTTCTCTAACACACACGTTTCTCTAACACACTACGTTTCTCTAACATACACAACTTTTCTCTAACATACATAACGTTTCTCTAACACACACGTTTCTCTAACACACACGTTTCTCTAACACACACGTTTCTCTAACACACACGTTTCTCGAACATAAAAAACGTTTCTCTAACACACACGTTTCTCTAACACACACGTTTCTCTAACACACACGTTTCTCTAACACACACGTTTCTCTAACACACACGTTTCTCTAACACACACGTTTCTCGAACATAAAAAACGTTTCTCTAACACACACGTTTCTCTAACACACACGTTTCTCTAACACACACGTTTCTCTAACACACACGTTTCTCTAACACACACGTTTCTCTAACACACACGTTTCTCGAACATAAAAAACGTTTCTCTAACACACACGTTTCTCTAACACACACGTTTCTCTAACACACACGTTTCTCTAACACACTACGTTTCTCTAACATACACAACTTTTCTCTAACATACATAACGTTTCTCTAACACACACGTTTCTCTAACACACACGTTTCTCTAACACACACGTTTCTCTAACACACACGTTTCTCGAACATAAAAAACGTTTCTCTAACACACACGTTTCTCTAACACACACGTTTCTCTAACACACACGTTTCTCTAACACACACGTTTCTCTAACACACACGTTTCTCTAACACACACGTTTCTCGAACATAAAAAACGTTTCTCTAACACACACGTTTCTCTAACACACACGTTTCTCTAACACACACGTTTCTCTAACACACACGTTTCTCTAACACACACGTTTCTCTAACACACACGTTTCTCGAACATAAAAAACGTTTCTCTAACACACACGTTTCTCTAACACACACGTTTCTCTAACACACACGTTTCTCTAACACACACGTTTCTCTAACACACACGTTTCTCTAACACACACGTTTCTCTAACACACACGTTTCTCTAACACACACGTTTCTCGAACATAAAAAACGTTTCTCTAACATACACAACGTTTCTCCATCAATCCCGTTTATTCTTGTGTCATTCTTATAAATAACAATAAGAAGGACACATGTAATATGTTAGCAAACCATTGACACACGTCTAAACGTTATTAAAATGATGACATCAGCGCACACCTGGTGCCTATGTAGAATGTCCATGCATGTTTTTTTATGACTTAAACACTTGTCCTTTTCACGCAAACACAATTGCTTGAACATGAAAAGTGTATTTAGCAAACCGTTGGGCAGATTCAAATCTTACATCAGATAAGACAAGACTTCATCGTCATTGGCAGTGAACAGTTCATCATCTGGGCCTCGAGACACGAGCATCGTGACTTTCCGAACCTGTCCAGTAATGTAATATCCTGCAACTAGAAATAAATAACTTCAGTGTAACTGACGAATTTTTCTAAGTTAACTGTTATTTTTAACCACGTTTTTATTAACTTGCTTTCGTGCCTGTCTGTCTGTTCGCAATTTTTCAAATTTGCCAACGTAAAATTAAACCATTTTTGATGGTCCCAGAGAGCTCAAATTTTTACCACCGATAGATCTTGGATGAAAATAAATCGTATCAAAGTTTCAGAACGATCGAATGTACCGTAATTAACTTAATGCATTTTTTAGTTTATCTCTATATAAGCATCTGTATCCGACTGCCGTTTTTAAATTTCACGTACCGAGTTCAGTATAAGACAGTATGAAGACAGTGTGAAGACAGTGAGAAGACATTGTGAAGACAGTATGAAGACAGTATGAAGACAGTGTGAAGACAGTGTGAAGACAGTGTGAAGACAGTATGAAGACAGTATGAAGACAGTATGAAGACACTATCAAGACAGTATGAAGACAGTATGAAGACAGTATGAAGATGTGAACATAAAAGAAAGATTCCCACGGTTTCACCAAACTGAATTGAGAATATGATGTTGGTGTTTGGTGACAAGGTTTATGTTCTACAAGATGCATCAATGTAAACAAATATCTTCTTTCAAAGTGTAACTTTAAGTAGAAAACAATGAATACGAAACAAATGTTAACATTAATTATGAGGCCAGCAATATAGACACAAGAAAGGTCACAACCAATGTTACCTCTAAGATATGTTTGTCTGTGTGCAAGATAGAAAACACGTTTGCCTCCATTATTAGGTGACAATTGTACACCCCCAAAACACATATATAATCTTTATTAAAGATTGCAGCACGGCGTCAAGGTCATTGGTCACGACTGTACGGAGTTGGAAACTATATCTGTAGGGGTCAGCTTTCCCGACCAGCTCCAACAAAGTGGTCCACAGAAAGTCAAACAAACAAAGTGGTCCACAGAAAGTCAATCAAACAAAGTGGTCCACAGAAAGTCAATCAAACAAAGTGGTCCACAGAAAGTCAATCAAACAAAGTGGTCCACAGAAAGTCAAACAAACAAAGTGGTCCACAGAAAGTCAAACAAACAAAGTGGTCAACAGAAAGTCAATCAAACAAAGTGGTCCACAGAAAGTCAATCAAACAAAGTGGTCCACAGAAAGTCAATCAAACAAAGTGGTCCACAGAAAGTCAAACAAACAAAGTGGTCCACAGAAAGTCAAACAAACAAAGTGGTCCACAGAAAGTCAATCAAACAAAAACAACATCAAGTTCTTGTGGGAGTTATCGAGAGGCTTTTCTAATATACAAAATTGTTAGAGAATGAGCCTCGGGGCCCTGTAGGCCATGTTTGTCCTATCATTAAGATGAGGGATTAGAAGCATGCATTCTAACCCATCTGGGAAACCAACCACTGATTATTTTCGACATTCGTTTAAAATATCATTTCTGAGCCGCATTTACATCATCATCATCATCATCATCATCATCATCATCATCATCACTGTATGTAAATGTGAAGTCGTCAAGACCAATCTGTGATTGCTTGTGACGCAGAGAGACATTGTTATAGAGCCCCAAGAACAAACACGTATTTTACCAAAACGGTGAGATCTACATTCATTGGTACAGCCACAATAAATTGCGTTGTCTGACTAACAGCAAAAAATTTGAAAATAACTGTAAAGTTATTCCATTAGACAAACGAAATTTCATATAATGTTCATCTTTACATATGGACCTATCTCAAGAATTAAACTAAACCATAGGCGACATTCGTCTAATCTTGTTGGTAACGAATTGCACTGATCCTTCCAACAACTTGCTCTTTTATTTCAAACTTCAAATCTTATGTTTACCAACCATTAACCCTTTCATTTTCACCAATAATCAAATGCTCCTCAACCACTGACTCTAACACTCCCACCAACAAATCATATGTTTTTTCATTCACTGACTGTTTCATTCCCAACAACTAATGCAATGCTATCCACTTACTGACTGAATCATTTCAACATACCCATCATTTCAATCTCATCCATCAAGCTTATGATTCCCACCCACTGACTCTAACATTCCCACGCACTGACTCTAACATTCCCACCCACTGACTCTAACATTCCCACCCACTGACTCTAACATTCCCACCCACTGACTCTATTATTCCCACCCACTGACTCTAACATTACCAAACACTGACTCTAACATTACCTCTTACTGATGGACCCAACCGTTGAAAAAACAGAAAAGAAAATTTGTATTTTGCTGATTGTTTAATATTTATTTATAAAATTGTTTGTTTATTACTATCATAAAAAACATTTTGACGCCCCTTCGCCTCCACCTAAAGGCCATACTTTCAGAACCCATGTTAAGATAAGAATTAGCAGCCTCCTGTTATTTAATTGTAATTAATTAATACAATTATTTAATATTATTTCACTTTTCGCACTTCCCGTTTATCACAATGAAAGCGTTCAACCTTCACTGTAGCTAATTGTTTACTATGAATTTACTTGTTTCAAACATGCATGTCTGAGACACCACCGCTAAGAGGCGTAAGATTTTGTTGTTTTTTTTTAAAATTGATTAACTGGATCCTTCAATCAAAACAAGACCACTGTCACGTTGATGGAGTCAATGGACGGCAGGCTATTTTTAGAACAAGATCAGCTTATTTTGGGCCCGGAGATAGTTGCTTTAAATATCGCCTCGGGCTATTTTAGGACATGTTGTTCAGAACATTCTGTGGCTCAAGGAAATTGACCTCTAGTGGTAGCGAATGTCGCATTTCCATGTCCTTAAACTTTAACATTTGGGCTTTCTGCTTTGTATTATTTTTAATTGTTGTTTTGTCACTTTAAGCAAGGTGTTTACCGTTAAATCCTCCATTTTGATGTTTTATTTCTTCGAAAGATTAGTGCATGTTTTATGGGACAGGGACTCTCAAACTTATTTCTTATAGGGACCAGTAATCGTGAAGCAGATCACTAAGCAGGACGTCGACTTCGTTCAATTTTCTTATTTCATAACCTAATGCATTCAGAGGCGTAGCTAGAATATTTTTTGCACAAGGGCATATTTTGAAATTTGCTTCACCCCCCCCCCATGCCCGTCTAATTAATATCATATCTTTGTTCACTTATTATAATGTGAAGTTGTAAGACTTACTTTGACATTTCTGCGCCCCTGTGTCTTGGCACCCCGGACATATGTACACCCTACCCCCCACCTCGCTACGCATTGGCAAACATTTCAAACTTTGTGTGAGCCGTTCGATGCAAGTTTGTTATTATATAAACATAAATGATGTCTTAAATAACGGGGAGATTGCATACATGAGTTAACAATTGGAAAATGGAGAGATTTTTAAAAGTATTTTTAATGTGAAAGTACGAAAATATAATTGAACATTTTGATGTGAACATTTTGATGTCACTTGTCATCACTGCTGCATCAGCTTGTATCATGCTTATAAACGATGAATTAAATTTCCTTATTTGAAACTGCTGAGAGTTATGTTTCTTATTTTTTGAAAGTCGGTCTGTTGCGAATCTTGAAATCTCCATGTTGCAGTGAGACAACTGTTGGTCAAATCTCCATGTTGCAGTGAGACAACTGTTGGTCAAATCTCCATGTTGCAGTGAGACAACTGTTGGTCAAATCTCCATGTTGCAGTGAGACAACTGTTGGTCAAATCTCCATGTCGCAGACAGACAACTGTTGGTCAAATCTCCATGTTGCAGTGAGACAACTGTTGGTCAAATCTCCATGTTGCAGTGAGACAACTGTTGGTCAAATCTCCATGTTGCAGACAGACAACTGTTGGTCAAATCAAGTAGACGGTTAAACACTATCTTCTCACATTGTGTGACAAGGCATTTGTTTAGATTTTAAAATATTCGTCATAAACTGAATGTTTTGGCTAACTATATTGACGGTAAATAATGTTGTTGGTAAAATCATTGTCCGTGAATTCATTGTTAAGTCATGTTTTTTTATAAGGCATGTTTGTTTGTTAACTTATGTTTGTTTGTTCAATCATATTTGTTTGTTGAATCACGTTTGTTTGTTAAGTAACGTTTGTTTGTTAAGTCATGTATGATTGTTAAGTCATGTATGTTTGTTAAATCATGTTTGTTTATTAAGTCATGTTTGTTTGTTAAGTAACGTTTGTTTGTTAAGTCATGTATGATTGTTAAGTCATGTATGTTTGTTAAATCATGTTTGTTTATTAAGTCATGTTTGTTTGTTAAGTCATGTTTTTCAACATGCACCACGATAAAACCAAGGATGTCTTAACTAGTTTGACATCATTTAATTGACAGACACACTAGTCCAGAATGTTAGCATCCCCCCCCCCACACACACACACCATAGGCTCATGGATTGTTTTTAATATGTGTTGCGTGTCCTTGTAATTCATGTGGAATAAAAATCTGTTAACCGACTCAAGATGTTTGATCTTAATCATTTTCACCGTCGTTACTAGTCTACCGACAACAGAACTTGACTTTCACATAAAACAAGAGCAGACGAAGATAAAGTTGCTAAGGTCATGGTGAGTGTCCAGAAGAAATGTTTTTAAAAATATGCTAAAAACATGTTAAGGTGGTCTTCCAGCTGAACGTCTGCAAACTTTGGCACTTCATAAAGCCAAATTCTAAATATTTTAGGTGAGGAGGCCACTTAAAGGTATTAGCAATAAACTTAGACGGTTTAGTACCTTCTCTTCAACTAACCAATCGGATACATTCAGTGACGTGTCAAATATACGACGTCATTAACATCAAACAATAGACAAAAATAAGATTTGATATGACCTTTAGTTAAATTGACCGTTAGTCGACATGACCTTCAGTTGACATGATCTCTAGCACTTTGCAAATTTTGTATGTCACAGAGCGGTGGTGTTTCCTTTTATTTTTTATAAGTAATAACTCTCATTATTATTTTACTTTGTTTTCTATACTCTGATAGTAGCATAGAAAAGTAGTCTTACACTTGTTAATGTCCATGGGTCGCTTGGAAGGCAAGTCTTGAAGCGACGGACCGCATCAGAATCAGAAACGCCGCACACAAAAAAAAGGTTGGAAATTTGTAAAAATACAACTTAAAATGTGACGAATCTGTACTTTAAACAAAAAATTTTTTTCTTCTATTTCGTCCTCATAGTCCTCATTCTCAGACATTTGTCATCGCTTCCTCTTACACATGTAAACAAATCGATGAAGGGAGGTAAGAACTGAGGCCCTCAGCTGGAATATGTTCATTGTTAAATTTATCCCCGAACTTTTACTTATTATAGTTCATAGTGGTTAGCTGTCCCCACAAACATGTGTTCCCAAAAGGGCTCATCATCAGCTTAAACAACGTGGAAATCTAATAAAAGGTGAGCCTCTTATTAAAGTTCCAATTTGGTTTTTCCATTCACCTCCCTGAAATTATCTTATAGTTCAGAATTCATACACTGTAACCTATGTTCCCTCTAAATTCTTTGATCCGTGTGCATAGAAAAAAAAACTCAGGTAGAAGGTTCCCAATCATCTATTTTTTGTGTAATGTTTTACACAATGTGCTGCGCGGTATTTCAAATCTGCTGCGCGGCGTCTGCAACACAAAGGTACACTTCCACATTGAAGGACGTTCGATCAGCAAAATTGAGTGTCTCTGTGTGTCTTGAACTGTAAAGATCTCCGTGGATGTTTTTAAATTATCACTGTGGATACATTTTCACACCTGAAATATATTATATAACTAGCAAAATACCCGTGCTTACAGCGGAAAAATTAAGATTTCAGTTATCGTTGAAAACCCGCGTAAAAGCGTCATGGATATATTTGTTTGTCAATATTAGTATAAAAATTCGTGTGAAATCGAATGGTTAAAATTTCTTTAACGTTTACGAAAAAGAGATTAAGGGCCCTCAGCTCCAAAAGAATGAAAAATGGAATTTTAATGCCGTATAGTTTTTTAATATAGGCCATCAAGTTTTTATATTCCAAGTGTTGTCAAAATCCATTTACACAGTATCAAAAGTGCAGTAAAATTTTATTTAGCTCATATAAGGTGAAAAACTACATTTGGGCCCCCAGCCCACTGTGAGAGATACTTTTTAAAAAATATTTCGCCTGTAACCATTGCGGGTGGGTACTCAACAACATTCCCAAAGTTTCATGATCCTATCTACACGGGAGGTTGCAGATTTAATGATAGGTCTTTTTATATAGCTCATATAAGTAAAACAAAAACTACATTTTGGCCCCCGGCCACCTAATGAGTGATAATTGTATATTATTTTTGCCTGTTTACCATCGCGGGAGTGTACTCAACAACTTACCAAATTTTCATGTTTTTACCTACACGATGAGTTGGAGAATTAGTGATGAGTCAGTTTTTACATAAGATAAAAAACAACATCTAGCCCCAATGAGTCGGAATTTTTAGAATTATTTTTCGCCAATTATCGCCGTGAGAGTGTTCTCATCAATTTCCCAAAGTTTAACTCTTCTAACTAAACGGGAAGTTAATGAATTAGTGATGAGTCATTTTTTTCATAAGAAAAAAAAACTATATTTGGGCACCGGCCCCCAGGGAGTGATAGTGCTTTTTTTCGCCTGCTATCATCGCGGGAGTGTACTCAAAAACTTCCAAAAGTTTCATGCCTTAACCTACACGGGAAACAGGAGAATTAGTGTTGATTCTGTTTTATATAGCCCACATAGGGAAAAAAAATAATTTTGGACCCCCGGCCCCCACGAGTGGTAATTAAATTTTTTTTTACCGCCAATTATCGTCTTCAGAGTGTATTCAGCAAGTTCACAAAATTTCCTGCTTCTACCTACACGTGCAGTTGGAGAATTAGTGTTGAGTGAGTGAGGGCTTTGGCTTTTAGTCGTATAGAAGTTAATAATAATAATAATAATAATAATAATAATAACAACAACAACAACAGAAAAAACAGATCATGTGAAACACAATTAATAGGTTTAATAGATGAACTATCAAAAGGCTTGGACAAAAATGATCAAATAGATACAATATTACTAGACTTCTCAAAAGCATTTGACAAAGTTCACCACCTTAGTTTACTTAAAAAACTTAACTACTTTGGAATCTCAGGTTCCTTACATCACTGGATCCAAGACTTCCTTTTGGGCAGGGAGCAAACTGTAATAATTAATGGATCTAAATCTGCACCAATAAAGGTTAACTCAGGAGTTCCACAAGGAACTGTGCTAGGTCCCTTACTCTTTTTAATTTATATAAATGATTTACCCAAGAACATCTCAACAGGTACAAAAGTTAGGTTATTTGCTGATGATTGTATAATCTATAGAACAATTAAATCAGAACAAGATAGCAAAATTTTACAAAAAGACTTAGATGAAATGATAAAATGGGAAACTAACTGGAGTATGTCTTTCCACCCAGAAAAGTGTCAACTGTTAAGAGTAACAAAGAAAAAGAAACAAATAAATTCAAAATATTACATTCATGGAAAAGAACTGACCCAAACTAAAGATGCAAAATACTTAGGAGTCTTAATAAATGAGAAACTATCATGGAATCCCCATGTCAATGAAGTTATTAAAAAATCAAACAAAACCTTAGGCTTTATAAAAAGGAACTTTAACAAATGTAATAGAGATATAAAACTAAAATGCTACCTCACTTTGGTGAGACCTGTACTAGAATATGCATCTTCTGTATGGGACCCATCCACCAAAGAAAACATTGATAAACTAGAACAAATTCAAAAAAGAGCTGCCAGATTCATTACTGGAGAATATTCGAAACTGACAAGAATAACACCATTAGTTAAATCATTAAACCTTGAAACACTAGAGGATAGAAGAACCAAGAGTAAAGTAGTAATCATACATAAAGCAATTAACTCAAATTTAGAAATACAACACAAAGATAACTTAATACAACCCTCAGATAGACACATGGATAAAAACACCTTTCTTATTCCGTATGCAAGAACAAACACATACAAATTTTTGTTCTTCCGGTCTGGAATTCGGGCGTGGAATGGGTTGCCTGAAGAATCCAGGAAAACCAGCACTTTATCAACATTTAAATCTCTAATAAAAATGCAGGACTAAACACAAACCATAGATAAGCGTAGGACGCAATTATCTTCTGTATAGAAGGAGCGTCTGTAAACAGATAAGATAAGATAACAGTTACTTGCGCTGGGCTCATCACGCTTCATATAAATGAGTGTCGATGAAAAGAAATGTCAGATAATCAGACTAGAAAGTAAAGTTTATTGACATTTACAGTTACAGCCTCGTTATAATTTAATTTGTTGCCTATGTATGAATGCTGTATAGACCTATAATACTGTAATGACTTCAACATATATGAAACAAGGATACGAAACAGTAGACCTAAAAGGATAAACTCATGATATCCACAGCAATAACTCAAGATATCCACAGCAATAACTCAAGATATCCAGATCAATAAACTGAAGATATCCACAGCAATAACTTAAGATATCTGTCACGTATGCATCACATGTATATGGCGTGATTGCATG
The DNA here is from genome assembly GCA_944989445.1 of Ampullaceana balthica. Classification (NCBI taxonomy): domain Eukaryota; kingdom Metazoa; phylum Mollusca; class Gastropoda; family Lymnaeidae; genus Ampullaceana; species Ampullaceana balthica. The sequence goes on from CALYLW010000090.1 coordinate 843,623, forward strand.
ATGGAGAGGTCATGTGAGTGATAAGCGCGGGAGAAATGAAGCCTTCCCATTGGCTGAGAAGGTTGGGCGATGAGTTGTCAGAGAACTTCCGTGAGTAAAGGACGTGATGTGTGTGCTTGAGAATTCCACGTTTTGTAACCTCAAATAATATTTCTTGTACAAAGTGTAAATATTAAAGTTGTTTTATTGAAACAAGTTCTTCAGTGGATTATTGTGTACAAGATTATGTATTGAGAGAACGCCTACAAGAGAGTTACATATTAAATAAGTATAACAAGACACAGTTACAATATCCACAGCAATAAAGTAAATATATCAACATTGATTAAAAAGATATATCCAAATGATATGCTAAAAATTCCCAATATTTTATAATCTACAGTAGTGGTACAAAACTATAGATATCCACTGCACTAGACTACGGATATTTATAGTGTTAGCTAATGACATCCATTGTGATAAACCCAAGTCCCACAATACTCCACATGTGCCCTGCTTCTCACAACTGACATTAGACCTGGAGATGACCTGACCTCTGGCTGACATTAGACCTGGTGATGGCCTGACCTCTGGCTGACATTAGACCTGGTGATGGCCTGACCTCTGGCTGACATTAGATCTGGTGATGGCCTGACCTCTGGCGGACATTAGACCTGGTGATGGCCTGACCTCTGGCGGACATTAGACCTGGTGATGGCCTGACCTCTGGCTACTCCACTCTGTTGGTGTTACACGTGTTGATATTTGGTTTCATTAGTTGGACCCTGGGGTTGAAACTGTCAACCAATCGACGTAGCCTTTTACACTTTAAGAAGAAATTATGTGAGCAGAATCTCAAATGTTAGTAGCATAGTAAAGTAGTCTTTTACCTTTGCTCAACAGCGTTCACAACTCCAACTTGCCCTAGTGTATTTCTTGCCCTTGAGCTTGGGGCACTGTGTACACTCTCAATACTGTTTGAAGGGGCGGAGTCTAGCATACTGACCTAGCATAAATATTAGGTATTAGCACACTTAAGACTAAATACAGCTCGATTCTAGAAGCGTTTCAATAGGGACTCTATATACTTGTTTTCTATTTCCTTGGGTTCTATTTACATGATATATGTTTAGACAAAGAAAATACTCAGGGAATGTTTTATTACACGCCCTAACAATTTTATTAAATTAAATTTCCATTGTTTAGCTTCAAATATTGTTGGGTTTCAAATATAATTAATATTTTCCGATTCTTTAAGTGCATGAAAAAGTAATGTCTTTGGCTCTAAAAATAATAAAAACACTGAGGTAAATTTCTAAACTTTGATATTTTTAGGTTGGAAGGAGTTGGCTGTTCTGTTGATAACAAATGTTTGCTCCGTGCTCCCTTTAATATAAATAATATAATAGTCCAAGTCACTCACTGGATGTGGAACGCTGAGGAACATAGTACAATAGTCAATAGCAGTTAAATAATCGTGTGGGGATTAGCACTGTAAAAATAAATTATATGACGTCATTGTTTTAGCTTATATTTTAATTTTGGGAAAGGGAACGATGTAAAAATAGGATTTGAGGATTTATAATTGTAAAATACTTTGTGTACATTTCAGCAAGTTTAATATTTCGTATTTATCAAACAAGGATAGTTAATTGGGCTTTTGACCAAAAAAAGTGGTCGCAGATGGCGCCCTACAGCCCTGCCACCTCTATTATAAAATACTTTATGTACATTTCAGGAAGTTTAATATTAGGTATTTATCAAACAAGGATACGTTAGTTGGGCTTTTGAAAAAAATGGCCGCCGCAGGCGCCCTAAAAAGTGAGCGCCGTAGGCACTACGGCGCCCCAGCGCAACCTAGTATTCAAAATAGTTAACAACTCAGTTTTTCGAAATAAACTCTAGTTTCATCAAAATACATCACAATTTTATGCCTACCGGAAGTACATCAGCATAATATGCACACCCTCACGTGAGAACATGTTACGCCATGACTGCTGAATGACAGTGCACATTGTGCAACAGTGCAATCGATAATCACTTATCCTTCCGTACAAAGTTCAGTCAGACACATCGCCTGCTGTGTTCGATAGCATGGCAGATCGCTTACGGTGTGCAGGCAAGCGGAAAGAACTGCCATAAAATGAAGTCTCAATTAGTGAACATTAAATCAATGGTGAGATTAGAACTGTCAATTTCAACGATGAATCTACCTCAAAGGTGTCTTGTTATATTCAATGTTGGGCGTTTCCTGCAACGCGTCTTACTATTGAAATGTAAAACAACAGTATTTTTTAGGAGCATTTAAACAATTGCCTCAATATTTCTTAATATAGCACTATAGGGTAAACCCAATTTTTATAACTTGCCCGTGCCCGTACTCATATATAATCCCCACTTCAGATCCATAACCCTTCCCTTTAAACAGAATCGCTAACAATTGATCTTTTGTCTCGTTAATTGTTTGTTAACTCTGTGCTTTTCATCTCCCCTGTCAACACCCAGAGAGAATCTTCAACAAGAGAGAGAACTCTTCGAGTTTGTGCAAATGTCAGACGTCTCATTCTCGGGTAAAAGGTTTCACCTTTGCCCTGTCTCGTTTAACCTACCAGGAAACGTGCGATGTTCACCTACTTTGATCCCAGGACAATCGGAAATTTCCGGACATGGACTTCACTGTTGGTGCTGCTAACCACATAGTTGTGCTGCATCAAAAATGTATATTTTTTAGCGGCTGAGTAACTGCTAAATCATAAATTATTGCTACGTAAAATGATGACTGTAGACTCTGAATTGTTTAAGTGTAAGAGTTTGAAAATGGCACCCTATTTGTTATCCTCTCAGATATTATATGGCAGCTATTTTTGTATTTGAATTAAGTCTTTAGTTTTTCTGTTCGCCAAATTGGACCTCTTGCCGCCATATTCGTTTGTGTATGTGTGTAGTGCTTTTTACAGATTTATCTTACCTAATCTCAACATTTTTGCTACACAGAATATTATTGCGTCCTATGCGTAACCTTAAACTACATCCAGTCTTGCATTTTTTAAATTAGACTTTTAATGTGGATAGTGTGGTGGTTATCCTATTGTTGATCAGGGAACACAAGTGCCCAATAGTCTGTCACAGAAAGTGTCCTGTACTCTGTCACAAGAAGTGCCCTGTACTCTGTCACAGGAAGTGCCCTGTACTCTGTCACAGGAAGTGCCCTGTACTCTGTCAAAGGAAGTTTCCTGTACTCTGTCACAGGAAGTGCCCTGCACTCTGCCCCAGGAAGTGCCATTTAGTCTGTCACAGTAAGTGCCCTTTAGTTTGTCACAGGAAGTGCCCTGTAGTCTGTCGAAGTAAATGTCCTTTAGTTTGTTACAGGAAGTGTCCTGTAGTCTGTCTCAGGAAGTGCTCTGTAGTATATCCCAGAAAGTGCCCTGTTGTCTGTCAAATGAGGTGCTCTGTAGTCTGACACAGAAAGTGCCCTGTGGTCTGTCACAGGAGGTGCCCTGTAGTTTGTCACAAGAAGTGACCTGTAGTCTGTCACAGGAAGTGCCCTGTAGTCTGTCACAGAAAGTGCCCTGTAGTCTGTCACAGAAAGAGCCCTGTAGTCTGTCACAGAAAGTGCCCTGTAGTCTGTCACAGGAAGAGGCCTGTCGTGTTGTCAGTTTGTTTATTCCAAGGCGCTCTTCGCTTAGGTCACTGCCAGAGCAAATATCACTCCTGGAGATATTTTCTTGAATACATGACACTGGTAATGTACGTCGATAAATTCAGCGCGTCATTAAAGGTCAAAGTTCACATAGGAGTAAAGAGAAAAGCAATTTACACCTGTCAAATTTCTCCCAATAGACAGAGTTCAAATTTTTGTATTGAATTGTATTCATTTTGTATGTTCCCTAGTAGTGAATTAATTATGAGCTTGAGCTGTTTGAATAAATTATTTCGGAAAACTTTGGTAAGGCCGAAAATGTAGTAGAGACAAGTCGGATAAATCGACATATTCTGTTTATATGCTTGATGTCAGGGGATAACATGACATACATACAACACCGCAAAAACACAAATCATCTGTTACCTACAAATAAAACACCAACAGCTATACGACTACCACGTGTTATTATCGTCTGTGGTATGAATAAGTGATGAAACCATTTAACTTAGTTAGCGAAACATGTTCAATTCATCATTCATCATTCAGTCACAGACAAGAGTCACCGAAGATATTAGCGAAGGAAAGAAATATTTCGGTCAAAACTATTGATTTTGTTCACCAACTTTCAAAACACCATTGATTAGTGTTAGTGGTGATGCCAGGTGATGATGTCAGGGTGGTATGGAGATGGTGTTGCCAGGTGATGTTGGGATGGTATAGAGATGTAGAAGTCTGGTGAAGTTGTGTGATATTGAGGTGTTGAAGTCAGTTATAGTTTGGGGCATTATAGAGATGAAAAGATCAGGCTCAATTTTTCGTTGATACTTGTGACAGGTACACAAGTCTTAGACGAACCCGTGGAATTATTTGGATGTGTATTAAATGTACAAATGTACGGTGAAAGCGGTTGTTATCAGTTTTAACCAGCGTAGAAACACGGGTTCTCGCACAATTCTTGCTGTGGACCCATGATGATACTATTAAAGCACTCAATGCATGTGTTTGATTCGCTATTTCCCCCGAACACAATTGAACAGTGCAAATGAATGAAGGCGGTTGTGAGGTTGTTCTGTCATATCATTGTATACACACCCCAATCTTTGATGTTTTTGAGAACCCTTACCCTATCACGGGCAGACAGACAAGGCAGAGATAACCTCTACCCCAGGGGTCGGGAAACCATGGCTCGCGAGCCAGATGTGGCTCTATTGATGGCTGCATCTGGATCGCAGAAAATGTTCAATTATAAAAAAAAGTTTCTTCAGAATCCTTTGATCAATATATTAATTGCAAATTAATACTAATTTAAAAGTAATCTTTAAAAAGAGAAAAGAAAACAAAAACTAAAACAAAACAAAAAACACCCGTCGTAAGGCAATAATCTTATTAAATATTTTGTTCTATTTTTTAATGGCTTACATCAAAACATTCTTGACAATTAAGTCGCGAAAAAACTTTTGGAGGTCGCATTTTGGTTGACCAATCACTGTCAATCCGAATGATGATGGGGAGTTGCATACGTGATAGAATACATGAAATATACATAGGCGCGGGAAATAATCAAGGTTAGGTGTTAGTAGCCTTAGCAGAGAGATTGTTATTTAAGGGAGAGAGATTTGGAATTGGGGTTCAAAGTGAACGCAGTGATTTCTGTGGAAAAGTGGCAAAAATACATTGTTCAAGCAGAACAGCCGTAAATTGCTTTCGAAAATAGCGGGCGATGTGTGCATGTGAGAAAGGGTCCGCACAACAGAATGTCGTCAGTTCAGAAATTAAAATGTTGCGTTGCCAGCTAACTAATTTGAGACATTTTTTGACAAGATGGCTAAAAGAAAGAAGGACGATGAGTATAGAACATTTCAGCAGGAATGGACAGAGGAATTTGCCTTTATGGAGAGAACGGCTTCTTCATTGTGTCTAATATGCAGTGATAAAAATGCTTCTGTGAAACGCTCAAATCAGGGGCGGATTAGGATTGCACGGGCCCCTGCTTCAATTCAAACTAAGGCCCGGTCCAGCCAGTGTCCATTTAAATAAAATGATTTCAATCAGCTAATATAAGATTGTAAATTGTAAGACAGAGTGTAATAAGACAAACAATTAAATAGAAGTCAATATAATTAATATAAATTTACATGAATCCAAAATTCTTAAAAATATTTATTATTATTCATTTCAGCCTAGAACTTTCGTTTCCGAACTTTTCTCATGGCGAAGTCATCAATCAAGTCAGTAAAGCTAAGTGAGCTAACAAGTTCCTTTTCAATGCTCATTAGAGAAAGCATATTCAATCTTTGTTATGCCATGCAAATCTAACTTCGTTTTTAAATTCTTTTTAACTTGGAAAATGATCGCTCTCCGCTGCAGTTTGATCTCATCACTGAGAGATAGATGCGAAGTGCGATGTGTATATTTGGAAAGGACTGAGTGAAATTTTGCTCATTCAAAAACAGCAACATTTTTAGCTCTGTGCATGTTTTTGATTTTCGCTTTGTGTTACTTCCTGTTCCTGGCCCTGAGACTGGGGCTGGATAATACCTTTTTTGAAGAGTTCTGAAAATTTTACTAATTCCGAAGGAAAGCAGTCTTCGAAATCCCTTATATATTCTTCCATTAAATTTGCTATTGCTCCTCGGATGGCGTCATTGCTGAGCTCAGTTAGATTTGAAAAAAGCCAAATTTCTCATGGATGTCTTTATTTGCTTTTAACCGATGTTGTAAGGCTGAAGAAAGTTTTTCAATGATATCCAGAAATACCTCAACCTTGAATTTTGTCTCGGGGAAAATACTGTTTTGGCTGATGGCCCTTCATCAAATTGACATTTCGTCTTTATTGATCGTATTGAATATTGTTTATACTCTTTCTCCATGGACTTGTCCTTTCCTTTTTCGTCATAGGAATCAATTTCAGAACACTGTCTTTAAACAAACTCAAGGAGAGATTTCAACAAATGCATGGCTGAATTCAAAGATAATCTTCGCTCTTGAAGGGGTAAATTCGTTTTCTGAAATCTTTCTAAAATTGTGTCCCAAATTCAAGTAAAATATCGACTTCCAGTTGTTCAAGTTCCATCCGAAATCCAACTGCTTCAAGTCGAATGTCACGCGGCTGATTTTCGTCAGTTGCTAATTCTTCCAGTGCTGCAATATTCTCATGGTATGATTTATTAACAGACCTTACAGCATCATGTGGGGCTGACCATCTTGTGTCACACAAGGCTTTGTTAACAGGTAACCCTTTCAGGTGTTTTTGAAGTACCTGCCAACGATGAGCAGATGCAAAAAGCCAAGTATAAAGATTTTGCAGGAGGCTAAAAATTCTGACAGCTGCAGGACAACCTTCTGCTTCACTTTCCCCAACCAAATTAAGGGAATGAGCTGTGCACGGCACATAATGAGCAATACTGCACTTCTCACGAAGGAAGGCCTGGACTCCGTTATACTTCTCATTCATATTTGCAGCATTGTCGTATAACTGTCCACGGCAATCTTGAATGTGAATGTCATTTTCTTCCAAAAAATTAAGAATAATTTGGGAAATTTCTGATCCAGTATGGGAATATATTGGTATGAACTTAATGAATCACTTAACAGGGCCAGATTGTACAACATATCGGATGATCAATATTAACTGGTCCACATGCATAATATCTAGCGTGGAGTGTACAGATATCGAGAAGAACTTTGCAGATTTTATTTCAACAACAATAATAGACAATACCTTTTGACCCATCTGTTTAATCAAATCTTCACTGATAGTTGAGGAAATATAAGACGTGTTTCCGCGTCCTTTAATTTCATTTTGGCAGATATGTTCAGGAAGAAATATGTCAAACTGACTAAGTAGTTACAGTATTCCAAGGTAGTAACCATTGCTCGGTCAGCCTAACAGTTCATTCTTGCCACGGAATGCAAGGCAACGAAAACAAAGAAATTGTATAACGCTTACTATCCTTACAAGAACTTTTTTTCCAATATTGGATTTCACTTTTCAAATCCTTGGAAAGATTAGAGTCGATTTAAATGGATGATTTACGACCACTTAATGCTGCCATTACATCAAGATGTTGCTTAGAGTTTTCATGACTATAAAGTATTTCATGAGCATGCTTCAAATTATTGAAGCCAGTTGTAAGCTTGCTCACTGTCTGTGACATCAATTTACATACAAAACAATAAACCTGTTCGCCATGAACACGTGTAAACAATGTTAAAGTACAATAATGGCGTTGTGTCTCCTTCACCAACTGTATACATGATTCGTAGAAGCCGTCATCCTTATGTTGACATAATGATGAACCACACTGATTCCAATAATTTCGCACGTTCTCAGAGATTTTGTCTGGCCAAAGATGAAGATCATCAATGGCAACATAATCCAAATCCATAATAGGCTTAGGGGAAGCAGGCTCATCAGTCATGACTTCAGTATTCACTGAATTCACTTCATAATCTATCTTTGGCTCAACATGGTCAACAAGGGGTCGGTCCCCACAATTGCCTCTCGTATTCGTCGTACTCATAGTCAGAATCGTAGTTGGCTTGCAGAAGAATGTTATTTTACGATTTTGTTCAGCTAACTCATTTTGTTTTTCTTTTCTTTTCTAATGTAGCTGCACGCTTTTGTGCACCACTGGGATATAAACGTTGCATGACAATATTTTTTTTCTGAAATAAAATCAAATTTAAGTAAAAGATCTATTTAAAAAAAAATAAAAGTTTAGTCTGTGTTGTTGAAAACACATTTTCGTTTTATTTTATTCCTTTGGGTTTGAGCTTTAGGCTTCACTGTTGAAAACTTTCAATTATTGAAAGATCATTCAGTTAAAACTTAAAAATGATAAAAATGACAAAAGAACCTGTTTGTTAATTAAGCGAATTTACATTTGATTATAGCTTTTATATAGATAATTGAAAAATCATTTGGTTCAAATTCACTCCATTAAATTTGAATCATTTAATTATAAAACACAATAAGGTTAAATCCATAATGCTCGAACCTACAATATACTGGCTACTCTATTAAGTATGCCACTACACGTTTGAGAGTAGCCTATACACAAATCCAAAAATCATACCACCCATAACTCATAACAATCATACGTACATACTGCAATGAGTGATACCGAATAGTATTTAACTAATAACGGCGCGCAACATGTCATTAGTAGAGTACAGTACAAGTAGGGTTGCCAGATGGCTGTCTGAAAAATACCGGACACTAGTGTCGACTGTCGATGGCACAAAAAGCCAAAATAGCAACGTGAATAATTTGCGGTTTTGGGATCATTGAATAGGTTTAGTGAACTGTGTGAATTCAAAAAGTGCTGTAGTCTGTAAATGTCATTAATATTCATATGATCAAATCAAGATAAAAGTGATGCGTTGCAACATTCGTATATTAAATATAGAATAAGATCGGAATCTCATTAAACATCCTTGCTTTATTATATTTTCAAAATATGGCATGATTATAAATGCAATAATATAAAAAAATAGTAATATTGTTTTTCTTCTGTCTGGTAATATGTCTGCTTATGCAATGTTTTCTGGAGAAAATTACATTATTGGAAATATCAAAATATAGCAAGATTGTTGGCTTCCTTATGTCTCTTATGCAAACATTTGTTTTATTATACAATATAATAAGTTGGGGAGGGCCCTAAATCATCGGGGGCCCCTGGATTTAGCCCGTTCAGCCCCCCTTTATCCGCCATAGGATCAAATGTAAAACGACACTTCGAGACACGCCATTCTACATTTGCCTTCAAATATCCTGCGGGAGACAGCTGGAAGCAAGCATGGCAAGAACTGCTACCAAGAGTGCAAGCTGGTCAGCAGCAAATCCGTGTTAGGACCCAAAAAAGGTGAATGGAATTCGGTTAGCTTTGCTGGCACTTTAGCTATTATAAGAAAAGGAAAGCCATTCACAGACGGGAAGTATTCCAAAGCATTCATGCTTGATGATAACTATTAACTTTTTGTTGACTTTTCGGATAAGGACAAAATAATTAAACGGATAAAAGACATGCCTCTGTCGGCAAGAACTGCTCACGATCGTAGCATCATGATGTCAAATCAAATTAAGGAAAATGCGGCACCTTTTTTTTCTCTCGCTTTGGATAAGTCAACAGACGTCAGTAATTCATCCCAGTTCAGCGTGGTTGCAAGGTGTGTTGTCGGTGATGATACACTACATGAGGAATGTCTTGCTGTTTTGTCTATGAAAGACACAACGAGAGGGCAAGATTTATTCGAGTCCTTTAATCAGTTCGCTAAAGAAAAGAATCTGCCGATGGATAAACTTGTTTCGGTGTGCACAGATGGTGCTCCGTGCATGGTGGGGAAAAACATAGGATTTGTCGCTCTTCTTTGTGAGCATGAAAACAAACGCATCATAATCTTTCATTGCATCCTACACCAGGAGGCGCTTTGTGCTCAGATGTGAGGCGAGCAGCTTGGTGAGGTTATGTCGCTGGTGGTTTGGGTAGTCAACTTTATTGTTGCCCAAGAATTAAAAGATCGCAAGTTTGAAACACTGCTTGATGAGATTGAAAATAATTATCCTGATCTGCTTCTGCACAGCAACGTGAGTTGGTTGTCAAGGGGGAAGGTTTCTAAGCCAAATTTGCGGCTTGTCTGAACGAAATCCGAACTTTTCTTGAAATGAAGAATGTCGAGCATCCCGAGTTCTTCTTATCTTATCTATACAGACGCTCCTTCTATGCAGAAGAATATTGCGTCCACAGACCATGACAAATGATCTGTTGGCAAGTGATGCCACGGCTTTGTGGGTTCCACGCATTACCCAGCCGCCTAACTAGTGTTGGAGCTGGGTGACTCAGGGACGCCCTAGGCCCCGGGAACAAAACCCTGCCTTCACAAGGACTCGAACCCGTGACCATCGATACGCCAGTCGAGCGCGCTGCCACTCGACCACCGCGTCCTAGTTAGCTGACACTGAATGGCTCCTAAAGTTCTATTACCTCGTAGACATGACTGAGCATCTAAATCAGCTAAATGTGAAAATGCAAGGCGTTGGAAATACAATCTTATCCCTGCAACAAGCAACGTTTGCATTTAAAAACAGGTCGTTTCCCACTTTGAAAAACTGGGAGAGTTAAAAAATATGTGCATATCAAGTGACCCTGCTCAACATCTTAATATTCAGCAGCTAGCAGACTTTACGTCTAATCTCCTGCAGTCATTTAAAGCGGGCTTTGGGGAATTTTGAGAGCACATCCGTCTTTTTAAGTTTATCAGCAAGAGTGTGCAGTGGACAACACTGACCTGAGTTATATCCCCGGTATCTCCGTAAAGAATTTTGAGCTCAAGATGCTGACCTGAAGGCTTCAGACATGTGGGTGAATAAGTTCAAGTCACTGAATGAAGATTTGGAAAGACTTGCACGACAGCAAGCAGAGTTGGCGAACACAAGTGAGCAGAAATTAAAAATACTTTAACATGCAGACCAGCTAATTGTCAAAACTTGGAACGCGCTACCCGTCAAATACCACACACTACAGTGTGTGAGTATTGCTGTACTGACAATGTTTGGCTCTATACATGCATGCGAGCAGTCTTTCTCACATCTAACGAACATCAAGACCAACCAATGATCACGTCTAACAGATGGAAGTCTGAGGCATGAAGCTTAACCTCACTACGTATCAACCAGACAACAAAGCCATCAGCAAAGCCGCGCAGCACCATAAGTCGCATTAATGATAAGAAATACTCATTACTGATTAGCAACAGCATAACATTGTTATTAAAAAGAAATCAGGGACATACTTATTGTACTTTTAGTGTTGAAATTACACAAAATGCACACATTTACTTGAATTTTTAGTTTTAAACATAATTTTTGGCCCTCACAAAATTACTTTTCAAAATATGTGGTGTTTATGGCTTTCTCAGACAAAAAATTTCCCGACCCCTGCTCTACCCTAACACGGGCAGACAGACAAGGCAGAGATAAGAGAGCGGTCACAAAATGGGTGTAAACATTGGCGCAATACAAACAAGCAAACACTTGGTTGACAATAAAGTGACCACACTTTATGACCGCTCTCATTCTAACCTCTCATACAGAGATGCAGAGGGCAAGAAAATAGTGGAAACGGGGAATGAATGACGTCATGTTAGATGGACCAATGAATTAATACATAGAAGGATTGCACAATTAATGGTCAGACTGACCATCACACAAATAAAAATATAATAGTGGGTTGCTGAACAAATTTAAAATCAATGTTCAAAATTAAATGAGTGATAATTAAATACATAATTATTAAAATCTTATCCAGTACAGAAGCTCCTTCTTTACCGAAGAAATTTTTTAAGAACAATGTTGCCTCTGTGAAGTGAGAGCGACTGAAGATAGAAATGAGTGAAACCAAACAAGGATGCTATCTTTATTTATTACTTCGCCTGTCAGAAGTAAGAAAGGTACCTTTCCCCCGAACTCTGAAATTTAAAGGATAGAGAGAACGCGTTGGACATGTCAATCTATACGGATTAGTGGCCTTGTGAAGATGGATGAGTGGATAACGTTCCATTTGTGCTGGGGCCCCCGAGACAAATGAATAGCTTTGTCAATTTGTCAACTTGCCGAGAGTGTGAGAAGGGCTCTGGAGAGATACGAGGGAGAGTGTAAACAAGATGGATGGAAGGGAAATAACGGCTGGATTCGGGAGCGGTGAGGAAAAAAATTGGATCTCCTTTCACAGGATTGCAATATTATTCTTAAATTCGGGGGATTATCTCATGGCTCCACCCTTTCTGTATATAGATGTTATATATGAAGAGTTATATCGGGGTCTGACAGAAGCAACGAACAACAAACAACAGTTCCAGATTCAATTAATACCATTAGCATCACAATGTTTACATTTCTCTACAAAGTAAATGTGTCATACTAGTACTAGACTTCTGCTCGGGATCGGTCGGTCAATTTTCCCATTACCGAATTGGTTAAAACATCTTTTTATTTGCTTTCTGTTTCCGCTTAACATAAATATAACTAAATTTTTAAACCAGACAAAAAAGTTCCATGAAATGCACTGAAAAAGCAGTTATGAAATCAAATGAGACATTCCTTTATTATTAAAATTAAAAATATATATAAAGACCATGAAGTGACACAGTACTTTGGCACGTTAAGAACAAGTGAATGTCTTTCCGTATATTTTAAATTATTTAAAATAAAAAAGGGGTCAAATTTTAATAGTATCACCAAAAAAAAAGAAACAAATAAATGCAAAGTATTTCGTTTATGGAAAACGACTATTCCAAACGAAATTAAATTGTAAATTATTTAGGAGTAATTTAAAAATCCAACTGAGCTTAATTTTTATAAAATGATACTTTTGCAAATGTAATGAGAACATGAAACTAAATTTTGACATTACATTAGCCAGACCTATACTGGAATTTGCATCTTCTTTTTAAATCCCTTATATTAACTTCGCGGCCGTCTCTGTCGTCATCTCATCATCTCATGGGCGGGCGGGCGGGCGGAAAAACAAAAGTCGAAAATGACCCACTTCCCGTGATTCGATCGAGCTGAAATTTGGCACACTGACCCGTCTGACCTAACAATGCATCGTATCAAAATTTCAGATCGATCGAACGTACCGTAATTAAATTAATGCATTTTTAGTTTATCCTTATATGAGGTATGTAATTCAAATTCACGGTTTGTTATTGTTTTTTTCCCACGTGAAAGTTTGAGTTGACGCGTTGAGGCGACCCGTCGAAGCGCCGGGGCACTTTTGTTTACATTTTACGTGTCACGCTGAGCTCGGTCAAGCGAATCGGTGACCAGACTTTTCCCCTCTCACCCCCCCCCAGGGTTATGAAGCAAACTTGAGTTAAGACAGATTCAGTCTGTAAATGTTTGAAAATAATCAATACTGTTAGTTATGTCTCATATATAAGGGATTTATAGTCAAAAACTTTGTTTTTACGGGTTTGTTTTATTAAATCCCTTATATTAACTTCGCGGCCGTCTCTGTCGTCATCTCATCATCTCATGGGCGGGCGGGCGGAAAAACATAAGTCGAAAATGACCCACTTCCCGTGATCCGATCGAGCTGAAATTTGGCACACGGGCCGTCTGATCTAACAATGCATCGTCTCAAAATTTCAGATCGATCGAACGTACCGTAATTAAATTAATGCATTTTTAGTTTATCCTTATATGAGGTATGTAATTCAAATTCACGGTTTGTTATTGTTTTTTTCCACGTGAGTTTGAGTTGACGCTTAGACGTCGACAGTCGTGCCGACACCCCCTCATGACCCATCCCCCGTTAAAAGACAGGGGACATCACTCGGTGTCAGTCCGTAAATATTTGTGGTGTTGAAACATAATCAATACTTTTAATTATGACTAAAATATAAGGGATTTATTGTAGAAAACTTTGTTTTTACGGGTTTGTTTTATTAAATACCTTATATTAACTTCGCGGCCGTCTCTGTCGTCATCTCATCATCTCATGGGCGGGCGGGCGGAAAAACAAAAGTAAACAATGACCCACTTCCCGTGATCCGATCGAGCTGAAATTTGGCACACGGGCCCGTCTGACCTAACAATGCATCGTATCAAAATTTCAGATCGATCGAACGTACCGTAATTAAATTAATGCATTTTTAGTTTATCCTTATATGAGGTATGTAATTCAAATTCACTGTTTGTTATTGTTTTTTTTCCCACGTGAATGTTTGAGTTGACGCGACCCATCGAAGTACCGCGTGCTTTTGTTTACATTTTACGTGTCATGCTGAGCTCAGTCCCCCCACCCCCTAGGGTTATGAAGCAAAGTTGAGTTAAGAGTTTGAAAATACTGTTAGTTATGTCTCATATATAAGGGATTTATAGTCAAAAACTTTGTTTTTACGGGTTTGTTTTTTACCACGTTTTTATTCACTCGCTTTCGTTGGGCATTGTTTGTTTGTCCAAGATTTTTTCAAATATGCCAACATAAAATTGAACCACTTCTGATGGTCCTAGAGATCTGAAAATTTTACCACAGATAGATCTTAGATGACAATGCATTGTATCAAAATTTCAGATCGATCGAATGTACCGTTATTAAATTATTGAACTTTTAGTTTTTAGTTTTTGTCTATATAATATAATATAAAATATTATCACTTGCGTCAATGAACCATGCCTCAATTCGCCCTAGAGGGATGCAATTATTATAACTTTAAAAAGTACTATCAACATCAAGTCTTGCTGGCCGAAATATAAGCGGGATCGATTTTCGACATGGGGGTACGAGTTTCAATTTTCAGTTAGGGGAAAATGTTGTTTTTTTTTGGTGTATTATACATATTTAGTGCAATTTCTATATGTAAATAAAAGCGTGTCCTTTTTAAAAAAAGATTTTTTTACATTTAACTTATTAATATTCCATTCGTGTTTTGATAATGATTTAACTGTCTGTACTATTATTCAAACGTCAGGAAACGTTTATAATGTTTATAATTTATGGGCCAAAAAAACACATTTCAGTTACCCTTGGATGACATGTTTATATATATATATTTATAAATAGTAGGGCTTGTACTGATTAGAAAACTTTGTTCGATTAATCGGGAAAACATTTAATCGATTAATCGATTAATTTTGATTAATTATATTTTATAGCGCATATATAGATCCCGTTTAGTCGCGGTTCATTATTTCACGAAATCTGTTAAGTCGCGGTAATTCCATGGCTCCAAAATTTTGTGACGTAACACGGCAAATTCGTTTTGCTATGCAAGAAATAAAGAAGAAAAACCTTTTTGTTTACGTATGCACGTCTAAATAAATAATAATAATACGAGGGAAAAGTATGTAGCTACACACAAATTAATAAATTATTTAAAATTGGAAAAAAAATTAGAAATATTTTCTTAAATTTTAATCGAATTTAATCAATCAAATTTATTTTAATCATTAAAAATTTTTTAACGATTAATCGATTAATTAATCGTTAATTTCCGCAGCCATAATACATTTATATATATTATTTCAATATTGACGAACTTTCTAAAGTCAAATGTAGTTGAAGTTTTGAACACGTACCCACCACCAATGACATGAACGGTTTTAAAACCATGAGTTCGCCAGTGACCTCCAAAATATCTGTCTTAAATGTCAACTTTAACCGATGGCATGATGTCCGATTGAGCTTAAGACACATTTGCTTGGCCGGCACCATCAAACGTTCGTTACATAAAGACTCTAATTACCTCTAACCTTCATTTGCTCTATAACGGTTCCAAAATGGCATCACTTGTATTCTACAAATCTTTTATAATAAAATATCACACATCTTAGACACTTTTTGTATTTTCACTGAGCAACAATAATCCAATGAATAGTAATATTATCAGTTAGGGTTCTGTCTGCTAGTCTAAACATAGACTAGACCCTGAGATTACAGACCACAAGCTTCCAAGTCAGTTGCTATAAATTATTCTCTCTCAGATTTGCACTTGGTCCAATAATTACCCCCACATTAATTGACGTAAATAATAAAAGTTCACATCAAATTATTTCTTACGTCAATTAAATATCTTATCTCGACATAAATTGCCAGTTAATTTTTTGTTAATCTATAAAACCAGAGGCGTAACCTCGCTTTTGACTCCCTTGGCAAATGCTTATAAATTTCTATACACGCACATAATTGTCATTGTACGCCTTTCTTGTGATGGGTGAGTCTACCACATTCAACTTCTACTTGTCTATGATGTTATTATCTTTCTTGTGATGGGTGAGTCTACCACATTCAACTTCTACTTGTTAGTTAGTTATTCCTCTCGGGCCGAAGACGGCACATAGGGCAGAAGTCATTGATTTCCATTTACGACGATCCGTCGCCAATTGTATTAGGTCTTGATTATTTCTTAGACCCATGGTTGAGCTTTCTCTTTTGATTGTTCTACGTAGGGTTTCTTTTGGTCTTCCTTGTTTTCTTTTGTCTTTTGGTGTCCATATGAAGGCCTGCCTTGGTAGTCTTTTCTCGTCCATTCGAAGAACATGACCGATATAATTCCAACGCCTTCTCCTTAAAAAGGTTGACACATATTCTTGGTTGGTTTCTTCTCTTATTGTTTCATTTGTTTTAAAATCACTCCATTTTATATTCAAAATTTTTCGGAGGCATTTGTTCTCGAAGGCAACTAATTTCTTTTCTATAGCTTGAGTGGATTTCCAGCTTTCACATCCATATGTTAGTACAGGGATTACGCAAGAGTTGAATAGCCTAAGTTTTATATGTTTGCTGAGTGTCTTTGATCTCCAAATATTTGTAAGTTTGTTAAAAGCACTTGACGCCAACGCAATTCGAGTCGTTATCTCTGATGTTGCATCTCCATCATATGGCATTTTGCTTCCTAAGTAAGTGAAGTTGGTTACTTTCTCTATGGTTTGGTCATTAAGTATAATATCATTGGGTTGGTTGGTGAGGTCCATGACTTTTGTTTTCGTTGTGTTTATTTGAAGACCAATTTGATTTGAAAAGTGCTGGAGACGATCCGTTTTTTCTTGGGTGTTCAGATGCGTTGAGCTTATAAGAGCCAGGTCATCTGCAAAGTCAAGGTCTTCCAAAGTATTGTTTTCGGTCCATTTGATACCTAATCCGGCATCCGTGCATTTTCGCATGACCCAATCAATTGCTATTCCAAATAACATTGGGGACATGACACATCCTTGCTTCACACCTGTTTCGACTGGGAACCAGTCAGAATTTCCGGCTTCAGTTTTCACACAGCAAAGTGAATCTGAATAAAAAGCTTTTATAATGTTCACGTATTTAGTTGGGAAACCATAGATGTTAAGAAGTTTCCAGAGCGTAGGTCGGTGGAGACTGTCGAACGCTTTTTGGAAATCAACAAAATTTATGATGAGCTGTGATTGAAATTCAACAGATTCTTCGATGATAGTTCTGAGTGTGAATATATGGTCAATAACTGACCGATGAGGTCTGAAGCCTGCTTGCTCTTCTCTGAGCCTTTCGTCTATTGACTTTTTTATTCTCTCTAGTAGAATACTGCAAAAAAGTTTTCCTGGTACAGATAGTAAAGTTATTTTACGCCAATTGTTGCAGTCTGATAAATCGCCTTTTTTGGCAGTTTAAAGATGGCACCGTTTTTCCATTCTTGTGGTGGGGATTCATTTTGCCAGACATCATTGAATAACAGCAATAAATTCTGTAGAACATTTTCATCTGCTGACTTCAGCATTTCCCCTGAAATTTCATCTTCGCCAGTTGCTTTGTTGTTTTTTTAACTTCCTGATGGTTTGTTTTAGTTCTTCAATTGTGAGGCATGTGAAAACTTCACAATTGAAGAACTTCTACTTGTCTATGATGATATAATCTTTCTTGTGATGGGTGAGTCTACAACATTCAACTTCTACTTGTCTATGATGTTATTATCTTTCTTGTGATTGGTCAGTCTACCACATTCAACTTCTACTTATCCATGATGTTATTATCTATCGATACGTAACGGGTGCAAAGGGGCCGTCAATAAATGACGTCACCAGATTTTGGCAGATTTTTCACCCCACTCCCCCCCCTTCATAAAAACTTGGACCCCCTCCCCTTTTCCAAAATGAGGTCACAAAGCTTTGCCCCCCCCCCTATATAAGCAGTATTTTTTATTTGAAAATTAGCATTTTCAAATCATTTTATTGTCACCTAAGTATGTATTTAGTGTAAGGCTGAGCTCTAATATCGTAACACGCGTGAATCCATGTAAAACGTCATTTACTAAATTGTAAGCAATTGAATATTTAAGTTGAACTTTTGTTTAAAGTTGTGAGTTTATATGTGACGTCACTTTATTAAACACCCTTCCTCGCCCTCGTCACACATCGTCACAAATGTGACCTCCCTTAGGTGCGTGACGTCATTTATATATATATATATAAGCAAATGAATAATAACCAAACAATGGAAAATTATCACCTTGTCAAGATACTCTTTCATTTACTCATCCATTAATTGAAACGTGAGCACTTAGTCAAACAAAATAACAACATCTCGTGCTCATTTATTGCAGTTTATAATATCTTTGACATGAATAACATTCCTAGACTAGGGGTTGTAGGGCGCCTAGACGCCCACACCCACTTTTTTTGTCAAAAGCCCAAGTAACTTATCCTTGTTTGATAAATACGAAATAGTAAACTTCCTGAAATGTACACAAAGTATTTTATAATTATAAATCCTCAAATCCTATTTTTACATCGTTCCATTTTCCAAAATTGAGATATAAGCTAAAACAATGACGTCATATAATATTTTTTTAAACCGCGTCTTTAATTTGTAATTAATTTGTACACCTTACGATGCACACCTTGTATTAAAATATAAGCTCAAAAATGACGTCATATAATTATTTTTTTTTACAGCGCTAATCACCACACAATTATTTAACTGCTATAGACTGTTGTACATCGTTCCACATCTAGCCAGTGAGCCATCCAGTGACTTGGACTAATATTTTATTTATATTATCCCTGGATGGTATCGCTAAATGGCATCTCAAGACATTATCCCTGGATGCTATTCCAAATGCATTCAAGACACAAACATGAACGTGCCTTGTGCTCCGCTTTCCAAAATCTAATGTAACGCTTTCCCCAAGCCAATGTAACGCTCTCCCCAAGCTAATGTATCCTTCAAATGTAAAAGCCTGGTGTCGAGCTCATCTGATTGAATCCCACCAATACAAAAACATTTACCGTTGTTATTCAAGAAGGACCGTGAATTCACATTAACTTCCACTAATGCTGATAATAAAATTGTCAAACATTTTATGATTTTAAATTCAAGCACACCTGATGTATTAAATATATCAAATTTTCTACTTGAGGGAGAGAGCAAGTACGTGATGGAGAGAGAGAGAGAGAGAGAGAGAGGGAGAGAGAGAGAGAGAGGAGGGAGAGAGAGAGAGGGAGAGAGAGAGGGAGAGAGAGAGAGAGAGACAGAGAGGGAGAGAGAGAGACAGAGAGGGAGAGAGAGAGAGACGGGGGGAGAGAGAGATAGAGAGGGAGAGAGAGAGAGTGAGAGAGAGAGAGAAAGAAAGAGAGAGATGGAGAGCGAGAGAGAGAGAGAGAGACGGAGAGCGAGAGAGAGAGAGAGAGACAGAGAGGGAGAGAGAGAGAGGGGGGGAGAGAGAGATAGAGAGGGAGAGAGAGTGAGAGAGAGAGAAAGAACGAGAGAGATGGAGAGCGAGAGAGAGAGAGAGAGAGAGAGAGACGGAGAGCGAGAGAGAGAGAGATGGAGAGTGAGAGAGAGAGAGAGAGATATGGTGAGCGAGAGAGAGAGATAAAGAGATTGTGAGAGAGAAAGTAATCCGATAATAAAACACTTTTTAAATAATTGTTCGGATTTTAATAAATTAAAAATTTAAAAGAAGCAACATAACGCAAACCGAACAAACACAAAGATGTATTACGCAGTTGTATTTGACGAGTATACTATGTAATCGAATACTTTTTTAACAATGAATATGAGAAATTCAGATTCACAGATGTTTTACGTCATAACATTAGCCCGCAATCTTCCCTTATCATTTTTTCACTGTTTCTATTTCAATCTATCCATCCATCCATGTCATCCATCCATCCATCCATCCATCCATCCATCCATCCATCCATCCATCCATCCATCCATCATCCATCCAACCGTCGGTCCGTCCGTCCATCCATCCATCCATCCATCCATCCATCCATCAATCCTTCGTCCATCCATTCATTCATCCATCCATCAATCCATCCTTCGTCCATCCATCCATCCATCCATCCATCCGTCCATCCATCCATCCATCCATCCATCCATCCATCCATCCATCCATCCATCCATCCATCTCTCCCCCCTCTCTTTCTATCTCTTTGTCCCTCTTGGTTTACTCCTGCCAACCCATCTAGTCTGTGATGTGTGTGCGTGTGTTTGTAAAAGTTTCTCTAAAGTAAACAATGACTGTCGATACATTGAAATGAACTTCTGCGTGGTACAGGTGTCTTCTAGTCCAACAGGCCGGTACCGAAAAGGTCCATTCTCCCGGTCTGCTCATTCCATAATGACTTAATTAACGTAATGTCTGCCACTGATCAGGCGAGAAATCTGAGCTCTTTCTTGGCATGGGAGACACAAACACTCGCTTGATTAGTCCACTTAAAGGCTACGTTGGTTACAGGCACGAACTGCCTAAAGGATTTACAGTATTCGTTAGTTGTAGAAACAACACAACGTAGTTGTTTGAGGGGGGGGGGTTAGGGGCAAAACTTTATTCCTCAGAACTGTCAGTCAGGAGACAATATTTCGAAGAAAAAGAATTGAATAGAAGTTTGCCGGGAGCTTTTCCCATGTTTCTGTGACTTCAGAATGTATCATTTTTTCGTTGAAAACTAAATAATTAGGCCACATCAGCCCCACGTTTTCAGTCATATTAAATCAAAGTACTTGAACTTGTAAGTTTTAAATTATTTTCTTCTTTTTAGTCCACTAATAAATACGTTGTTTTTAAAAATCTGTTTTACCTCTATTTATTTCATTCTTTTTAAAGTTTAAAATAATAGATTATAACGATAATTGTATTTCTTTATTATTTTATTTTATTTTTTGAAAATATTTTTTCTAAATTATGCTGTAACGGTTTTTCAAAATTTAAATGAGTTCAGAAAGGATTAGTGATTATTGAGGTATTGATTATGTTCAATATAATACGCATTATTGATTATTGAAGTATTGATTATGTTCAATATAATACGCATCGCGCGACAAACATTTAGAGACTGAACGTGACTGAACTCACCTTGCTGTTAAACACAGGGATGGGGTGAACTCCGGTGGCACGTGGATATCAACAATAGCAGACGGATACAGATGCTATATAGAGATAAACTAAAAATGCATTAATTTAATTATGGTACATTCGATCGATCTGCAATTTTGATACAATGAAATGTCATCCAACATCTATCTGTGGTAAAATTTTGAAATCTCTACGACCATCAAAAGTGGTTTAATTTTACGTTGGAAATTTGAAATGTTGCGGACAGAAAAGAACGAAAGCAAGGTAATAAAAACGTTATAAAATGTGTATAAATGGGGGTTAAACTGCAATCAAGCTGTGTAGCATAAGAAGGGGTTTATTACAAAGTATGCATGAACCTGACGGGACGCCACAAAACAACGAACGTGTCGGCAATAAGCCTTCGTCAGCGAACAAGCAAAACAAAAATAAATAAATATAGTGTTATATCCAGGAATCCTTCAACCAGAAAGAGCAAAAATGCAAGACGAGACATACGATAATTCATCTGTTGATCTTCTATATTATACCTTACCTCTCCTTAATTGAACTGGGTTAGGAAGTTGCTGCCCTTTCCTGCTCTGTAGGCTCTGACTCGAGTTTTTCAAAGCAACAGGTAATTAAATGCATTGGGATCTGAGAACACATGTATTAGCTGTTGAATCTAACAATTAAAGTAGACTCCACACATGTCATGGATTTCATTATTTTCTACTATCCTGTACATCGGTCCATCTTCAAGCACGTGATTGTTGGAGACTTGGCAACACGCTTTTATGTATTGGATACACGTCAGAGGTGGCCTAATTAAGGTGCATAAACATTGCTCACACACATGTAGAAAGTACCTGTGGTAATGCAAAGGGCTACCGACCTGATGGATTGACTCTGCCATTTTTACTGTATTTAAAAAAATAATAACCAGCTGTTTTATTTTCTGTCTGTATTTTATAGTCATTAGAAAAACCAGAGCTGATTTGTCGTTGCACTTTTATGATTTTTTCATTATTTTTGCTCATATTCTGAATGTCGAATTTGTACAACAGACACGTACACACAGCTGTGGACACACACATATCGTAGAAACACATACGTGGACAAATTGATGTAGACACACGGACGTGGACAAATTGATGTAGACACACGGACGTGGACCCACTGTTTTAGACACACGGACGTGGACCCACTGTTTTAGACACACGGCCGTGGACACACTGATGTAGACACACGGACGTGGACACACTGATGTAGACACACGGACGTGGACACACTGATGTAGCCACACGGACGTGGACACACTGATGGTAGACACTCGGACGTGGACACATTGATGTAGACACACGGACGTGGACCCACTGTTTTAGACACACGGCCGTGCACACACTGATGTAGACATACGGACGTGGACACACTGATGTAGACACACGTACGTGGACACATTGATGTAGCCACACGGACGTGGACACACTGATGGTAGACACTCGGACGTGGGCACATTGTTGTAGACACACGGACGTGGACACACTGTTTTAGACACACGGACGTGGACACACTGATGTAGACACACGGACGTGGACACACTGATGTAGACACACGGACGTGGACACACTGATGGTAGACACTCGGACGTGGACACACTGATGTTGACACACAGATGTGGACCCACTGTTTTAGACACACGGACGTGGACACACTGATGTAGACACACGGACGTGGACACACTGATGTAGACACACGGACGTGGACACACTGATGGTAGACACTCGGACGTGGACACACTGATGTAGACACACGGACGTGGACACACTGATGTAGACACACGGACGTGGACCCACTGATGTATACACACGGTTGTTGACCCACTGTTTTAGACACACGGACGTGGACACACTGATGTAGACACACGGATGTGGACACACTGATGGTAGACACACGGACCTGTAACACTGATCCTAGACACATGGACGTGGACCCATTGATGGTAGACACACGGACGTGGACACACTGATGTAGACACACGGACGTGAACATACTGATATAGACACCCGGACGTGGACCCACTGATGATAGACACACGGACGTGGACATGGCTGAAACATCGACCGCATGCAACCTGTCGGTTACCTTGATGTTGACACAACACAGCGGGGTCCGTGTGGCCTCCCTGTGTTGTTGACACAACAAAGCGGGGTCCGTGTGGCCTCCCTGTGTTGTTGACACAACAAAGCGGGGTCCGTGTGGCCTCCCTGTGTTGTTGACACAACAAAGCGGGGTCCGTGTGGCCTCCCTGTGATGTTGACACAACACAGCGGGGTCCGTGTGGCCTCTCCGTGTTGTTGACACAACACAGCGGGGTCAGTGTGGCTTCCCTAACAGTTTATCGACTGCATCGCTTGAACGGTATAAGTGTTAGACTTTTGGTAAAATCCCATTTTTTGAAACTAGGCCGCCTGTGCTTGGAGATTTTTACGTTTCTTTTAAACAATAGCTTCATTGCTTGGCTTCCATGGAGACTTCATAAGTTGCTTGTTGTCTAGTACACAAGTACCTTTTTGATGTGTGCACTAGTCCCCTCATTCCATCTGCCCTAACCACTCGGCTTCCCTGTTGTCTGCTTGAAAAAAACTACACCAATCCGGCGCAGATAAAACAGATCGTTGCTTTCAATTCAAGTAGAACAAATGAGAACTGGTTTAGTTTGTTTTGGTTAAATCTCAATTCCCCTCTCCTCCTTCACCCCCCGCCCACTCATCAGTCCCTTGTATGTGGCCATGCACAGACCCAACTTAGTCAGCCAGAACATAAGACGCTAAAGAAAACGCCCTAAGATCTCGCTGGCGCCCCTCCAATTCAAATTAATTTCAAAATTCTTTCATCCCAGAACCTACACTGCAGACATATTATTTCTAATGCATATTAGAGCTCATAAAATTGAATGACGTAAATGATGGATGTACTTAGATGCTGTAAAATATTATGTGCGATAATATTTGTATTGTTTTAAAGTTAGAAAGGGGAGAGATTTTTTATGCCACAAAAACAAAACAAAACAAAACAAATTTAAGTTTTAAAAATAAATCATTAAAAAACCATGACTGTGACTGGTAAACATTTGAAAATATAATGAGGTAAGCTGCTAGTAATAACTATCTAAAAATAAAAGAATTTAAAAGGTTTTTAAAAATATCATTAAAAAGGTCTTCAGGTTTTATTCTTTGTTTATGTAGGCTTGATGCGCTGGTAATGCACTTAGATGCACATCTCTATGTATAAGGTCAGGGGTTTTCATTTTAAGACCACGTTCACATAGAAGCAATTTGTCATTGAGAAGTGACCAATTATCTGACAGAAATATTAAAAGTTATTTTTGAGTAAAATAAATATTAGAGTCATTTCATGGCACATTTTTAATTGCGGATCAATATTCAACTAAATAAGCAAAACCGATAATTGTTTTAAAATGTAAAACTTCAGTCCATTCTTTCAGCAGATAACCCCCTCCCCAACCACCCAAAACATAGATATGGAACTTCAAGGCATGTTATTCTGTTCCTGGAAGCTCGATTATCACTTCAAGTGATAACATCAAGTATAACTTGCTGGGGGTTCTGCGCTATATAAGTTTTCAAATTATTATTATTAACAATATCTTAATAATACAAGCAGCATGTAGTTTTTTCACTACCTAAATTGACATAGACATATACATAGGGTGCAATTTTCCTTCAGCAAAGAGGCCTTGTTCCATGTTGAAACAGAAATGTGAGTCATCGAATTCGAAACAAATTTGATTTAAATAATGCGAAACTAAAAAAAAAGTATTTTTTCCCCTCTAAATTCTTTTAAACTAGCTCATTGCGAAAGATTTGAAGATGTTAGAACTAACTACCAAAACAGTGGCATATAGACTCATATAGTTTTCGTAGTAATGCATTTCTTTTTATCGGTTAGACTATATAAATCTGATGCTGAAACTGTTTTCATAAACATTGCAAAGCGACATAATGCAGAAACCCAGGGGTGGATTAAGATTGCACGGGGCCCTTGGCTGCAACTCCACCTGGGGCCCGGTCCAGCCACTTTATTATACAATATAATACTTTTGGGGGCTTTTATATTAGTCTTAACTCATTGGGGGCCCTGGCTTTAGCTAAATCAGCCTCCCATTTAATCCGACCCTACAGTAGCTAACTGCGATAGAAGTTCATTCATTTCATAGCCTCCCCCCCCCCACACACACAACACAAACCTCCACTCATTGCCAGATTTTTATATCAACTTTTGTTTCATTTTGAGCTTAAAAAACAAAACAACAGTGATTGTTCAAAAACGTTGCAAAAGATATAAAAACTCACATCTAAACAAAAATCAATTTTAAAAAAAAAGTCATGAACAGATTTTCGCTTATTATATATTTGTTGGGGCTTTGGAAGAAACTTAGTCTCTTCGATATGAGTAAAAGATAAACCTCCAAGAAAGAGTTTAACTTCATGAGGCACGCGTGTCATGAGATCTGATGATCAATAAACTATCACACATACTCTCGATACCCAAAACCTGCTCAATATTCAAAACAAACCTAAATTCTACACCATAAATCGGAATATACGCGACATTACTAAGATTGTTTCGGATCTTTTTTAGCCACGTAAAATCCAATTTTCTAAAAAGTTGACTGCATACCCAGAAAACCTTAGCAAAGTCCAATAAAAAATTTAATATTTCGCGATCCGTTCTTTTCAAGATCTGGTGATCCATGAGTCAATCAGTTTTAGGTATTTAAATTTCACTTTTGTAGATATTTTTTATGATACATATGCGCTTAACATGAGCAATTATCATAGTGATACTATCTCTATTACCAAGGATGTATCCTGGAAGGTTAAGCATGTAGAACATCAATGATGAAAATAAGCTCAACATTGTCTTAGAGGTTTATTAAAAAATACACAAATGAATTCAGCCACGATAGAAATCTACTCTTGTTATAGTTTAATTCACTGTGATTTTTTTTTATAAATAACATTATTTTTTTTCCAAAGTTTTACCAGGCTAAAACATATTTCAAAAGACGTTTAGATGTTTATTAGAAATCGATGATAGACGTCTTCCATACATAAATGTTACATAGAAAATACTCATGTGAAATATGGACTTCTATGGATACTTTGCAAGATTTAAATATTTTAAAACTTAACTACTTTTTTTTTAAATGCTAAAATTTCCTGGGGGGAAAAAGTAAACTATAATATATTTTTTATATTTAAATTTTGGATCTCAAAATTATTATCTCACAACGAAATCCATGTACGCAGTATTGAGGGTGGAGCTAAACAAAAATTATCTCAGTCTTACTGTAATTACAAGTTCTATTCAACTTTCAAGTATACCACTGAGACCCAGATGTAGATGAAATGAAAATTATAACGCTTTCTACAACAGAAATGATGGAATAAAGAATATATTAATATGTTTCGTTAAGATGTTAATGTTTTATTTTAATGTGTTTATTTCTCTAGTTTTATGTGTGACTCACGGCGAGCCGGCAGCTAGGCCGGGGTGTTGAGCATTTAATGCATCATGTTGTTGGTAGTATTATGATAGAAAATTGGAGAGAGACAGAGAGTGAGTGAGAGAGAGAGAGAGAGAGAGAGAGAGAGAGAGAGAGAGAGAGAGAGAGAGAGAGGAGAGAGAGAGAGAGAGAGAGAGAGAGAGAGAGAGAGAGAGAGAGAGAGAGAGAGAGAGAGAGAGAGAGAACATTATTGGAAAATGACAGTTTTACAATCTTGCACAGCGCTATATTTATACTCCATTATTCCATAATGGGAAATGGAATGTCTCGTCTTATCACTGGAACTTCTCCATGACGAGATGAGTTTGTTTAATATTTACCCAGAGGAAGAATTTATAAAAGTTGCCAATCTTAATTTTGTACAAGATTTCTCAGAACATCGCTTGAACGTCCTTTCACAATGTTGGGTAAGGTGACAAGCAAGGTTGGTTATGACATTCTGCCTGACATTTAACGCTGTACTGGACACGCCGGTACAATATGGCGGTCTCATAAGGGCAGCCATTGCCAGGGGACAGAACTGCTTATCAACGAAATGTGAAGGAGGGTAACACTGCGGAAAATTTGCGGAAATTATTGAAGCTGTCAAAAAGTCGTTTGCTCCGAGGACTTGGCTGTCCGGAAGTATTAGCTCATAAATCCATCTCTTATTTTGTAAGACTGGGGTTGACCATATTCTTGAATCTAGATCATTGGAGTTCCTAGCTGGATCGAGATTAGGAGAAGCGAGTAAAAGAATATTCTATAATTTATGAAGAGGCGTTTTTTTCTCTTTCTTTTTCTCTCTTTTTTTTCTGTTGGTCATCCGTGTTTTAAACTTTCAGCATCTGACTCTCTTACAAGGGTAGGTCGGGCAACACCGCTAGGGATGTTGTTGTTTTTTAATGGATAATTTTAATGTTACGTGGATAGTTACTTCTAAGTTGTCCGAGTCAACAAATGTAACAACATGTTACGATTGACGACCCCCTAATGAATAGGTTTAGGTGGTGATATAACAATGCTTCCAATGTTATGTAATACAAGTTCATTTACATTAACCAGTTTGAGTGTATATATATATATATATATTGTAGTACCTCGATATAAGTCTGCTTTGGAATAAGACCAACTAGGTATAGCTACGTCCTGTTTATTGGACCTTTTTGGGATACGACACGCGTGCTATAAATTGTATGAGTCAAAATTACACATCGCGCATGCGCAACTTGAAGGAATCACAGCACACCGCGCGATACTCAAGTGTGTTAGTACGGCAGTTGCTACCATTCAGAGTGCGAATCGCGCAGTAACTGTCACGTGATTTTGTGTTTTTTCACAAACATTTTTTATAGTGCTGTTATCGATTAATTTAAAATTAATCATTAACTTTTGCAAAATTATCGATTAATTAATCGTTAATTTCGATTAAAGCCGAAATTGAAATTTATGGTGTCATAAGTAATATTTATTAAACGTACTTGTCGAAAATCGAAATAACACTGGAATGTCTTCTTTATATGATATCTTTTAACCAACAACGCAAACAGACAAGTGTATAGACAAAACTTGGTTCAAGTGATGAGCGGGTCTTATTGACAATATAACAAGCCGAGCTGAACAATCGTTCACATAGCTTTTGATTGTCTCATTTGAAGTTTCTGATACTGTAGTGGATGTTTGGTTTGCGGGTGATATGTAAGCGAAGTGTTAGAACTATGGTAGCTATGTTCCCTTTAAGCAGCTCCGCTGCGCAGATATTTTACCGAAGCCACGCAGGAGTTTAGAATTACCGCGCAGAAAATTCTGTAAAACTTTGCAAAAAAATGGAAGTTGTGCAACTTTGCAAACGAGTTTTTTTTTAAAACTTTGCACACGAAACGACAAGCTTAGACTTAGAGGGAAAATTACATGGTAGGCAAACGATTTCTCTCAATGGAAACAACCTTTATCATTATTTTGAACAATCAACTAAGTGAATAGTTTAAAAACAAAAATGTTCGTGTAATCGTCCGGAAATTAGTTTATATTTAGCGGCCTTCCAGTACATTTATGAGTGGTGGGTCGATTAATCGTTAAAAAAATGTAATCGTTAAAAATTTTTAAACTATTAATCGAGAAATGAATCGTTAATTTCCGCAGCCCTATGTTTTATCCGTGTTTGATAAATACGAAATATTAAACTTGCTGAAATGTACACAAAGTATCAATATACATAATTCCCGTCGTCTGTATGTATGTATGTATGTATGTGTCGATGTAACGCTATACTAATTTTAGAAAGCAGCGCACCAAATTACTGCACCAAGGCATCAAAAGATGTGCAAATTAAAGATACGCTGTAAAAAAATATTATATGACGTCATTGTTTTAGCTCATATTTTAATTTTGGAAAAAGGAACAATGTAAAAAGAGGATTTGATGATGTTTAATTAGAAAATTAAAAAAACAAAGGGGGCGCCGTAGGTGCCCTACAATCCCTATTATAAAATACTTTGAGTGCATTTCAGAAAGTTTAATATTTCGTATTTATCAATAAGGACGAGTTAGTTGGCCTTTTGAAAAAGGTCGGGGCCGTAGGCGCCCTAAAAAGTGCATTTTTTTAAATAAATAGATTTCAGCTGAAAACTTCCGTCATTTGTGACGGGTAATACACTAGTTAATCAATAAAAACCGCAGCTTTCCTCGTATGATCAGGTGGTTTCTTTGGTATTCTAAAACACAGTCACTGGTCAGAAGACACGTGCGGTTCACTGGTCAGAAGACACGTGCGGTTCACTGGTCAGAAGACACGTGCGGTTCACTGGTCAGAAGACACGTGCGGTTCACTGGTCAGAAGACACGTGCGGTTCACTGGTCAGAAGACACGTGCGGTTCACTGGTCAGAAGACACGTGCGGTTCACTGGTCAGAAGACACGTGCGGTTCACTGGTCAGAAGACACGTGCGGTTCACTGGTCAGAAGACACGTGCGGTTCACTGGTCAGAAGACACGTTGTGTTCACTGGTCAGAAGACACGTGCGGTTCCCTCTCTCGTTCGGACGAGTTACGCTAAGCGCCTGTCTCGTCCGTCTGAGTAGTGTTGTCGGGTTACGCCAAAGCCCACCTGGTCGACGTCCTGTTCAACTGGCGCTAACTAAAGCCCACCTGGTCGACGTCCTGTTCAACTGGCACTAACTAAAGCCCACCTGGTCGACGTCCTGTTCAACTGGCGCTAACTAAAGCCCACCTGGTCGACGTCCTGTTCAACTGGCACTAACTAAAGCCCACCTGGTCGACGTCCTGTTCAACTGGCACTAACTAAAGCCCACCTGGTCGACGTCCTGTTCAACTGGCGCTAACTAAAGCCCACCTGGTCGACGTCCTGTTCAACTGGCACTAACTAACGATATTGGCACCTTTACCTGTTGCTATCTAACAGTGGTTCAATTACTTGAATCTATTCCTGCATTTATTTTTTTAAGTATAATAAAAAAACAAACATTAGTAATAATAAAAAAATATAATATATACTGTATGTTCAGATATGATATCTAACTACAATTGCAGTTGAAAATTTTTTGACATTAACTAAACTTGAAAACTATAACTTTAAAATAACCTAGAAAACTTAACTCAGGATGAACAAACTTCAACACTGGCCGTCTCGACAGTCGACACCATTACATCCAAAGTTCCGTATGGTAAAAGTCATGGTTGCTATATCGACATAATTTTAAATGGGTGGATCGACGCGAAGGGAACTCTCACATCACGCTGACCTTGCGTTGTGATTGGTCAGCAATGGGTCAAAGTTCATGCCTATGTTCTCAAATGAAAGGACATTGAACACATGGTGTGTGAGTTAGCGGAGTCAACACATGAGACACCAGTAGATCTCAACAAACGCTCACAAAAAATGGTGTACATGTTGAATGTAGTTGTAACAATAATTGAGCGTTTCCTACGTTTCGTAGGATGTTCTGTTGTGGTTAAATATAATGTTATATAAAACCAATTAAACTTCAAGCTTTAGCTGGCAAAATAATGTTAGTTTCTTACTAACCTAATACTGGCTACATGGATATACTCAAGACCGAACTCAAGGCTTACGGCATTGGGCATGACTACTGAGAGACAGCAGCCAGCCACTGAGCGCCTTATGATACGGAACGGTGGGGCAACATGAGAAACAGGCCAAGTCCAGACGACAGGCTGCCAAGTCCAGACCACAGGCTGCCAAGTCCAGACGACAGGCTGCCAAGTCCAGACCACAGGCTGCCAAGTCCAGACGACAGGCTGCCAAGTCCAGACGACAGGCTGCCAAGTCCAGAACACAGGCTGCCAAGTCCAGACGACAGGTCAGGAAGTATTGTGTTCAAAAACCTCCCGATGACGTCACTACCATCTCTTCTCCGATGTTTTGACGCAACTTTCTAATTAGCCAGCAAATGACACAACTAAGGCTGTCATAGCACATGGTTATCTTATCTTATCAATACAGACGCTCCTTCTATGCAGAAGATAATTGCTTCCACAGACCATGAGAGATTATCTGTTGGCAAGTGACGTAGCTTTGTGGGTTTCACGCATTACCCAGCCGCCTAACTAGTGTTAGGTACCCATTCGGAGCTGGGGGACTCAGGGACGCCCTAGGCCCCGGGAACAAATCCTTGCCTTGACATGGATTCGAACCAGTGACCATCGGTACGCCAGTCGAGCGCGCTGCCACTCGATCACCGTGGTTAATGTGATGAGAATGGTCCTCCTCGATCTCGACGGACAGTCAACAACAACAACAACAACACTGGTTAAATATTGTTAGTTAGATTAAAAGCTTATACTTTGTTATGTTACTAGTGCCAGTTAAAGTCTGCGTTTGAACGTGTCGCCTGAGTGGCTGTGTATATATAAGCATCGTAGGCTGCGTGCAGGTGCATTTAAATTTTGTCAGGTGGATTCAGGTTGAAATAAAACTAAAATGTATGGAGAAAGACCAATAAAGGCAGTATTTGCACAGATTAAGAACTTGATTCTTTAACTGCCACAATACTTTTACACATTCTAATCTAGCACTGGAATTTTGTTTATCTATATTTATCGTCTGGGCCCTACGTAATTAATAGCAAGGGCTGTTACACGCTAAAGTAATCAAGGGTATATGTTGTTTCTTACACGCTAAAGTAATCTTGGTCATATGTTGTTACTTACACGCATAAGTAATACTGGCTATATGTTACTTATTCGCTAAAGTAATCCTGGCTAAATGGTGTTAAAGACACACTAGTACTAGCTAAATTTTGTGGTGGTGTGATGAAATGGAGGCTCTCCACTACGGGTGGCATTTCCTTGCCTGATATTGAGGGGCAGGCCACACTGCCCCACCGCATTCGTGTGTGTGACATACAGAAGAGACTGCCACTCGAGGATTGGTCTCATCAGCCACACCAAGAGCTGCAAACAATAAAGATCAATCTATCGTCTTTCGTAGACTGACATATGCCATACATTGAGGGGCGGCATTCTCAGCTTTCATGAAAGTTTTTTTTTCTTGAAAAGAGGTGGCAATAATGTTGACCCGCCCCTGGCAGCACTCGCCCTCCCCACTCCGCTGTATCTTTGAAATCAATGTTTAAAGGTAGTCTTGTATTTTATTTCTTCTCAAATTGTTTTTTAAAATTATGTTTAGTTTCGCCACTCGTGTTTTCTTCCATTTTTGTGTACTTAATTTTTTTCCCTCCAGAAGTGGCCTGTGGCTGACGTCAACCTTACAATAATGTAAACAAAATCTTTCCAGATCAGCCAGAGACAAGCAGTGACCTTTAAGCTTCTCTTCCATTAATCAACGAACCAAAGTGAACAATCCAAAGGGATTAACAACCAGGGATAGGATCAAATTATTTTTAGAAAAGTTTATAATTACACATCCAATCTGTGTTATTGAGTTTCTCTTAATGTTTGATATCCATCCATCCATCCATCCATCCATCCATCCATCCATCCATCCATCCATCCATCCAACCATCCATCCATCCATCATGAACCATCCATCCATCAATCTATCCATCCATCATGATCCATCCACCCATCCATCCATACTTCCATCCATTCTTCCATCCATCCATCCACCCATCCATCTATCCTTCCATCTAACCATCCATCCATCCATCATGAACCATCCATCCATCAATCTATCCATCCATCATGATCCATCCACCCATCCATCCACCCACCCCTCCACCCACCCACCCATCCATTCACCTACCCATACATCCATCCATCCACTCATCCATCCATCCACCAAACCACCCACCCACCCCTCCACCCATCCATCCACCAAACCACCCACCCACCCCTCCACCCATCCATCCACCCACCCACCCACCCCTCCACCCACCCATCCATCCATTCACCCACCCATTCATCCATCCACCCATCCATCCACCCACCCACCCCTCCACCCACCCATCCATCCATTCACCTACCCATACATCCATCCATCCACCCATCCATCCATCCACCCACCCACCCATCCATCCATTCACCTACCCATCCATCCATTCACCTACCCATCCATCCATTCACCTACCCATACATCCATCCATCCATCAAACCATCAATCCACCCAACCATCCATCCACCCATCCATCCACCCACCCATCAATCCATTCTACAATCCAACCATCCATCCACCATTTCATCCACCCAGCCATTGATCCATCCTTCCACCCACCCACCCTTCCATCCATCCAAATATCCAACCACCCATCCATCCTTCCACCCAACCATCTATCCACCCATCCATCCATCCATCAATACATCCACCCGCCAATAAGTTGTTGAGACACTTTTAGAGGACTGCTGTACAGTATTAATAAACAGACATGCAGCTCTGTCTCCTAACACTTTAACAGTGCTAACCATCGAGGATTATTGAACTACGAAGCTACTGTCATAATATTTGTGATCTATGCACCCGATAGAATTTTTTTTTATCTATGGACAATAAATTAATAAAACAATTTGGTACTTGTTTTCGACTTGGATCGGTTTCATGAAAATTTAAAAAAAGAGGGTGAGTTTATGAAATATTGATTTAAATTATGAATGTTACGGAGCACTGTAATGCTAGTTTGAAATTAACAACCTCAAAGGATTTGAGCTCATACATGGAAATTGTATTATGTAATTTTAATCACCCGATTGGTGTAACTCTTACTTCTATTACTGTCTGTGGGTAAAAAGAATAGTGACCAACGTGGTTCTAGCACGAAAACGGGGACGCGGTGGTCGAGTGGCAGCGCGCTCGACTGGCGTACCGATGGTCACGGGTTCGAATCCATGTGACAGCAAGGATTTATTCCCGGGGCCTAGGGCGTCCCTGAGTCACCCAGCTCTGAACATTCTGCGTGGAACCCACAAAGCCGTGGCCTGTGAACGCTGCATCACTTGCCATCTGTCATGGTCTGTGGAAGCAATTATCTTCTGCATAGAAGGAGCGTCTGTATAGATAAGATAAGATTGTGTGTGTATGTGTCTGAGTGTGCAGTGGTTCCAAGGGGTGGAGAGATCAAGTCCAGAGGCAGAGTTTTCGGACAAAAGGCTTCGCGCTAGAGTTACGGTAAAATATATGGGCTTCATGTTTGAAGACTTTGAACAAAAAAGAACGTAACGACCCTAGGTCCTGAAAGTTCTTGGCCACGTCTTTCTATGATGCATGTAGGATGTCTTAAAGCCTAACGGCAAATCAACCCCACCCCCACCCCACCACACCCCCGTCCCCCCCCAAAAAAAAACAAAAAAAAACAACTCAAGCTCGTTCGATAGACGCACAAACAGCTAGGCAGGCAGACGGACGGCGGACGAATGCATGGATGGATGGATAGTTTCTCCTTATGTCAAACACAAGGAGAAACTCATAACCCAAATGTGTAAATAAAGTCGTTAGTTTTACCTTGCTGACTGTAAATCAGAAGTTTGTAATTTCTGAAGCGGGAAACAAACGATAAAAATTATCGCACGGTACCCAAAATGTTCAAAATAAATCGATATCTATTTTAATCAAATAAACCGATATTTATTTTAATCATATTTTGACTTTATTTCTCTCAAAATAGGTCTGAAGCTTAACGAGATAATCTTGATGGTGAGACAAATCCTTCTAATACTGAGGTTGATTGTATTATTGACTTGTATTATTAACTTGTATTATTGACTTGTATTATTGACTTGTATTATTGACTTGTATTATTGACTTGTATAATTGACATGTATTATTGACTTGTATTATTGACTTGCATTATTGACTTGTATTATTGACTTGTATTATTGACTTGTAAAATTGACTTGTATTATTGACTTGTATTATTAACTTGTATTATTGACTTCTATTATTAACTTGTATTATTGACTTGTATTATTGACTTGTATAATTGACTTGTATAATTGACTTGTATTATTGACTTGTATTTTTAACTTGTATTATTGACTTGTATTATTGACTTGTATTATTGACTTGTATTATTGACTTTGCTAGTGTGGCTGGCGGTGGGGACTGGTTGGTTGTAGACT
This sequence comes from Ampullaceana balthica, assembly GCA_944989445.1. Lineage (NCBI taxonomy): Eukaryota > Metazoa > Mollusca > Gastropoda > Lymnaeidae > Ampullaceana > Ampullaceana balthica. The sequence continues at coordinate 879,175 of CALYLW010000090.1, forward strand.
GGCACAAGTAACGAGACCAGATTAACCCCAAAATAACACCATTCCGTCCACCGTCTCACTTCTGCCTAATTTGGTGCTAGACAATTAGTGAAGTTGTCCACCAAAGAAAGACTCTCCCAGATTTGACTATTTTTTTCTACGAGTCGATCTAATAATACGATGGCAGCTAAAACTGGACTCATCCCTTTTCTTACTTAATTCTGAGAATCGTGGGTTTGGGGCTCACGGAAAAATAATTCAACTCTAGGAAAGTGTATTTAGGGCTCACATTAAAATGACCCGATGTTCATTGACAACGGAGTAGTTGTATTTTTAATACATCAATCTATCATCCATGGCAAAAGTTGGGAACGTCATTATAGCGCTAAAAACCCAAGGCCCCGTATGACATAATTTACCGGTCAACAGACATGCTAACATTTTTTAAAATATCAAATTCTATTTTGTCATCTTGCCTCATAAATGCCTAAACCGTGAACGTTAATGTTAAGTGGGTTGTACAGACTCGTCCAACGAATTTCGAGTTGAGATTACACAGCAAGAAGGGCTGGAATGTGCTAGTGATGGGGACCGTATCATATATTAAGTAAACAGACATTTTTTTCGTTGTTGTTTTTTTTTCACGACACAACACTGATCAATTTTTCCCCACAATATTTTACAAAGCTTATTTCGGTTAGAGAGGATAAGTTGACCTTGAATCTTGGATTACTTTGTTCAAGGCCGTGGATGCTTCATGGGCAACACATTTTACTGGATAAATCCAAGTCACGCGGAATTTTATTTTAATTATATTTTTTATCAGTGTTGTAATGTTTTCTTTAGATAAAATCCAAATATAAAGATAATATTCATTGGCTCAGTGACCAAAATGTTCGGGGGACTAAATTATTGGCTAGTTTGACCTCGTCGAATATTCGGGTTTACAAGGAATTACAAGAGTAACTACTATTACTAACACTTATAGGCTTGATCATTTCTGTGACCCCAACGCGTCATAGGCCATTCGGTCATATCTATTTTTAGGCTCTTCGTTGTCAGTAAGGTCAAACTTTCTCAAACATGGCTAGCAACAGTGTGTTTCAGGTTTCATTGGGTAATTATAAAAGGCATTTAGAATTATGTGCTTTTGATTTAGTTTTTTTTTAGTCAATTGAAAAACTTGACAAAATTCAGTCTTGCGAGACACGGGGTGTGATATATTAAGATATAAACACTAATAACTTAATAACTATACTTTTCATTCTAGATATATGACTATATTAAAAGCAACGTCATATTTTCATGTGCTATCACCCTGCCTTTTCCACAAAATTACATTTATATTTTGTTGACATGGTATTTAGCTCTGTTTGCACAAACCCCACGCACCAACCCATGAGAAGTAAAACCATTTTGGTAGACACGAAAAAATGTTCAAATAAGGAAATCGCTAAAACAATTTAATTCTAGTCAACAACCATTAATGGCTTGTAATTGCTTCCCTATATTTCCAAGCAATTAACAAAACCAATCACTTTAAATCAACTTCCGTTTGAATATCGCGCCGTCCAATCAGATGCTTCTATTTGTTTCAGTTATGCAAGGCATAATCTGTTGTATGCTACTGGTTCATTTAAATTTAATAATAAATTTTGAATATACTTTTACTATCTAATGAAAAGCATCTTTAAAGGCAAGGGAATCTGGTTTAAACTTTAACATAGAAACAACACAATAATTGTGGGTGTTACTGATCACGACTTTGATATATTAACGATGATAAAAGTTTTTTGTATATCGCTAATTCTCCATGCTGGCTTAGCATGCTAACCGCGCTCTGATATTCAAAATTTAGCTTAAATATAAACAAGAAGTTATTTTCTGAAATGTTTATATGTCGTCACATTCTTTCAATTATTTAGGATGAATATTCCGTAACTTTGATGCAATGCCACAAGTGAGCACACTTCACTGTGTTCATCTACTCCTGGAAATTTCAGAAGGGACTGTGCAGAGTGTAGAGCAGGGGTCGGGAAACCATGGCTCACGAGCCAGATGTGGCTCTATTGATGGCTGCATCTGGCTCTCGGACAAATGTTCGATTATTTAAAAAAAATGATTATTCCACTCCTTTGATCTACATATTACCTGGTAATCGCATATTTTAAAAAAAACAGCATAACAATGTTATTAAAAAGAATTCAGAGACATAATTATTGTAATTTTATTGTTGAAATTGCGCAAAATGAACACATTTACTTGAACTTTTAGTTTTAAACTTTATGTATGGCTCTAACAGAAATAATTTTCAAAAATTTGTGGTGTTTATGGCTCTCTCAGAGAAAACGTTTCCTGACCCCTGGTGTAGAGGAATGCAGTCCTTTTAGAGATAGATGTTTTGAGGTTAGTTCTTTCAAGTAATGCGGTGCCACTCAAACTATATAAAATTTCACACGAGGACACAATAACACAGAGCACGTACATAACAGAAGCAGGTCCTGACGGCTGAATTAATATTATAGGGATTCATGGTGAGTTTACTGTCAGTGTAGAAGTCAAGATCTGTAATGGCCTTGGACAAGAGGACGCCACACGTTTAAACTTGTATAGATGCTACGTCAACCTTCCGAAGATTGGCCTTAGTAAAACATATAATTGCTTCTGTATTGTTATCATTTAACTTCTATATGTTTGGTGCTCTCCATGATTTCACAAGACAGCAGTCTTCGACAGCCTGAGCAGCTGCAGCACAGCTTGAAGGATCCGGGTGGAAACTCGTGTAAAGCTGTGTGTCCTCCGCAAATAATTTGCGAGTTATACCACGATCTTCAATGATTCTGCCTAACTGGCTCGTGTACATGAAGGAACGAATTGGTCCTAAAACTGAGCCCTGCGGTACGCAGCAGGTTAGTTCTGTTTCATTGGAAGATTCGCCACAACACGCTGTGTTCTGTCCGCCAGTTCCGATTTGAATTTGAACCGGCGAAATTCAGTTCCATATATGCCAAGCTCATTCAATAGTCCTGACTTGATAGAAGAGCCTCATGGTCAATCACATCCAACGCAGTACTGGGGTCCATCCAATTGGACCAAGATGGTCATATTACCTCGGTCAGTACTGTTAGAAGAGTCTCATGGTCAATCACAGTACACGCAGTACTGGAGTCCATCCAATTGGACCAAGATGGTCATATTACCTCGGTCAGTACTGTTAGAAGAGTCGCATGGTCAATCACAGTACACGCAGTACTGGGGTCCATCCAATTGGACAAAGATGGTCATATCCCCGCAGTCAGTATTACAAAGAACATCATTCATGACACGGATTATTGCTGTCTCCCTGTTATGATCAGGTCGATAGGCAGATTGAAACTTATCAAGTAATTCCTAAGTATTTAGATGCTGCGCAATTTACTCCCTCAAGAAGTTTCAGCTTTTTCTGATAGTTTCAATTTCCTCCGTAAAGAACTTGCTAGGTTTTTCTGCCGCTTGCTCACTTCTCTTATCAGGTAAAACGTGTTGAGTTGATTTCTTCCCTAGGTCACATTTACCACAGAGAACATTTTACGAGAGTCAATACCTGCAGCCTTAGGAAGCAACTGGACATGTTCAGGTTTAGCTTGACTCACTAGTTGGGAATACTTGTTTCATGTCTTCCAAAATTATTCCCAGGTTGACATGAAACATATTGTCTTTGAGCTTGATAATAGCAGAAGAATGAGGTCTGTACAAAGCGACAGGTTGTACCTTGTGTTCGCAAAGTCAATACTTTTAATGGACGTTACGTAATCACAGTACACAGTAATGGAGGATCGATAGATTACAGCCAACCACCACCAGTTTGACGTGAAGCAGTGGCGTAGTTAGCACTTTTGCCGCCCGGGGCGGTCTTCAATTTGCCGCCCTTTTTAGGAGCCGCCCATAAATGACGTCACGCACCTGGGGGGGGGGAGTCACACGTTTGTGACGATGTGTGACGAGGGGGGAGGGGTGTTTAAGAAATGTGACGCCACGTCAAAACAAGCAACTTTAAATAAATCTCCACTTTAATATTTGATTACTGACACTTTATTTAATGACGTTTTTGTAAAATGCGTGTTACGATATTAGAATGCAGCGTTACACTAAAAGCATACTTAAATGGCAAAAATTTAATTTGAAACAAACTTTTTCAAACTGAAAATACGGCTTTTATGGGGTCAAAGCTTTGTGACGTATTATTGAAGAAGGGTTCTAAATTTTTGTGACGACTGCGACGAGGGGGGAGGCGTGAAAAATCAGCCAAAGTAGCGTGACGTCATTTATGGACGGCCACTTACTCGATTATATGATGGTTTTTAAAAATTAATAAACATGAATAAATAATTGTAATTGAAACGAAGTAAAGGTGGGGAACATGTTTACCATTGCATGCCATATTTATGTAAGCAGTAATAAAAGAGGCCGCATAAGATTATATACCTATAAATACACATTTATAAAAATACAATATACTTTTTCTAAAGGCCACAAGAAATTTACTGAGGTCGCAGCCCTCAAATGAGACAAAACATATTCCAAATTTAAGCCCTCCAAAAAAAACATTACCAATTACTTTTTTTTTACTAACAAAGAAATTGTATACATTAGTATGTAAACATATTTATACATTTACTTTCCTAACTTTCATAATAGAAAAATCGTGTTACTATGCTATAAAAATTCAAATTATTTGTAATATCTTGTTCTATGGACAGTATTGCAAGATTGTGTTGTCTTTAATCGTTCAGTGTAGAACGAAGATAATTTTTTATCAACTTCAGTTTGGAGAAGCTCCTTTCACAACTAGGGACACTGATAGCAATAGTTGAAAAAATTCATAGCAAAATTACAATGTTGGGTACATAATTTTCCAATCTATACTGTTGAATAAATTTTAATAGATCAATGGTGCCTTTCCCTCCGTTTTTCTAACATAATGCCTCTTCTTGTAGTGTAGGTACAGCCATAAAAACCTGGATTCTTTTTCTTTCCATATTGAACTGTTCTTTATCAATGTCAATAAAGTAATTTATTTGATGTTCAAATGCTTCATTAAGTAGGTTTAAATTACATGGTATTTTATACGAATATTTTCTTGCATGGACATGCAACTCATCAAAGCGTTATTTTATTTTATTTTATAATTCCATCCATGGATAAAAACATTTCTCGTTGTTCTTCTTGTTCTTAAGATAGAACCACATCTTCTGAATTTTCCTTACTCATATTTTGTGTCCTTCTAACTCGGTGTTCAGTTGATATTTCCATCTCTTCACAAATTGCTGATATAACAGCATTTTGTATTAGCACATCTCTTTGTTCCATGCAATGGCTTTGCATTAATTTTAAAAATGACGGGTTCCCATAAATTGAGATAATATAGAAGAGAAAAAGATTGCATTGAATTGAGTAAAATTCCAGCATTTGATCTCGTTTTCCAAGTTACTTCTTCAGATGTCAATTTTTCCAAGATGCTTGACATTTTAAAGTATGTCTTATTCTAAATTATTATGCCTGTTGTGGTGTTTATTAACAGAGGAATTTGAATATTTACATATTTTTGTCATAAATCTTAATAATTTTCCATAAAATAGACGAATTCAAATTATTTACACATCACTATTACTTTAATTGGATAGGCGTAACATGCTTAATGAATAACAGTATTTTAATGAAAAACACAAATTATTTTTGCTACTTTAATGCAATAAAAACAAAATAAATTTATATATTAATAACTCACCTTACAATAATTTACTGAAAACTGAAACAGTAATATAAATTACTACTTACAAGTTAAACACAATATTTAAACCAACTTGCCTTGTAAGTACTTGTTCGCGCATCATTCTGAAAATGTCGAAATTCCACGTAAAAACTGTCGTGGCGATATTAATAGCACATATTATTCTGCCCAGCGGTGATGTGATTTCTGGGTAGTTTTCTTATAAAAGCGTCATCTGTGACTTATACCACTTAGTTTTCCAAACAAATGGATACGTTTTGAGCGATTTAAATGGTTTGAACGGTTTTGCGTTAGTTATAATATCCACTATGTAATCAAACAAATGTGCGAATTCGTTAATTAAGACTCGAAATTAAGAATATTTTTGTTTCACTTTCTTTTCCCCCTTCAAAAGAAAAAGGGAGGATGTCGGAAATGATTGTACCTTTCAAATGCCCACAAATGCCGCCCCTAAATGAGTGCCGCCCGGGGCGGACCGCCCCCCCCCTAGCTACGCCACTGACGTGAAGCCTGCAAGGGTCATGTTCTTAATTGTGCTCTCAAATAAACTTACAACTTCCCCTCTCCTAACTCCTATCTGTATGCTTTAAAAATAAAGTGCTTTCTTTCTTTTTTTATACTATTCACACAGTTTAAATAAATATAAGATTCTGACATCCTTTTGACAAGAGAAATTTAACTTCTATAATTGTAGTTGAGGCGTTATAAACCCCTTTCCAAACATAAACTAGGAAGAAAACTTATGTCGAAAATGTGTAGTACTTTAAAATCAATAAATTTTAATATTTACCAGTTTTATAATATTTAATATTTACCAGTTTTATAATATTTAATATTGACATATTTGAAATTTATTGAAATATGCCTAATGGTACGGTCTTGACATAAATAAACAAACTATCTATCATGTTGATCTCCCTTGAACTGTACGTCTTAACAAAAATGTTACATGACAAACCAAAAGTCTATTTCAGGAATACTAACTTGAAAAAAAAATCCCATCCGATCTACTCCCTACGAGCTGTTAGCTCATTAATTATTAATTGAACTCCAATCTGTATCAACAAATATGGTTTCCTTCATGGACAGTGGTTTCATGTTTATTTATTTGACTTATGTAAATTACTTTCCTGTCCTTTGTGCGCGATTTAAATTAACTGAGTGATTCGTTTAGTAGAAGTGTTTACTTGACTTAAAGTAAGCATAGTTTACTTAAAGTGATCATTGTTTACTTAAAATAAGAATTGGTTATTAAAAGCGAGCATTGTTTACTTAAAGTTAAAGTGTGCATTTTTAAAGTAACTGGTTCAGTGTATGGGTGCATTACTTTATCGGTGTACATAATTTAACTAACATGAATGAGTTGCTTATTTACTTACTTGCAATATGATTTAGCAGTATTGTATATTGTTATTGAAAATAATCACAAAAAAGAAGACAGTGTTTCAATAATGACATCAATTTAATCGTTAATTGGCTCAATGACAAAAAATGGCACAACATTGATAACAATGTTATCCTCTAAAACAAACTATTGCCTAATTTGAAACCAGATTTTAACCAATTTAAACAAAACCCTATCAAGATTTTAATTTTATTTAAAAAATGCACAACATTTTTAAAAAGTTTGAAATTAATAAAATATAAACAAATTATTCATCTTCACAGTCCAAAAAATTTTTTTTTAAATGTCTGTTTTGAATGTAAACCCTAAATATTAGCTTTGCTGAAATAAATAAATTTAGACACATTGAGATACAAGTGTTTAAAATTTTGATTCGCCATTTACACAGCATCTTATGTACAGATCAGATAAATGTAATCTGTTCAATTTACAGGCATGTAACAAAAATGACTTTTAAAATGACAATCTCCACAGAACCTCAATAAACTTTTGGAGCTATTTTAAAACAAGTCATGACATCTACAAGAATTTAGATAAAACTGAGCAATTTAATTTAAATGAAAGCAGAAACTTGTTATCTAAATAGTTCACACCAAAAATTGAGATGTGGCTCAATAACTTTATCTATGTACCTATATAATCATTTACTAGAACAATACTATTTACCAAAAACAAAGGATTTCTTGGGCTAACTACTTAAATGGTATGAAAATAAATTGTTTAATAAGTTTTGCCTTAAAGTGTACTAAATATTAATCTAATGGGGGTGAGACTGCAATCAGGCTTTTAAATTAGTAAATGTATAACATATAAACAGGGTATTAGTTAGCCTGACAGGACGTAACACAACAGTGAACGTTTCGGCAAAGAGCCTTCCTCAACGAACAAATAGTACACAAATAAAACGAAAGAATTTAAAAAACTTAGCTGCGGTGAAATCCAATTAGTCCAGTAGAGAGATATATCAACTGGACTAATTGGATTTCACTGCAGCTAAGTTTTTTTATTCTTTCGTTTTATTTGTGTACTATTTGTTCGTTGAGGAAGGCTCTTTGCCGAAACGTTCGCTGTTGTGTTACGTCTTGTCAGGCTAACTAATACCCTGTTTATATGTTATACATTTACTAAATATTAATCTGGAGGTTAAGTCTGCCAACAATATACCAGAAGAAGAATATAAACATTTATTTGTAAACTTTAAAAAAACAATGAGTTTCAGATGAAACAGTGGCTCTGTGTACATAAAAGTTTTTAAAAGTTACTACTTGCTATGTCTAACTGTTATGTATACATTGAATTTATGGTCAAATATTTTGTTATGTCAAAATGGAATTGGTAAAATTATATTGTAAAATGTCTGTGTCAGTTTGTTGAAGAGTACTAAGAGTTTAAATGAATAATGCCTAAGAAGACTTCAAACAAATTTTTACAACTACATTTATTCTCTACTTGCTGTGAATGTTCCCTTCAAATTAGTTCACTAGGCAACAATATATCAGAAAGTCTCTAAATTATTGTGTGAAATGGAATCAAATTAAATCTCTATATTAGCTTGGCACCTGAAAAAAATCATCTGACATGCAATCAATTCAAAAACGAATGACTACAGAAAGGCAGAAATAATATTTATATATGAGTAAGAGTGTTGAAACAAAATATAAAAAATTAAAGTATGCTGTGTACACATGCTTAGAGGGAAGAAACTTTGAAAAGATCTATATAGAAACTGATTTTTTTATTTTGTATATTTCAATAATGGTACTAAGATACCAAGAAGAAGGTTCTTGATGATGTAAATGACTACAATCTATCAGAAATACAAAGATATACACAGCAAAGAAGAATTAAAAGCTGGAATACTGTCAATAATGAAGTCATTTCAGATTGACATAATTTAAATTTTAAAAAACTAATTACACTTTGCTGTAAAACTGTTTTGCTCTGTAATAACTTTATTCCGCAATATAAAAATAAACACTGCATTCAAATGCATTAGAAAATATAAAACTATTGACTTATTCCAACTCATAAAATGTAATTTTTATTTTGAATGAGAAAAAAATAATTTAAAAAGAGCTTAATTTAAAAAAAACTGGAAAAGATCACAAATCTTTAAGTTTCTAAATGAAATTAATAAATGGCATCAGATTTAAAACTCCTTTGAAATTATACAAATATTCAATCTACTTGTAAACAGTTACTGTTGCTTTGTTTTATTTTCTTCAAATTTCTTTTTACAACTTTCCTGTAACTAATAGAACAGGCTCAGATAGAAATTTCATATCTTTGTTAAAAATGATATATATTTTTTTTTAAATTGATACTTTTACTTTTAAGTAATATTTAGTTCATTTAAATAAAGGTTACTATCCAAAATTTTAAAAACAGCTAATAAACAATGCATTTTTATACATTTATTTTTTATTAGTAAAACTTTTGATTAGAAAAAGTATAAGCCAAAAGACTCAGATGAAATAATATAGTTAGTTTTAACAATTAATTTAGCTTCATACTGGAAATAAACTGTTATGACAAAGAATCCCTGTCGCACAAAGAAAAAATACATTTTGTTGAAAGATGGTTTCCAAATTCATTAATCAGGTTACCAGTTAGATGTTGAATCATGAACTAGACATGCAAGCAAATGCAGTCAGCTAGATGAATGGACGGAGTTTTGTACAGGAATGAGGAGAAATGTGCAGTAGGTGACTTCTTCATAACAAAGTACATGCCGGTAAATCATGAAATAAGACATAAGAGGTTAATGTAGCTACAAAAGTTATGAACTTTTTAGCCATTGCCACACACACAACATTTCTACATGTTCAATTACTTATCAAAGCAAATTAAAAGACCACATAAAAACTAAGTATTTAAAATAAGTTACTTAAAATTTGTTATAAAACAAAAGTGCATGGATACTTTCAGTTTTAATTTAAATGTGCATAAGATCAATTATATTTGTATGTACATGTTTTGAGAAAATGATACTAAACATATATAAATAAAGACATACTAAATTTAAAAAAATTAGAAGTAAAACTGAAATAATTATTTATCTTTCAACCCATCTGTAGTAGTGAACTCTCAGCTGGGACTTTTGTCCTCAATCCTCTTTGAAATATCAGCTTTTAAAATTCAAAACAAGAGGATTTCATTATGAACTTCCAAAGCCATGATATAAGTATGATGTAAAATAATGAATTCTATTGATATCATTTACTTTGTGATATAAACATTCCCTGATAAATATGACACCCATCTTCCCTGACATTCCATAATAACTTCTACAAAAATTGTTTATCAGCCTCTTCTGATATTTTATACTGACATGCATTGATATTTTTACTACTGGCATGTTTATATCCACATGCCCATCTGATATAAGTGATGTAAAGCTTGTTTAAAGTTACCAAATCTTTGCCAAACCCAAAAGAAATATCCAGGAGATTGCACAGTCAATATGTTAACAACTGAAATTCGGTCACGATTCAGTCCACCTTTAAAGGCAATGACAACCATGGGTTAGCTTAAATGTATACTAGGAAGTCCAAAATCCCGTCTCTGTTTTGACAAGATAAATGCAACTGATGTGATAATTCATCATGTTCATGATGACACATTCTTGAGATAATTAACAACAATGTTAAATCTGTAACTGTAATACTCAGCACACTCCCATAAAACAAAGATGGAATGTTTATGAATGACATAATCTGGCGAACAATTTATATTTGTCTTGACTATTTTATAGTGTGCATAAAAAATACATATTCGTGGACCAATCAAAACTTGTACACCTGAATTAACTTAAAATTCATATTGCTAATTTTGACATGGCAAATTCAATAAATAACTGGCTAAAAATATTTTTCCCCCTGAAAAACTCAAAACCAATTGCCATAATTTATGTAGACTTCCATTACCACAAGTTAAAAAAATTACAATATTTCATGACAACATTAAAATAGAAATATTGAGAACAAGACAGGTTAAATCTTAAACAAAGCTTATTTAATTAGGTTAATACAAAATAAACTGCCCTACAAGCCTCAAATTCAGAACTTTTCACAACAGATGCATTACACTGTCACCTGCTACAGACTCAAAAGATAATGACTGATTGTGACGTGTCATACATTACCAACATTTTAAAATGATGTAAGTACAATTTTAATTTTGATTTGATTTCATAGTTTTGTATTTTTTTCATTTAGCAATATCATTTCTGTGAATATATTTAGTTACATATAATTGATTACTATGTAAGTACTGAAGTACATAAATATAAACAAAATATTTTGTAAAAGTAAGTAAATTTTAATGGTTAAAGGATTTGGAATAAATATGGCAGTTAATCAGCTTTTCAAATGAGAGAGGTGGAAAGAAGGGAGATAAGGTAAGTTATTCAGGTTTGTTTCCCAATTCTTATAAAGTTTAATTTTTTTTAATTTAGGAAATCAAACACAATGTGAGCCACAAACATGTTTTTAAAAACACATAATAAAAATGAAAAAGCTGTTTAAAAGTTTTTGATTATTTAAAGCTATCTAATGCTTGAATTAGTTTATTAAAGTGGTACAGTTTTAAATAGGTTTCAATAAAGATCTTGCAATATAACTGGTATAAAAAATATTCATGTATATTCCACAACAGGTTATTTGCATGAGGAAATAACGGTAACCAAGCACAAAACAACATAATCTAAAATCACAGCTTTCTGTTTGGAAAAACAGGTTTTTATATGTCTACAGTGAATCTCATACAATTGAAAACAAGTCAAATTCTCTTAATAGTAAAATGTTAGAATATAATCTTGAAGTAAAACCTTAAATTATGGAGTTAACCTTGTCAAAACTGAATCAAAATAAAACAATTGACATATCAATGTTGACACAAGTTTAGAATAACAGAATCTAAACAACAGTTGCTTTTTGTGTCTTTTAAAAAGCCATGTTATTGTCTAATAATGATATCTAAAATGAAACTCAGTCAAAGCAAAAGTTATGTCAAGTTATTTTAACCTTGACCTTGACACTCTCTGACACAATATGGAACAATAAAGTTACATTTTCTTGTAATCAATACTACTGCACAGCATTCCGCAATATGACATTAAGTCAAAGTTTTTCTTATCAAGAATATATGTTCCATTCCCGTTTGTCTTGCAGACATTGTCTTTTAAAAAAGTGGTTAAAATTAATTGAAATGGAAATGAAGCTTGGCTTTGGATCAGACATAGAAAATCCTAACTTTAGACACACTGACAACCATATCTCCATCAAAGAATCTTGTTTCTATTACAACATGGCCACTGAAAAGAGAAAATACATTAGATAATATTGACATCAGTAAATATCTACGTAATGTGTATAAAAATAGAGATCAAACCAACTCTTTGCCAAAATTTCCCAAATGTGAATACTGATATCAAACCTGGCCTATGGAACTGTAATCTCATCAAAGAGAAGGAAAACCATACCCAAGGTTGGAATGCCAAAGGCAGTACAGTGGTACAATAGGAATAACAGTGATACCATAGGCAGCACAGTGGTACCATATGCAGAACAGTGATACCATAGGTAGTACAGTGGTACCATAGGCAGCACAGTGGTACCATATGCAGCCCAGTGATACCATAGGTAGTACAGTGGTACCATAGGCAGCACAGTGGTACCATATGCAGCACAGTGATACCATAGGTAGTACAGTGGTACCATAGGTAGTACAGTGGTACCATAGGTAGTACAGTGGTACCATAGGTAGAACAGTGGTGCCAAAGACAGTACAGTGGTACCATAGGCAGTACAGTGGTACCATAGACAGTACAGTGGTACAATAGGCAGTACAGTGGTACCATAGACAGTACAGTGGTACCATAGATAGTACAGTGGTACCATAGACAGTACAGTGGTACCATAGGCAGTACAGTGGTACCATAGGCAGCACAGTGGTACCATAGGAAGTACAGTGGTACCATAGGCAGCACAGTGGTACCATAGTCAGTACAGTGGTACCATAGGTAGTACAGTGGTACCATAGACAGTACAGTGGTACCATAGACAGTACAGTGGTACCATAGGTAGTACAGTGGTACCATAGACAGTACAGTGGTACCATAGGCAGTACAGTGGTACCATAGGTAGTGCAGTGGTACCATAGACAGTACAGTGGTACAATAGGCAGTACAGTGGTACCATAGGCAGCACAGTGATACCATAGGTAGTACAGTGGTACCATAGGCAGCACAGTGGTACCATATGCAGCACAGTGATACCATAGGTAGTACAGTGGTACCATAGGCAGCACAGTGGTACCATATGCAGCACAGTGATACCATAGGTAGTACAGTGGTACCATAGGTAGTACAGTGGTACCATAGGTAGTACAGTGGTACCATAGGTAGAACAGTGGTACCATAGGCAGTACAGTGGTACCATAGACAGTACAGTGGTACAATAGGCAGTACAGTGGTACCATAGACAGTACAGTGGTACCATAGATAGTACAGTGGTACCATAGACAGTACAGTGGTACCATAGGAAGTACAGTGGTACCATAGACAGCACAGTGGTACCATAGGCAGTACAGTGGTACCATAGGCAGCACAGTGGTACCATAGTCAGTACAGTGGTACCATAGACAGTACAGTGGTAACATAGACAGTACAGTGGTACCATAGGTAGTACAGTGGTACCATAGACAGTACAGTGGTACAATAGGCAGTACAGTGGTACCATAGGTAGTACAGTGGTACCATAGACAGTACAGTGGTACAATAGGCAGTACAGTGGTACCATAGGCAGCACAGTGGTATCATAGGCAGCACAGTGGTACCATAGTCAGTAAAGTGGTACCATAGGTAGTACAATGGTACCATAGACAGTACAGTGGTACCATAGACAGTACAGTGGTACAATAGACAGTACAGTGGTACCATAGGCAGTACAGTGGTACCATATTCAGTACAGTGGTACCATAGGCAGCACAGTGGAACCATAGGCAGTACAGTGGTACCATAGACAGTACAGTGGTACAATAGGCAGTACAGTGGTACCATAGTCAGTACAGTGGTACAATAGACAGTACAGTGGTATCATAGGCAGTACAGTGGTACCATAGTCAGTACAGTGGTACCATAGGCAGCACAGTGGAACCATAGGCAGTACAGTGATACCATAGTCAGTACAGTGGTACCATAGACAGTACAGTGGTACAATAGGCAGTACAGCGGTACCATAGTCAGTACAGTGGTACCATGGGCAGCACAGTGGTATCATAGGCAGTACAGTGGTACCATAGTCAGTACAGTGGTACCATAGTTTACAAACTTATTTCCTTCCATAACTCTGTAACACAAAAAGTTCATTGCCTAAAAATAGTGCCTTCAATTAAACAATAATTTCCCTTCCAAGATAAAAAGAATCTATAATATATATTTTTTATTAACAACCTGACCAAATGCCAAGAATATTTACTTCACATAGTGAAAAAATTCAAATTAAACAACCAAATAAATTAAATATAAAAAAAGATTTAGTGTATCTTTCTTATACAGAAAACAATCATGGGAATTTTTTTTACCTTTTAAGAAAACCCTTACAGTTTACAGCTGTGTCTTAAGGCCAATGAAAGAGAGGCTGCACATGCTTGCAAAACTAACTTACTAGGATAGTGCTCAGCAATTTTAGTGGGTATGGTCTTTGTGTTGTACATGAGTAGGGTCTTTGTGTTGTACACGAGGATGGTCTTTGTGTTGAACACATTCATTTATCTAGATCATTAAGCCTTGCTCTCTCTCTTCCCCTCCCCCATCTCTAGCCTTCGTTTATAACCTCACTCGTTTATAGCATCATTCATTACCCGAGATAAATATATTCAAAGTTGTTCATAACCTGAATTGTCCATAACCAGATGGATGTGTTCGTAACCCAAGGTCACACTGTACAACATTAAAAAAAAACTTAATTCCAGTAATTAATTCAATTTGATGCTGAGCTGTTCCACAAATTGATCATTTACCTTATCTTCTCATCTTACAGACCCTCCTTCTATACAAAGACATACCATGTGAAGAAATATAGTAAGCTTACTTTAAAATATTTGCAGGCATCATTTGTCCTTCTGGTGCAGCTTCTATTAATGACTGCCATGTGTTAGTCGATCCAGGAATAACAAACCCAAATTCAAAGAACCACTCTATGAAAATGTATATTAAGACAAGACGTTCTTTAAATGCCTAAGACATGTCATAGATACATGAATAAAAACTAAAAATTGTTTCAAAAAAAGAGAGAGGAGTCTACTTCACCTGAAACATAAAGTATAACTTTAATAAACAATATTTTGTTAATCTACACTGACATATTACTACTTAACAGAACACTAAAATAATGACTGTCATTGTTATGCTGATGTTGTTTTTATTAATACTTCTTTATTAAGTCAGGTGTTCCTCCTATTTCGTTAACAGCCTACCTACCTTCTAGACATTTGCCTTTAAATAAAACTCTCTGTTCTAGTCTAAATTTGTCCATGGGTTCTTTAGATGAAAAATTGATTTCTCTTGAAACTGCTCTGCATTTGAGTATCTTTTTTGGGACTCTTGCTGTTGAAGTAGAGAAAAATTAGCAGATTAACACTATTTTGTGGAGCCGAAAGATTACATAAATTATTCTCACATGTTCGCTGAGAATCATGGATTAAAGCATATAAAATAAAATATGTCTTTTTTTAAATTACAGAATTCGTTTCCTATTAAAATGTATGGTGTGCATTAAATATACAGGTTCCTAAAGTTTTTTGAGTCACTAACTTATTTATAGAATATAAGTTAGGGGGCTACCGACATCAGGATATCGATATTTCATAAGTGACATTTTAACTAAAAAATATCAGGAAAAAAAATTATCCTTTAGATTTATAAATATCTTAACAAATTAATATATCAATCCCGATTACGGTATTGAAAGAACCAAAAGAGTCCTAGTATTTATATTTATACCCATGATACAGCGTGCCATGTGCTATGATATTGTTTAGGTATTGGCCGATTTTCGTATCCTCGGAAATACTGTGTAAGTGATGCCGTTGCAGAGTATACCGTAATTGTTCTAATAGCAAAGATGCACACAGAATCGCAGATGTCTAAAACATTTTGTTTCCCATGGAATAACAAAATTACAGTGTGCAGACTTGTTATCATTGGCAAGTATTCATCCTTCAACCTCATTTTGACTCTATTACTATTGCTTTGTTCTCATTGTTACATTCATAAAAGGTGGCCGTTTGCAAAAGCCATTTAACTATTGCTTATATTTAATTATGAGTCAAATTTGAAGGTTCAAAGGGAGTTCCTAATTTTATTTGTACATTTTTATAGAGGACAGTTTGCTTTGTCATGAGTCATATGTAGTTGATGATAGATGTGTGTCCTGGAACTTGTAAACACATCAGAAACCTCGTTTAAAATAAATTTTACTTTTTGTACAAATTTAAATGAGTTATGTAAGATATAAATAATTATAATCATAAATTTAAGAATGACGTCATCAAATATGACCCCTGGTTTTTGTCCTAACAAATACTCATATATCGGCAAAACAAATATTGGTATCAGCAATATCTGCAAAAATGCATATCAGTAGACCCTTAATATAAGTTTAAGTGACCATAAACCTCATTTATAGATGCAAAGTAACCTGTGTTTCCTGAGCATCAAAATAGATAAGCTATGTACAAAATGAATGCATTTTTATGAAATTTTCCCCACCATATTTATTTTAAACCTGTAGTTCTCAAAGTGGCCAATGGGGCTAACTTGGTATGTTCTATTGTCAAAGGTGGTGCTGGACAAGGTTTTAATGCTGTTAAGTTCTGTAAATGGGGCTAGGTTAAACGCACTTGAAATTTTACTAAAAGATCTTACAAGGATTGCATGCAACCTACATCATTACGATAGACATTAAATTGTAAATCAACCATGAAACAAATCTGCCCAAATTAATAAGTTTTAATTAATATTTTTAAAATTCCAGAATTTAATTTTTTTTTAAAGGCAGAAACATAAAAAATTATTATAGATTATTTTGTTTGGAATACCTCATAGGAATGAATATTTACTAGCACCAACAAACAAGCAGTTGCCAATGTGATGAAATGTAAAAAAAATCCTTTTATAATGAGGCAAATAATCCTACCAGTTGGATTGGAAAATTTTGAGTTTTCATTTGTTTTGCACAAAAAAAGTTGATTTATGATAATCTCAAATGGTGGTGAATATTTACCTTCATGTTCCTTTTCTGGGATAGAACTGTAAAAGATGAAGCAAAATAAGATTATAAATTTCTTTTCAAACTCTGTAAATGGGGCAAAGTATTTATAAATTTAAGTCTATTGAAAAGCTGGTAAAAATCCTTACTAAGAATATGCAACCCACAATATTAAGATACAAATTAACTTATAAATTAACCATGAAATATAACTTCCAAAATAAACTCATCAAGAAATTATCCCAACTATATTTTAAAAAATGTGACTAGGTCTGCAAATGGCCAAGCCCCCTATCCCCAACCTTTTTATTCCCTTCACCATCACCAGTCCATAAACTTGAAACTAATCCTTTTCTCAAAACTAAAAAAATCTATAACACAAAGTAATGATAAGCATTTTTCATATACATTGGAAGAGTGGCAGCAAAGGGTTTTCCAGAGCTTATTTGTTTTTCTTAGGATAACAGTGATGCATCCATTTATCAACAATTCAAAACTGCACATACTGTAATTGAATTGTATGATTTGACCATATTTCACTGCTATCTCAGCAATGCAATACACCATATATTCTGATTCTTTTCACTCAAATATTAAAAGTCAATAAAAAATAATGAAATAAATAATCTGAGAACTAACCTTCTGGTTTTCAATAATTCAATAGACTGCAATAGAATATTATCACCAATATATGATTGATTCTGGTTCTCAGTTATCTTTGTCAGAGGATTCAATTAGAAATTACAACAGTTTCAAAGTGCTAAGCCTCTAACAGAATGGTGCCTAAATTGGCAACTCTCAATTTGGCATGTCATGTGAAGTGGAAAATATTCAGAAGTAATTTTTAAAATGCAACTTTTATATTTCTTTCAATTGTACAATTAAAGAAATTATACTATTTCAAAAATAAATTATACTATAGTCGAACCCACTTATCTTGACCTCTGTTAACTCGCCAACCCGATTAAGTCGACGTTTTTGAAGTGGAACCGCCAAATTCTCTCTTTGTCTTAGCATTTTCTCATTGGTTATGTCGATTCTTTTATGTCACCGAACCCTAATATCTCGAGCACAAAAGAGGGCCAATTTGCAACTTAACATTGGTTATCTCGATCCCCATGACCAATCGCCAGCTTTTGAAAATGTTAGATATCGATGCCACTTCACCATCTCACTACCGTATTTTCGCTTATATAAGACGCGTCTATAAATAATATAAAAATACACGTCATCACTGTTAGAGGAGTTCGCCAGTGAAAGATTTTTAATTTTAAAAATGTATTCGCTTAGTTAACGAAGCATAGTACCAGAAGTAACACAGCGCTGAGAGCTGAACGCAAGCGGGCTGTGACGTCACCAGCAGACCTCGCGAGGTGAAAATTTGATGCCTTCCCTTGGTTCTAAAATATTTAAGGGAAAATACGGACTGGACAGTATAACAGGCTTTTTTTTAAGGTTGTTAAAACCGGTCCTCAGATCAGGACCGGTCCCGTTTAATTAGGACCGGTTAACCACAACTTCAGTAAGCGCGTATTAACTTATTACCCGGGGTTCGTTTTTGTTGTGTTACAGTTAAGATGCAGGGCAGCATACAAGACTAACACGAGCGACGGTGACTTCAAATTACTTTCTCCATATTCTGGTATATAAATAATATACACATCATCACTATTACAGTCGAACCCACTTAACTCGAGCTCGGTTAACTCGCCCACCCCATTATGTCGGCGTTTTTTATTGGAACCGCCAAATTCTCTCTTTGTCTTAGCATTTTCTCGTCGTTTAATTCGATTTTTTTAAGTCGCCGAAACCTCATAACACGAGCACAAAAAAGGGTCAAATTTGCCACTTAATGTTGGTTATCTCGATCCCCATGACCAATCGCAAGCTTTTGAAAATGTTAGCTATGATTTTTTTTATAACCAAGGGAAGGGACCAATTTTCTGCCTCACCAGGGTCTGCTGGTGACGTCACAGCCCGCTTGCTCAGCGCTGTTACTTCTGGTACTATGCTTCGGTAACAAAGCGAATACATTTTTTTTTAAAAATCGGTCACTAGCAAACTCCACAAACAGTGATGATGTGTATTTTTATATTTATAGACCAGAATATTATTATTATTAAGAAAACGCTTTGATTTTGATGTCAAGTTCGCTCGCGTGTTGGCTCTGGTATTCTGCCGTAACACAACAAAAAATTAACTCCGGGTAATAAGCTAATATACCGACTAAGTCCTGATAAAACGGAGTAAACAGTCATAATAAGATGGAATTTATTTAAATACCATATTATGTTTCACTCGTCAACTTGCCAGAATTATTGAATTTCGCCGCACACACGACGATCCCCCCCCCACCCAATAGGGTGGGGTTTAGGTGGGGTTGAGCTACACTGGGCATTTACCAAGGCATGCTCTGACTCAATTTAAAAAGAAAAATGTTCCTTCCCCCAACCCACTGTAGATGTATAACAGTGGGGGAGGGGAGGGAAGGTGTCTCTTCTCGCGGTCTTGTAATGGTATGTCAAAGCAAGAGGCTTCCTTTTATATAAACATCAAAGACCTTTCAAGCCTTCTACTTCTAGCCTTCCCCCCCCCCACCACCCTCATTATCCCTAACTAGAAAACTCAGTAACTTGTCCCCCCCCCCTCCCTTTGAGTTCACTTAGAGCGGAAGCTCTCGTACAGTGCCTCGACAACTAAGCAAATTAAATATTTTTTTTTAAAAGCATTCCTTAGCCGTAGGCGAAGTAGACTAATAGTGATGACGTGTATATTATTTAGATACCGGAATAGGGAGAAAGCGATTTGAAGTCACCATCGCTCAACACAACAAAAACAAACTCCGGGGTAAAAAGCTATTACGGCACGGGCTTATTGAAGTTGCAGCTGAATAAATTATTTAAATTCCGAAGCCTTAAAACTTAAACAAAAATACGCCTAAACAATTTTAAATATGAGTGTAAGCGGTCGTTCGATAGTCGTAACTAAGGTAAACACTAGTCCTAGCGTAATAGTAGTCAATTATTAACAAATATATTTATTTGAATATTGATTGTTTTCCTTGGTCCTTATACAAATAAATGCCTTGGTATTTATTAGTAATAAACTTACACTAAGATTATGACTTTAATTATAATTACATCATTAGTATTAGTAGTAAATAGCATGAAATAATAAAGTTCAAGGACGAACGAGCAAATGAACTAGAACTAGTGAACTAGAGCCTCAGTCAGAGCCGAGTCACAAATTCATTTACATAAATCATACTAGCAAGGACGTTTCATTTCGCATAATATAATATATCACGTAATTTAACATTATATTGATATTTCGTATATTCCGATACGATTCTGATTAATCGTCCCATCACTAATTAACGCACAACACGCATATAAAGAAATTTCAAGCGCATGTTAATATTTTGCAGCCATATTGGTTTTCGTTTTAACTCGATCATCGGTTATCTCTATGTCATTTTTCATACCCCAAGTCGTCGACTTAACCGGTTTCGACTGTAGTTTAGTTCGCCTACGGCTAACGAATGATTTTAAAAATTTTTTAATTTGCTTAGTTGTCGAGGCACTGTACAAGAGCTAACACACAGTGCTCGTTTGATGTGAGCAACATGTATGTACATTTTTATAGCATGCCGATCGCTTCATCAAACAAATACGGCAACGCTGTTGTGTAAAAAAAACATCCAAAATTAAGTGTATGTACATTCTCATTTATTAACGCACATCATGTACATAAAGAAATTTCAAGCACATGTTAATATTTTGCCGCCATATTGGTTTTCGTTTACCTCGATCATCGGTTATCTTGACGCTTTTTGGCAAACACCTAGGCCGTCGACATAACCGGGTTCAACTGTATTTCACACAAAAAAATTTGCCAAGAGAAAACTAGTGCATTAAAGCTACATGTAAGTTATTAAAGCAGTATTACTAACATAGAAGCTTGTTTATTTTGTTAATTGCGACATGTGTAACATTTGTGTACTTGTACCTTTTTCCAAAAATGTATTTAGATTAAAATAACACGGGGTGGAGTCATTTTTATGAAGATTTTTGGTGTGGGTGTCTAAATTTAAGTATGAAAGTATTAGTAATGTGGTTAGAGATAGAGGTCAAATGTGCTAAAATAATGTGATGTTATTTATAGAGTACCCCTTCCTTAACACATAGGCCTGCCTAGGTAACATTAGATAAATAACCTAATTAAATTTAACTTACAGATCATCACTAGACTGCCATAAAACTTTACCAGTATCAGCATCTCTTAGATTCATCCAGTTTCTGAAGTAAATGCTTAAGGAACTATGGGTGTATTAACTGAAGTCAGTATTAAATAAATTTTTCCAAAATTTTATACAAAAGAATTTAATTCACAATGGACATCCAAATATTCTGAGGTATATGACATACACCTGTGCTGTGCGTGACAAAAATAAAATTTTAAGTCCCAGCATGTCTTGTCTTATCTATACAGACACTCCTTATATGCACCAATTCAAGGCTGAGTGGATTCAGGGACACCCTTGGCCCTGGGAACAAATCCTTGTCTTCACTTCACATGGATCGAACCTGTGACCATCGGTACGCCAGCCGAACGCGTGCCCCTGCATCATGTCTCATTGACTTAATCAATGACAAAAAGCAAACACGCATGGGAAAACATCATCCTCTCTCTTTCATTAAAAACCCAGAAGCCTTCACTTTCACCTTCTCTAAATTTGACTAAACTATTTAAATTTTATTAATAACAGTTTAAATTGAACTTCCAAGTGAGAAAACATAAATCATAATTCTGACCAGCCACAGCTCAAGTGACAGATTAACTCCATCACTATTTAAAACTATGGGTGAATCAGATTATTCGTTCCCAAATGAGTTATATACTATATAACTCATTTGGGAACGAATAATCTATATAATATAGCAATTAATTCTGAGTTCTCTTCCTGTGAGTGTGTTATTTAGGTTTAGTTTTATAATTTTTATTTGTTAGTTTAGGTTTGGCGTTAGGTATAGATATAATTATGAATTTAGGGTTAAGGTTAGGTTTAGAATTTTAATAGTTGAATTTTCCAATTTTCGTGTCACGTTTGCATAGCAACAAAGATGGCGGCCATGAATGTGGGAACGTCAACTCCGAATTTACCAAAACTATACCATGAAAGTATTTATTGCATTCAATTTATTTAGGCTTTTAAAGTGAAAGTCTTAAGTTAAAAAATTAGTAAAGAAAAGAAAAGAGGTGGGTTTTTTTGGTTTTAAATTGATCTCATGTCTCATTCACTCAATGTTCGTGGCAATGATAGAAGTTTTTAAGGATACAATTTAAATCCTTTCATTATGTCTTCTGGTTTTGAAGGCATTTTATTGAAAATCAAAACAAAGAAGGTTTTTGCTTTGAATCCAAAAAATGGCTGGTTTATACCCGATGCCGAAATTGGTTTCCAAAGCTTCTGTCAACAATCCAATATGGTGGTTATGGAACTTCCGATTACGTCATAGCAAAAAATGATAATCAAAAAAGCCACAGAAGAAAAGTATATATTTTTTATCATGACAATGACAGAAATTTTATCTTGAGCTAAACGGTAAACGTAAAGGAATAGCTGAAAAATAGCTTGAATAACTTTATTGTCTTAACAGTATACGACATAATTTTCTAAAGAAGCAAGGAAGTGCCGTTTTAAGGTCTATTAGGTTGTGTGTGTGTGTGTGCAGTGTAGCTGTGTCATCATATCCTTCGTTATTCATCGGCCTGCCTAAACTTATACTTATACTTATACTGCCAACTAAGTAAGGAACCGACTATGCATGAAAATAAAACACTTTCACATTACTTCCCAACTTCATGTGTCATTATTATTTTATATTAATTTTAATTATCTGAAGCTTAAAAACATAATGTCATTGTCCTGTGGACACTTTCTTTACTAAAATTTACTTTGACCGACAGGCCTAAACGATTGTGTCCCATCTATAGATATAATTCTATTATTGCTTGTTGTTCACGATTTGTATTTTACTCGTTATTTTTAATGTGATCCGTGATGAGCCCGACCCCATGATTGGATACTAATTTATATCTGCAATCTCTCTGCTACATTTTTCGGGTGAAATACTGCTTTTATGTTTTCAACAATTTATTTTCTGCTTTTCCGACTGCGCCTTAACGGATGAGGCGGTCCTGCTAAACGGCCGTGTCAGTGTGCTTGTATTAAACTTGAAGAAGGTTAAACGGGTCATAGAGGCCGTCCATAAATAACGTCACGCAACTAGGTGGGGGAGGGGGTCGCACTTTTGTGACGAGGGGGGGGGGTGTTTAAGAAATATGACATCACATCAAAACGCGCAACTTTAAGAGTTCCGCTTAAATATTTCATAGCTAACAATTTATTTAATGACTAAATAATGACGTTTTCAAAAGTTTCACACGTGTTACGATATTAGACTGCAGCCTCTCACTAAATACATACTTAAATGACAATAAAAATGATTTGAAACATGCTTATTTTCAAATAAGAAATACGGCTTTTATAAGGGGACTGCAAAGCCTTGTAACGTCATATTGGAAGGGGGGGGTCTAACTTTTTTGACCACGTGTGATGAGGGGTGGAGGGGAAAAATTCGGCCAAAATCGCGTGATATCATTTATGGACGGCTCCATAGGTACAGACCAAATTATATATTAGAACTGTTAGCCTCTGGCCGAGGGCAATGAAGTGGCAGCTGTTCAGAGAAAGGAAAAGTCATCTCCTTCTTTCTCAGGCATTCCTCTCATGGAAGAACCTTCCAACGTTTTCTATCTGGACCTTAGCGTTGGTTTCACTTTACGACGCGCTCTCTAATGAGAAAGTTTGGGGAGTGGGGGGGGGTCGCCAAAAGAATGGCCCGGATGACCAATCAGAGTCTTAAATTCAGGTCTCTTCTGTAATTTCATATGTAATGTATTTAATTATGATCCGTAGATATGATGGAATAATTATCGGACAGTCTGTATGTCTATTAGCTTATTAAGAAGGTTGGTTAGGTCTACGGTCGTCAAACTGCATTTTTTTATAGAGAGCTTTTAAAGCTCTAGGGCGAGTTGACCGGGGTCAGTGTTGGAAATACGGTTAGCCGATTTATAGGCGGATTGCTAGTGAGAACCTTTCAAAGGTCAACATATTCCAGAAAAAAGAAACTGTTATAATTAAAACAAAAATTAGTTCTTCTAGGAAATATTGGCCAAAAAATGGCGTCCCAAAGAATGAAAGATAAATTATTTTAAAAAGTTCAGTCGAAGGCCGACCGAATTTTCCACATTCCACGTCAATGAGCGTGCCGCATGGACCTGGTGCTTTTACGAGGGAAGAAATGGGCGGATGTGGGCATTTTTTGACTTACTTCAGTGGTGCCCGCCCCCGAACCTTAGATGTGACATGTAATCTGTTAAAACATTATGCATTACTTTTTTTTTAAATACTAAAAACATATTTTCTAATATCTTATTTGTTACAGACAGTCCTTCTATACAGAAGATTATTGGTTATCCATGGTTTTGTGTCTAGTCTTGTATTTTTAATTACAGTTTTAAATGTTGATGAGTATTTGTTTCCTTGATTTCCTCAAGCAACCTGATCCACGTCCTAATTTCGGACGGGAAGAACGAGATTTTAAGTGTTTGTTCTTGCATACGGAATAAGAAAACGTGTTTTATCCCTATGTGTATCGGAGGGTTGAATTAGGTTATCTTTGTGTTGTATTTCCAAGTTAGAATTAATTGCCATCTGTATTATTACTAAATTGCTATTTTTTCTTCTATCCTCTAGTGATTGAATGTTAAAAGATTTAACTAATGGTGTTATTCTTGTCAGTTTTGATTATTCTTCAGTAATGAATTTGGCAGCTCTTTTTTGTATTTGTTCTAGTTTATCAATGTTTTCTTCGGTGGATGGGTCCCATACAGAAGATACATATTCTAATACAGTCTCACCAAATTGAGGTAGTATTTCAGTTTTATATCCTTATTACACCTGTAAAAAGTTTTTTTTTATAAAGCCTAAGGATTAAAATTTTTTTTTAAAATTACTTCATTGACATGGGGATTCCATGATAATTTCTCATTTATTATTATTGTTACTCCAAAGTATTTTGCATCTTTAGTTTGGATTAGTTGTTTAATAATAATTGAGTTAAATGTATTTTTAAATCTCTTAGAAAATAAACGTTCACTATAAATTTATTCAAGTTCGTGATTTTTAATAATCTTCACAATACATTATATTAAAGATGTTACAGGTGACTATGTACTTAGCCATTACCCGAATTTTAAAAAATCCGTAATGCTTCCTCCATCCCTTATTTGAGCAAGGTACAAAGTCTACATTAAAATTGATGTCTTTGAGTCATGAACTGATGTAAGCTTTCATTCCATGATGGCAGTATTATCTTAAGTTCGATCTCTGCAGTCCATTGTATTAATTCCGTCAGCTTTAAGCTAAGCTTGCTTAAAACCATTTCAGAAATTTTGTTAGATGATCCATTTTTTAATATTTTTTTTTCTTTTCTTTGTTTGTTTGTTTGTGTGTGTGTGTTTCAATGAATCTTTGAAAGGTTCTACAATTATACTTATATATTTTCAATCTTTTCGTTAGTAACAAATTCTTATCTGTTGTGATATTGAATATAATGGACTAATATTTAATTTGATCTTTTGTACCTTTTTTTCTTATTCTTTTCTTTTCCTTTAAATTTTTTTTTATTTAAAGAACATGGAGATTTTCTTAGAGTACTTGATCGAACTTTACTAGCAAATGCATCAGTTCCTAATTATTGTCGTATTTGAACTTTTACTTTCCACTCTGTTGCCACGAAAAGCAAAATGTAAAGCATTCTAACAAGAATTTCTTGCCGATTTTTCTCCTTTTGCTACAACAAATTATTCTTTTCACCACAAAAATTTATAACATTGATTGACTTTAAAGGAAAATAATTATGATTTAGAAGGAAGGAGAATAAGCCAAGCAATCTATGTAAGTAAACTTTCCCCTAATAGATTACATATTACGTTAATTTGTTCATATTATATGTTGGACACTTTCTCCCATTGTCGCTGCACTAATAGTAAGCACACATTTGGATCCATACGTTCGGGTTATTTACTTTTATAATTTAAGTCCCATTAAATTGATTATTGAAATTATTTGTCAGACTGTTACGAGTAACAGTAGTCTTATTGATGCATGCCAATACCCAAAGCATGTTCTCAATCCTTAGTGAGAGACGCCTAAGATGGCTAGGACATGTAAAAAGAATGATCCCTGGCCGCATCCCCAAGGACCTCCTATATGAAGAACTGGAATCGGGAAAGAGGAAGACAGGTCGCCCACGTCTGCGATTTAAAGATGTCTGCCAAAGGGACATGAAAGCAGCCAGAATACGCACAACCGACTGGGAGTGTAAGGCAGAATACCGAACTACGTGGCGCACAGTTGTCAAAGATGGTGTCATAGTAGCGTCATAGTAGCCGAGGAGCGAAGGATGGAGGAGGCTACAGACAGAAGAGCTAGGAGAAAGGCCAAAACATTGGGCAGCACAGAACTCGTGTGTAAAAGCTGTGGTAAAGAGTGTCACTCAAGGATAGGACTGCTCAGCCACACGAGGAAATGCAACCCAGACCAACGGTGATGCACCATCGTCTTGCGAGGCAGAATGATGCCCACGATATAAGTGGTCTTATTATTAACTTCATTTTGCAAGATCTCCATTATCCTCTAGTCTATTTTAAATGGATAGGTTTTAAAGACTTACTCCTATTGTTTTCAGACTGAATATAATATTAGTTCTATTATTCACTTGTTTCGGGTATGATCTAAAACAGTGGTCCCCAACCCCTTAAATTCTAAAATATTCAAGAAACTTCCGTTATTTAATATTTTTTATGTCGTCGTAATTTACAAACCATTTTAATAGGACCATTATATTACACAACTAATTTTAATATCTTTTGCTTGGAAATTCTTTTTAAAAACTCTAATTAGGTGACTTAGTTAACAGAGTCCTTAATTTATATCATTAAAATAGGTAGTATTTTTTCTAATGATGTCCCGTGAAAGCCGGGTGTAGGCCTACAGGCTAGTAAATATATATTTGTATAATATACAAATATATATTACATGTATATATATACTAGCCTGTATACTGTATATGCCAATATAATGAAGCTTTCTTGTAAAGCGCCTTTGTCCACTCCCTTTTTTCCTTTGTATGATACTTAGTGCGACTAAGGAATTTGAGGCACATTGAAGGCCAAGTAAATGACACATATTATCTCCCTATTGACAGTGTGCTTAAAGTACGCGCGGGGTTGGCCCCTCGAGGCCCTAGTTTCAAGGATAAACATATAGTACGATTACAATACTAACGAAGAAGAAACATAACTTAAAGCAAAAAATCTCTTGCTGTTATTTAAATTCTAAAAAATATAGATCCCAAATTTTGATTCCGCATCTGATTTAAATTAATTAAAAAAAAATAATATTCATTTTCCAATTTTCGAATAGTTTTAGTTTTTAAAACTTAGCCATTGGTAAAATAAGAAGCTACTTGGTCTATAAAGAAATCTTGTACATATCTTTTATCAACTACAATGCATTCCAATGAGAATTGGGTTAAATCGCAAGCCGATGGCATAAACCAATTGGTAAAGTTAAACTTTTTATTTTTCTGTTCAACCAAAATCAAGTAAGTTTATGTTAAACACCATGGTTCCTTGCTTAAAATGCCACCCGTTTTTTTTGTTATTATATTTATCATGAAAATATTGACACTCAGGCTGGCAACTCTCTTCCCCCCCACCCACTTATTACGCCATTTGCACTAACATCTTGCGTCACTGCTTAAAAATTGACTTTTTCGGACGTCACCGCTCAAAACTATCTTCATTTAATAATTAGTTTGGGGGGAAGGGAGGTTGACTGATCTTTATACCAAATAACAAAGGGATGATTTAAAAATAAACATAAACTAAGTTTGTGTGAGTGTCAGGCACCAATTTAAATGGAGAAAAATTTGCGTTAGAAGGCATCTATTAGGAATATTGGTAGATATTGTGCGTGAGAAACTGTCGGTCAAGCCGAGACGTGGAACCTTTCTCATCAACAGGAAAATGGGTCAAGTCACTATTTCTGGTCGCGTAGTCAAATTTCTTTCACAGCTGTTAGTTAACCTGCCAGAGTTAATTTATTCATACCAGCTGACTAGAAGTGCAACGAGTCACCGAGTTCTAGAGAACTGTTTTACTGGACCTTTGTTCTTAAAGTCCAGACCAGCCTGAAAGTTCGGGGTTTACCGCTTGTTTAAGTTGTTTATTTGACATATTTGTGAGCACCTCATGTGACTGAGATAAGATGGTCAACATCGTGTTTATCCCCGCTAGTCATTCATGACGCACGGTTATCATGCTCACACCAATGGACGGTATGCTATAAATATATTTCAAATGGTCGTAAAAGGCAATGAGGAGTTCACCAACTGTTCTGACCATTGCGAGTCTGGTTGTACACAGGATTATAAGCTTTGCAAGTAACACTATTCATATTCTCAAGCCAAAGGAGAAAGGTAATGTGATAAATTATAAGTAATTTTATAAATTGGAAAGGCCTACTCGATTGATAGGAAACGAATTCGACTTATGACTAAAGGTTATAGATCTAAATGATTGTTTATTGAATTTTCATAGTGTAAATAAATTTTAAAATGTTCAAATAATTATGAAAATAAAATGAAACAATTTATGATCTGAAACTTTGCCCACTGGTAATTGTTAAAATTGTACAGCAAGTTATATAGATTTACGCAAAAACCAAGCACGGCAAAATGCTGAGTTCATTCCAAATAAGGATCTTTCATTAAAACGCCACTGTCATACAAATGTCACTGATACTGATAACATCTCTTCTGTATATATAATTCTCTACGCCGCCCAACCATACGGGACACCACGCACGCACGCCGACTCTCTAACCCTCCTCCCGCCCCCTTCACCAAAGCGAGTATGTACAAACGAGCATGACGAATGACCCTCTAGTAAATTCTAACCCAAATCTCTAATAAGAATGCAGGACTAAACACAAACCGTAGATAAGCGTCGGACGCAAAAAATCTTCTGTATAGAAGGAGCGTCTGGTCTGTAACAGATAAGATAAGATAAGACAAAGAATTAAAAGACACTTTACTTAATTAGGGTTTCTCATTTTCCTGTAAGTACAGGGATTAAGCTGAACTAGACCCTCAGCAGACGCCGCACCGAATACGCCGACGAATTTTCGTCCGGAAAATTTGGCCGGAAAATATGCGGCGAGCCGCATTAGCCTAACAAGCTGATAAACTACATCCGTTTGTTTTATTCATGACAATTATAAACTGATATTCTAAGTATTTCTAAGTGCCAATCAGGTATTGAGTGACAGAAACTGAATAAGAGGAATGCATTCATGCACTGTATTATTAGGACAGCATAAAGTACGTCACGCTATTTTTGACCATTTCTAACACCCCCCTCCCCCTGTCACAAATCTTGCCCAAGTACGTCACACCTTCGAACAATTTTTTTTTGGTAAAACAAAATAATTAAAATTTAATATAAAACACCGTGACGTCACACATGGTCGTTCCCCCCTCCCCCCTTTCTTACAACCCCCCCACCTTCTGGAGCGTGACGTACTTTATGGACGGCCCCATATGAAACTTTTTTTCTCTATTGTTAAAAATAATAAAACTTTTCTGAAGTATTGTAAACGTTTTTTTATTGCTGAAGTTTCATTACTTCATTATTGGCCAGGCTTCTGCCGAATTTAACCCGAATATTTCATAATCAGCCGAAAATCAGCCGCAAATGTCAATTTACGGAGAAATCCGGCTAATCCGGATATCCGCCACAAAATTATGTCAGCCAGTCGAAATTTAAAAAAAATTTCGGCTGGCAGGACTAGGCTGAACGGGCTAAAGCCAGGGGCCCCTGATGATTTTAGGGGTGATGGAATCCAGTGATGGAATCTTTTTTTTTAATTTGTCTTTTTACACTCAATTTTAGGATACCGGCAAAAAGTTATTTCTTCGTGTTCGGTTTTTTCATGATTAATCTTTTTGGCTGGGAAAGCCGATCCCGTAGTACAGACAAAGCATGAGCAAGGAACCAATGCCAATGGACTATTTAGTTACAAGTTACAGTCTTATATTAGCTGCTAGCAATCGTTTTATTTAAAGGGAGACTGGCTGAATAGGGCCCCAGTTTGAATTGCAGCCAGGGGCCCTGTGCAGTCTTAATCCGCCCCTGCCTTAGCATGGCCAAGTTGGTGAAAGATAATCTTTATAATTAACAGCAAAATTAACATAGAATTGAAAAATGACCTTGACCTCCTTTCAAAATGTAGTCGTAATGTAGAGCAACTTAAATGAAATATTTAATCGTTCACATTTTCTTTGTTTCAGGCACGTCTGATTTTGTGTTGTGAAATTTAAGACTAAAAATATCAAGAACTGACAACAAAACAAACTTTTAAAAAAATCAATTGCAGCTGAACAATTTCTATATTGTTCACATAATTAAAATGTCTGGCGATAACCAACCACAGAGAACCCCAAGTTTTGGGCAAGGATCAATTGAAATTGAAGCCA
The DNA here is from genome assembly GCA_944989445.1 of Ampullaceana balthica. Taxonomy (NCBI): domain Eukaryota; kingdom Metazoa; phylum Mollusca; class Gastropoda; family Lymnaeidae; genus Ampullaceana; species Ampullaceana balthica. The sequence continues at coordinate 910,273 of CALYLW010000090.1, forward strand.
CATCAAAGAAGAATATGGATTCAAAAAGTGAAAATAAAGGAATCAAAACATTTTATAATTCAGAAGTTGTCTCCATGAAACACTCTTATCCAGTAAGTTGAAAAATGATTGATTAATTGAAGTAGAGGACATATGTTTATTTCAAGTTTCAGTTATTGACAATAATTCAGAAAAAACAAAATTAATATACTACACATTTTGTTTGACAAATTCAATCATGATGAATTTATTTTAAGCACTGCATCATTACTATAACTAAAGAAAAATGGCTTTACTTAAAAACTTCATATTAAGTTTTAAGAAATAAATAAAAGTAAGTTATATTTTTATATTTTTTAATTGTGGGGCAAGAATTTTTATGAACAACCTTCATATTTGTTCTCTCATTTCCAGTTCCGCTTCCTTGTACCTCATAATTCTACACCAGGTCCTTGTAAGTGGATTTACCCATTAACTTACGGTGGAGGTTTGGTGGGTGGGGACAAGATCTCTGCCAGCGTCAAGGTGGGGGAGGGTTGTGCTGCTCTCGTCTGTACACAAGACTCAACTAAGGTAAATACAGATAACCAAGCATACAGCCAGCCACACTGGATCAGTAGCTATTGTCCTATTGTTTAGTTTAGGTTTTCAAGACTTCCTAGTGGCATTTAAAAAGTAATAAATTTGTGTAATCTCAAATATGTCTATTTTTAAGACTAAGTGTTTTCAAAAACCTTCAGGTCTATCACTGTAAGTTGAGTAATGCAACAGTCCAAGACATGCTGTACACAGTTGAGAACGACGGACTTCTGTGTATTTTACCAGACCCAACTGTATGCTACAGAGATGCTAATTTCTCTCAGAAACAAGTAAGTTTTAGATGATTAAAACATTTTATATATATATTTTTTTTTAAATTTCATTTTTTTCAATGGTTTTGTTTCCATAATTATAAAACAATTTCAGCAAATTTTTCAGAAGAAAACAACATATTTTGGGAAAAGAATATCATTTTAGCTTTAGATACTTCGGTGAACACTTTTTAAAAAAATGATTGAAAGGCAAACATATTCATTTAAACAATTAGAATATTCATGTTAATTATAACTTTTTTAAGAACAATTGTAGCTTGAATGAATTAAAAAAAAATTAAAATGCACTTTTGATCATCAAATATTTTCACATGGCCCCATAATAATGTCTTTGTGTATAATTATGTAAATTTAAAAAAATCGTGTAATTTAATCTGTTTTATCTTTCAAATTATTTAGATTGTTCACATGAAACCCTCTTCTAGTCTGGTATTGTTAGATTGGATGTTAGGAGGCCGTGTTGCCCTTGATGAGTCATGGGTCTTCAAAAGGTAATCTTCAGAAAACAATGAAATAATTTTTTCTTTTGGATGACCTGTTGAAAATTCAATTTTTTACCTGATTACACAAAGTTTACTTAAAAAGTTTCTTAAAACATGTGGCTACAAATGCTATGAATCTACTACCACTCCCAATCTTCATGCCACAAATTAATTTTGAAATTAATAAAATCTATCAGGTATAGCAACTGCATTGAATTCTACATATCTGATGAGTTGGTGATCAGGGATTGTACTGAACTTGAAGATACACCAAACATGACCATAGCAGAGGCTATGAAAGGATTTCAGGTGAAATATAAAAAAATCAATTTGATTCTCTAAATCTAAAGGCTAAAGCTGTTATTTTTGTAACACTTATGGCTATAGTTGAGACTTTTGATAAACTCATTCAATCAAATATATTTGATAGAATATTTTTTTATTTAAACAAAGCCTGGATAACAGACTAAAACATTAGAGAAAAATGTTTTCCCTGCTGCAATGCAAATGGTGAATTATGTCAACATATCTTTTTTTTATTTAATGCCTTCTTTTGTGCTTCAATATTTTTTTTTATGTGCTGCTCTCTTCACAACACATCTTTTTATTTGGCCCTTTAAAAAAATTATATTTTATCCATTTTAACCAAAGCAGTATTGAGATTTTACTTTCATCTTTTGTCTTGGTCCAGTTATTATTTGTAAACTATTTGGCCAAAAATTATTTAGAATCTAAGTCTCACTGTTCAGTCAGTTCGATATGGATCTATTGATCATGAATATATTTGAATTTTAAAATTCTTCATTTTTTTTTGCAGGTGTATGGTACATGCATAATCCTTGGTGAACATTTATCACATCTGGTAGAGAGTCTCTCCAACAAATATGCTAGGAAAAAGGATATTGGTAAGCAAAACGAAAATAAAAGGTTACATTTGTTTGCTTATCTCATTATTTTATTAAATAAAGGAAAATTATCAATGCTTTTGTCATTCTGGCTGCTATGTATTTTTAGGGGGTTTGTAATGTTTCTGTGAATAGGATTCTTTGCTATTAATTACTCATATTGAGTATCAGGAGCTGGAGTTTGAGAGGTGGAGGCAATGGACACAAATCTTTTCATGTTTTTAAAAAAAAATTAGGCATTGAATCCCTTTGGCTCTTCACCTTTCGTTTGCTCCTTAATCCTTTGCTTTTCTATTAAATCAGCTAGCTAACATTCTAAAAAAGATGAAAAAAGTTAAATGAGCTTGCTAACATTTTATAAACATGACTGAATCATCGCAAGCCACATGGCTGTAATAATTATCCATCTAGATCTCAGTCCTTTATTGGAAATTGTATTATGTCAGAAGATTCTATCTATCATTTTCTCACAATACTCTAGAACACCCCCAACCCCTGTCTGATCTGCTGGTCTTATAAGTACACTGATGATTTATTTTGGGAGAATTTAAAGTTGTTCTAGAAATGTATTACTGTATATACTTGAGTATAAGTCAAGATTGTTTTTTCAAATTTCGAGGCCAAACTCAGGGGGTCGACTCATACTCGCATAACTCAATTTATAAAAGAAATCAGTTTATCGTAACGATCGTTGAAGAAATGTAAAATTCTATTTTCAAGAGACCTATCAGGGGGCTTACTTAAACTCGATATCAACTTATACTCGAGTATATATGGTAGTTTCTAATTGAAAAATGTTTACTTTAATTATAAAGATAATTTATCCCATCATGTTTTTAAGTAAATGTCTTATTCTCAGGGGAGATTACTGAAATGTTTTGCTTACAGGTGAAAAGAATGACCAAGACTTGGTGGTGAGCATAAGTAAGACAAAATACACTGTGAAAGGGGAGACAATCGAGGGATGTTATCTCAGATTCTTGGCAGCAAACACAAAATCTGTGGGTTAATTTAAAAAAAATTTAATTTTTTTTTGTTGATATTATGGCAATTTGGACCTTTAAAAATTTTAAAAATTAAAAGCTTTGATTATAATATTTATCCAATGTCATGATGGTGTGATATTTTCGTCACCTAAATTATCTATAACATCAATAAATGAATATTGTTCTATTTATTTTCTCTTGCTAGGCAGCCACAGTGATTCATGACATTACTGATCCTTTACTTCACATCCTGGGCGCTGACCCTTTTGAAAGGAAACTGTAAACACTTAGGTCATGGTGACATAGACATGATTAACCAAACAAGCTTCACCAATCCTGCCGATAGGATAAAATGACCATTGAATAGGGTACGAGTTAGCCTGAGGCACTTTCTGCTTGATGTCTTCTTTGACTAAACACTGTGGATAAGTTTTGTTTAATTTTCTTTTAGTTTATGTTTGTTTGCAGAAGAAGGCTTTTTTGCCAATATGTTAATTGTATTGTGGAGTCTTTTTCAGGCTCACCCACACCTGATTCAATAACCATATTTTTCTACCATGGCTGATTGCAGTCCTACCCCATTTTTATCCTTTTTGATGGGATAAAATCTTGACCAAATTTTCATTAATATCTGATTTGTAATCATATAATGTCATCCGCCCTGGTTATATCTTAGATGTTGGAAATTGGTTCTCAATCTCTTTTAAAATCATCTGATTCAGTTTTTGTTAACATTGGTGGCCTAATGGGAACTATTCAATTTGGAGTCTATAAGAAAAAGAAACTGTTTTTTTTTAAAAATGATTTTATTAATCCAATGGCCTTGATCCAAAAAAATAAATACAAAAAGAACTAAAAATCAAGGTGCCTTTATTTCTTAGCCTTCTCTACAGTTTTTATACAACACATGTATCACTTTTCAGAAGAATTAGTTTGATATCATACAAAAAGCTTATTAACTGAAATAGCTGTTCTCAGATATATTTAAAAAGCTGAAATTTGTAGCCACTTGGTAACAAAAACTAAATTATCAATAACTAAAATAGCCCAGCACAGTCCTATCAGGAATTAGCAAAGGGGTTGTAATCTTAAGAGTAATAATAATATCATTAAAACTCTCAGCATTTCTAATAAAAAAATCTGTGCTATTTTTTTCTGTTATTTATCATTACCTTAAAATGTGTTCAAAATATATTTTGATTTCAGTGTTTACACTAAAATGAAATGGTTACTTTTGTATATGATTCTCTTATTATAACAAATATTATTTATCCTTGTTAGTTGGTATTGGTACTGAATGTTGCCATTTTATTGTAGTCAATCAATTATTATTCATTAACCAGCTGGCAATTACTTATAAGCTTTATATAATTTGTTGTAATCCTGCAGTATCAATCTGCAATACAGGAAGTTTTGAAAATATGACATTGTTATTCATTTATGTAATGAGAGAAATAGCAGACTTGAGTCAGTTCATTGCATTGGTAGCCTATTTTCACATTATTTGTTTTTGTCTTGATTAGACTTAAAAAACATGGTTTGGATAATAATCCTGTGAATTTTGAGGAAACAAATTAGCTAATAATTTATTATTGAGCATATTTTAAATCAATTTATTCTTATACTTAGATTGTAATTTATAATAATGCTGCTTCCACATTGTTTCTTAATTATTTGTGTTTGTAAATATATATATATATATAGATAGATCTGTACAGGAGAATGTTATTTATTTATTTGTTTCATTCCATTTTATGACCCCTAATTGAAGATATTATTTCCCCCAACTCCCCTTTCCAAGGCCCTTTCGACCATCTATCTAATACACATACTAGATTCCTATCCTTTCCCCAAACCAAGTTAACTTAAATCTAACCTCTATCTCTCAATCAACCTTTAACCTCACTCTCCTTCTGCTAGCTCAAACACTGCCTAAAAATTTCCCCTACCAGCTTCACTGAAGGTCATTTTATTTACATGCAGTGAAACATTAGGCAATAAGCAAATAGGGTAAATTATTTTTATTTTTTTGTTATTTTCAAATGTTGTTTGTATAATACTCATTGATAATTTATTATAAGCCACTTTTGGCATACAATTCATAAATTGTTTTGTGTGAAATTAAAATGTCATTTTTAAGAATCCAAGTCTTAGTTAAATTTATTAATTTATTCAATTTTATTAGCTTTCTGCATTTTGGAGAAATAGCCATTGATCCTCATGTTCAAGGGCAGTCCCTATGGAAATTATCTGAATAAAATCGGGGACGCGGTGGTCGTGGGGCAGCGCGCTCGACTGGCGTACCGATGGTCACGGGTTCGAATCCATGTCAAGGCAAGGATTTGTTCCCTGGGCCTAGGGCGTCCCTGAGTCACCCAGTTCCGAATGGGTACCTCACAATAGTTAGGCGGCTGGGCAATGCGTGGAACCCACAAAGCCGTGGCATGTGAACGCTGCATCACTTGCCAACAGATCATCTGTCATGGTCTGTGGACGCAATTATCTTCTGCATAGAAGGAGCGTCTTTATTGATAAGATAAGATAATAAGGTTGATTATTTTTTCACAAGGTCTATTTAAGTCTTCCACAGCTACATTTCTCTTGGGTTTTCTTAAGTTTCTCAGGGACATAATTGCATCTTTTGTTTTCACTCTTGAATTGTATTAATAATAGTATTGCTTTTGACCATTAGAGATCATCTTTGGCCAGCTGATTGCTTAAAGATGTTTCTAAGAATATGATCTAACATTCTTAAAAGCTTAACTTATCTAGTTACCACTACACATGTTAATATGAACTTATCTAGTTACCACTACACATGTTAATATGAACTGCTTGATACAAAACAACAATAAAGTTTAAATATGTTTATTTGGTTTGGAATAAATAAATCTTAACAAATATTGTCATAAAAAACAATAAAAACAGGATTCTTGCATGTATGCAACATTTTGTCAAATCAAAGGAATAATAAACTATACAAGACATAAATGAAATATTGAAACTTGGTATGACAATATAACTTCAAGGCGGATCAATAACATATGAAAGACAGTTTTAATTCAATATATTAAATATTATTATGTTCAGAGTATATAATATTAATTATGACACATTTTTTGTTCATTGAGTCTCTATTATTCTATAGTTGGTTTATTGGATCAGTGCAATTTTAAATAATAATTGCAAAATATTACTAGATAGATTATGTAAGATAAATAAACTTTACAAATTGATTAAAGCACTTGAAATGCTAGCAGGAATCTAAAAGAGTTTATATATCTGTAAAGTTTCACATCTCAGCAAGTAGTGCCAAATCTTCTCACCTTTAAGGTGTGGGGAGGGGGGTTACTGAAAGTAATGAACAAAAAAGTTAAATGATATATTTTTGGAAAAGCAACAATTTTTGGGCTAAATAGGAGCTGGCCGAAATAATAATAGAATATGTTTATGTCCTACCTCATGTTTTTGTAATTGACACAGTTGTTTAGACACTGCTGCATGTGTAGTTGTTTAGACACTGCTACATGTGTAGGTGTTTAGACACTGCTACATGTGTAGGTGTTTAGACAATGCTACATGTGTAGGTGTTTAGACACTGCTACATGTGTAGGTGTTTAGACACTACTACATGTGTAGGTGTTTAGACACTGCAACATGTGTAGGTGTTTAGACACTGCTACATGTGTAGGTGTTTAGACACTGCAACATGTGTAGGTGTTTAGACAATGCTACATGTGGAGGTGTTTAGACACTGCTACATGTGGAGGTGTTTAGACACTGCTACATGTGGAGGTGTTTAGACACTGCTACATGTGGAGGTGTTTAGACACTGCTACATGTGGAGGTGTTTAGACACTGCTACATGTGGAGGTTTAGACAATGCTACATGTGGAGGTGTTTAGACACTGCTACATGTGGAGGTGTTTAGACACTGCTACATGTGGAGGTGTTTAGACACTGCTACATGTGTAAATGCTTAGACACCACAACAGCTATGGGTTAATAGACTCATCACAATAGCTTATGTTTAGTCCATATGACAATTACTTTATAACTTAGACAATACCAAAATTATAGTTTTTTTTCCAATGCACTTTCACGGTTAAAATATATGGTCTATATATAAATACAGATTTAAATACAGAATAACATCACATTTTTTTTCCCAGGAAGTTTTCACATAAGCTGTGGTGCTTTTTACATGTAAAACCATTTATATCTAAATGTAGTAATGTAAAAAATACAATTACACATAACTGGAACTCCTTTATAATTGCAATGATGATAAATCCTTTATTTTATTGTCAAAATGAACCCGTTTCAGTTCCTTTCTGTTTAAAATAACCATAATAATAATAGTTTATGTAAAGCCACAAGGAGATGATGAATGGGTCAAGAGTAAAAAAACTGACCATTAAATTTGTTAAAGATCAGAAATAGAATAATTGTTGACATTTATGATTAACACATTATTCAAATTCATGATCAAATTAAGAAATTGAAATGTTTCTCCAGTAGAAAGAGGTATTGTTGGTTCTGATCTGAGAAATATAATTGTCAGGATTGGACCTTGCTTGGACTTAACATTTTTAAAGGAGTTATTCCAAGTTATCGTCGTCATCGTTTTTATCAATGAAATCATCAATATCATCTCTTATGTCATCCTCACTGTTATCATTGTTAGCATCATCCATCTCAAAGTCGTCTATCATTACAGTTGGTAGAACTGGGCCCACAACTTTGCATGTATCCAAAACTTGAGAACTTCTACTGAGCTTAAGCAAACTCTCTTGCAAGGTTCCCAGAGATTTTGAGGCCTCGTCATTACAGGCAGACGGGTTGTCACCACTTGTCTCTCCTTTATTTTCTGCTTGCTCCTCTGCTGCAAAATCATAAAAATCCCATACTGGTGTCTCGGGACGGGAATTGACAGCAGAACCAGTTTCAGATGGTTGACTGAAGAGTCTGGATCTAACAAGTTCCTCAGTGATATCATCTCTGGTATCATTGATACAAGTCTCCATCTGCACAGACTCAACATGATCTGAATTTGTAATGAGAACTTTGGGTGGGTTCTGTGGAGTAGAAGAATCTCTTGGGGTCTCATAAAGGTTCATTTTAACACTACTGTTTCCAACCACCTGATTTGAACTTTGAGCAGATTCAAGGTAATGAGATTCTGATACATTTGTAGATATTTTTGAGAGCAATTCATTTGGAATAATCCTCTTTTTACCACTTGAATCTTGAGATGGTGCAATGTCTTCCTTGTTTGATTTGAAACCAACTTCTACTTGATTAGAATGATCCTCTCCTGTTCCTCTGACTGTCTCCTCCACTCTGATGACAGTAAACTTACCGCTAACACGCCGTGCAGACAAACCACAATCAGAACTTTCACTGCTATCAGAACTCGAAATTTTTTCCAAAATTTCATTTGGAATAATTTTTTTCTTTGACCTTATTTGAATATTTTCACTTCTACTGGTTAAAACACTTGAAGATAATTGCAAGTTATGGCCCCTTACATCTTCCAGTGGGGACATGTCATCATCATCCGTATGCAAAGATACCTCATCAGCTGTCACAGCAAGAGACGTGGAGCTCCTCTCCAGGCTGGATCTCACCCCGATGCTGCTACCTACACCGTCGTCATTGTCGTCAGAGTCAGACAACTCTAATGAAGAAAATCTTTTCATGAAAGTGTGTAATTTCTCAGAATCTTTGTCTGATAATGAAGCCCTGTGCTTTGAGTGAAAAGAATTTGACTTTGACAATGACTGGTTGAGCCACGAAGGCGATGATGTTTGATACATGAGATCCCGTGCACTGTACACTCGCATGCTGTTGGGAATGGTGTGGTTCATGCAGGGTATCAGAGGATATTTCTCCCGTAAATGTTTGTGCACAGCAATGCTGAGAGGAAGGTGAACCATTGCCATAAGGTAAGTTTTGCGTGTCTGTTTTTGGGTCATGTACACCTCTAGCTGTAGGCTGCGCTCAGCGACAATGTCATGTGTTACTCCAAGGTAGAGTAACGGCGTGTCAAATCTGGATTAAATTTTTAAAAAATAATTATCAGTTATTTATAAAATCTTCATAAGTTATTTTTTTTAAAGTACATGTAATATTTTTCAGAGAGTGCAAAACGGTTACATAGATGTAATGATAATTCTATATCAAGAAGAGAGAAAAAAAGCAATGATCGGGTGATACAAACTCATGAAAACAATGATAATTTGGAATATAAAAATGACATTTACCAAGATCAGCCGACATACCTGAAGGAAGACGGTGTAATTATGTGCTGTATACCATTTGAAGGTGCGTGGGAGATTAGGTTTCCATCCTTGGTTGTTGCGTCAACTTTGACATCTTCCGTTTGTCTGTTTGTTTTCTTGCTAGGATCCGGAATGAGGTAACTTCTCACAAAGATGGATTCAATCATTGAAATTTGGGCTAAAAAAATTCATTTTTATTCATTAGATAATGTTAGAGATGTTTTCATGAAAATCACATAAAAAAATAATCATACCAAATACATAGAATCATGGGCCATCATCTCATCACTCAGGATTGTATCTTAACTAATATTAAAGATGATTTTATCTTAACTTATATTAAAGATGATTTTATCTTAACTCATATTAAAGATGATTTTATGTTAACTCATTAAAGATGATTTTATGTTAACTCATATTAAAGATGCTCCTTCCATACAGAAGATTATTGCATCAAGGGTTTGAGTCTAGATTTACATTTTTGTTAGTTTTAAAAAATGTAATGGTGCGTTGGCTTTCCTGGTTTGTTCATGCAAGCTCTTCCACACTCGAATGTCAAAGGGGAATGATAATAATGTACGGGGCCGTTCACAAATGACGGCCCCTAATTTTGGCAGATTTTTTGCCCCCCTCGTCACACTTCGTCACAAATCTTAGACCCACCCCCTCTCCAAATGTCACTACAAAGCTTTGACACCCCCCCCCATAAAGCCGTATTTTCTATTTGAAAATTAGCATGTTGTAAATTACTTTTTTGTAATTTAAATATGTATTTTGTGTAAGTCTGCACTCTAATATCGTAACACGTATGAAGCCATTGAAAACATCATTAAATAAATTGCAAGCCATCAAATATTTAAGTGGAACTTTTATATAAAGTTGCACGTTT